>OZ022491.1:18612122-19186376 GCA_963989405.1 Trypoxylon attenuatum
AATCAAACGAGCGAAATCAATAGAGAGTACATATTGGTTCCTTTCTGTGGCTACACAGATCAGGCAAATACCGATAGCCAGCATAGAATTCGGGCGATACGTTGGTGTATATGTATAAAAGAAGACTCCAAATGCATTGACGCTTAAGATCGACCTCTTATTTTCCTTGCTTTTACTATGAACCATATCTTACATCTTTACTCTACTTTTCGGTATCAATATACTTCAAGTAAAGGGAAACCTGTATTTTCAGAAAGAAAGATAGTCCGGTTCCATCTCACTAGAGTAATATACTTATCGAAATACTACTAGTATATTGGATCCAATAACATACTCTCTACGATTCGAAATAAAATCAATTATTAATTATTTAATTTATTCTCGGTCATATTGCGGAGTTTTAATTCAAAGTAATTGAAAGTAACGAAATTATGCAGATAAAAGACAAAATGATATTTTTAAATTATTTTCTTATTAGAATCCGATGATTTAGAAATGAGTGGTTGTACGTCAAAATTCTGATCTAAATCCAGAGGTAAAATTTTTTCCTAACTACCTCAATTCCCGTCTCAAAATCTCGTGTGAGTGTTCATTAAGTCTGATGTTCTTTTCAAAAGAGATCTTGGTATTTCCCTAGCGACTCTTGGGAAGCGCCCCAAGTACTTGAAGGATCACTGACTTACAAGGGAGGTTTCCAAACGTGAAATCGCAGATCTTAATGAAACTTATACCACATGTAGATATCATAAAAATATTAGACCCGTATTTTTTTTTTCGTGCTGAGATGCATATTTAGGGGTTGTAAATGGGGGTTGAAAATCAGCGCAAAATTATGTTTTGTTAAATATCTTATAAACTAAGAGAGATAGATTCAAAGTATACATTGCAAAAATTCGCGGATTTTTATAAGCTACAAAACTGCCGAAATGAATTTTTTATATTGGCCTTTGTTTTTGTTATATCCCGATTTTTCATATATTTTTTAATAATTTTACCACTAAACGTAATGGAATTTTTATCGGGCTTGGTAGGATTGTAGGGTAGGTATTTCCCCAAAATACGGATAAAATAGATTTTGCAAATTCGAATTTTAAATAAACAATATAGTACTTGAAATTGGACGTACTATTTGCTCCACGTTGAATAGAACTGAAGTACCGATACCAGTCATAGTACCCGTGTAAGTTGTGACGACACTTCTTTAATTAAGGAGGAACATTTTTATTATTCCAACAAATGGTTGACAGCAATAAAGAATCTGTAAGTGACGCAGGCCAATGCGGCCGACCGAAGGAGGCGTTCCGGTAGTGGCGCAAACCCGACCGCGGCGGGTATGGGAAAATACGTGTACTTGTTATTGATGAGTTTTGAAAGGATTAATTTTTTAACAACGTTGTACTGATATTCAAATTGTGAGAGGGACTAACTGTTTTACGTTTTCCCGTTTTTACACCGGTCGGTGGTCTTGTAAAATTCTGTGTTTCGTTTGAAATTGTTGGTCCCGAAAAGGGTCATCATAATCGAGCGGATAGAATGCTGACTGTCAACCATTTGTTGGAATAATAAAAATGTTCCTCCTTAATTAAAGAAGTGTCGTCACAACTTACACGGGTACTATGACTGGTATCGGTACTTCAGTTCTATTCGACGTGGAGCAAATAGTACGTCCAATTTCAAGTACCATATTGTTTATTTAAAATTCGAATTTGCAAAATCTATTTTATCCGTATTTTGGGGAAATACCTACCCTACAATCCTACCAAGCCCGATAAAAATTCCATTACTTTTAGTGGTAAAATTATTAAAAAATATATGAAAAATCGGGATATAACAAAAACAAAGGCCAATATAAAAAATTCATTTCGGCAGTTTTGTAGCTTATAAAAATCCGCGAATTTTTGCAATGTATACTTTGAGTCTATCTCTCTTAGTTTATAAGATATTTAACAAAACATAATTTTGCGCTGATTTTCAACCCCCATTTACAACCCCTAAATATGCATCTCAGCACGAAAAAAAAAATACGGGTCTAATATTTTTATGATATCTACATATGGTATAAGTTTCATTAAGATCTGCGATTTCACGTTTGGAAACCTCCCTTGTTAGTTAGAGTCGACGGCTAATTAAGTCGCGAATGAAAAACGCATGCGAGTAAGACTGCGGGAAACCTTGAATCAGAACTAGTCAAAGGGCACAGTCAGCAGCTGTATGTTTACGCGTGCCACTTATAATTAGCGTACCTGTGGTATTAACAGCGGTGCTTTCATTCTGTACGGAGGATGGCTTAGTTAATGCTGCGTCCTTCGAACCTAAAAGCAAAGAGATTGTATGTTTACTACTTGTTTACATCTTCAACTACATTTCATTCTTTTCTCTTCCTTTTATCACTAATGAAAATAATGGCTATGACTAATTTGTTTGATATGCAAATAATTAAAATACATATATATGAAGGTAAAACCAAATGTATTCTCCTAGTGTACAAATATTTTCGTTATCCAGTATATATGTAAATAAATATCAGTATAGAGTATATACATATATTCTCGTCTCGTGCGACACTCTTGGAACTCAAGATTATGATCCAGATCCAGATATCATCCGCATGATATCCGTAGAGAATTCTAAGTAGTGCGCTTTCAGCCTCGGTTGCTCTTTTTGTTCCCAAGTTACTGGTTAGCGCTGCTGAAACTTCATCTCTCGGAGTGCGTATAATCATGGGGAGATACGTTCTCTGAAGAGAGACGTATGAATCTTTCCGACTACACGTGCACGCGTTCAATGTAACAAAGCTCTACTTACACTTACACACTACTCGCGATAATCTTCGTACCGTATTTCAAGAAGAAATTCAAATGGTAAATGAAGATTTGAAATTCTTTAGGAGAATACTCTTTTAACCAACTTATTTATACTCTCGAATCTTAAGATCAGTAGAGAATTTCTTTCTAAATTGATTCTCAATAATTCTAATTTCTTGAGACTATTTATTATAAGTGTGAAATTTGTTTTTGAAATTCATTTAAAAATATGGAATGACTTATTGATCATTTTGGTAGAAATCATATTGACTGCGTCGAATTGGAAGACAAAAGGAGAGAACAACGGAAAGGAGTTCTAGCGTGACATTTTTTACGGTTAACACATAGCTTTGGTAAACGCATTTACCATGCGCACAAATCCCCCAAGAACGTTTTGTGCCTTTCTTCAGGATTGTGAATACGTCCTTCATTTCCGCGTAGCGCGATTCGCTTTTTCTGTACGTGCCGCAATGGAGACGCGTCCATTTGCTGTAAAACAGGGGCCCTTGCGATACCGGCGGCCTCTTTAACCGACCGGAAGCCCATTCTCCACCGGAAGGGACAATGAAGCATTGAAATCATGGAAAACATCCAATCACTCGTACTTAAAGATCCCTTTTAACCCGGTGTTTATGCAATTTAGCTTTTGTTGGAAGTGGTATAACAAAGGATTAGCCTTATGCCCTCAAAGGAATTATGCTACACGTAGGCAATCAATGTCAAGATTTTTATTTAAAAGATTTCTTATGAAATAAAATAGAGATTTCGCCTTGAAAAAACTCTAGACTTAATAACCATGAAATAATCTGGATGAAAATTGATCGAAATAAAGACGCGTGACTAAAGTTGAAGCGCGAGGAATTTCGAATGAATTGTATTTAATTCAACTGTAATTTTATCGTGAGAATTCATTAGTACTATTGTCGCGAATATTGGCAGTACCGGTAGATACATTTCGAAGATTTCTATGGCGACAAATTGCCTTAGTAGGGGATTTCAAAAGGAGCCTGAAAATCCAATAGGCTGTTTAAGCTCCACTAAATTAATATCACCAGCTACTTCCCTTGAATGTTTTCACGGCACGGTATGCCGCTTGAAATGAGAGCGGACATTCCCAAGTAACAGGAATGTCAGTTGCTTTATTTTTCGTAGAGTGCTCCAAAGAAAATATAACAAAGAAGGGAAAATTTCTTCGTTTTTCATTTTCTTCTTTCACCTCGACCTTGGACCAGCGAGTCAATTAAACTCAAGTGCAATAACGTGTAGGTACCATTTCCGTTGAGCTACCTTGTGCGCGAAATAATAATTCACCGACACCGTTTCTCGCATTGCTACGCATCGCAAAAATCGCAATGTGTAATACGATTACGCTTGCCGTGCCGTTCGCAGTCATACAGAATTTCGCGGATCGCGCGGGAATTAAATTTCGCCGGGGAAGAAAGAACGCAAAATGCACTCTGCGACAAAGGTCTGTCTACCATTCAATCTCGAGTATAATATAACATGTTATAACATATATAAAAATATGCCATATAAAACTTGTGCACTGGGTGAGTTTAATTAGAAATGATATAATTTCGAGAAGAACATAATATATTACTGTAATCAGTTTAACATTGTGTAATTTTCTAATTGTATTACCGAATTAAGAATTATTGATATTTCCTGACCCTTTAAATTCTGTTTGGCAAGAAGAAATTACAAGACACCATCAGTTTACATCAAGCGATGATGAATCGCAACGAAAAGCAAAGGTAGCGTGTCTTTATGCGCGATTGATCCGATACGGGGTAAAATTTAATTTTCCGCCAAATGTGCTTATGAAATGACCCAGGTCGTCCAACGGTTGTAATTAAATTTTGCACGTGCGCCATCTTCCGCCTCGCCTCTCCATGGATCCTGTGTAAATGTATGCGAACGATGACCCCATTTGGTACTATAAATTCACTTGTTGGTACCATGTGTCCATATTACTGCGTTTAATGCGCACCGACCGAATCATTTCGCTTTAATTAAATCAGCCTTTTGCTCGCCTTCTCTCGATACCTGGCTTTTCTTCGTATAGGAAGAATTACGTAACACGTTGATTTCAAACAGCTCGTAAATAACTTGCTCCGGAAAAAAAGTTTCGAATAAAACTTGTATGTCATTAAGACAAGTCACATGACACATACTTTCATCACTATTTTATTGAGATAATTATAAAAGTCATAATTAGCTTTCCAATTGGAATGTATTTTAACATTTCTTTCTCCATTTAGATAATGTACGGAATTCTTTATGAAAGAATATTAAATCGAATAGGATCTAAATTTAATAATTATTGAACGATTCGAATCTATTTTGAATCGGAAGTACTAAGTAAATATTAAATTCTTTCCGAAACATTTCGTTTAAATAATAAAAATAACATGTGTGTTATTCAAAGTTGTCACGTTAGGAGAATCGCAAGCAGGGTGTGTTACAAGGGATCCGACTTTAATTGTTCCAAGTTAGAAGTTACCGCAATGTAGACTGTTCTCATAAGAGAGAAATTCCCTCCAATAATTCGTTAAACGTGTTGCAGTCGCAGTCTACGAATGCGATCTCACGGATTCAGCTAGTTATTAAACTTCTCCCCAAGTTTCCATAATCCCATTAAAGTTTCGCCCGTATCACCGTGCAGCATTCCGAGAGAATTATTCTATTAGAGCATCAATTGTTTGAATTAATAAAACAGAGAAAAAAAAATCCCCAATTATTTTATGCGAAGTATCATTAATGCTCGTGTAATTAATAATTGATGGATGGTTCACTTGAAACGATCCATTCAGCGTGTATTTTACACGAATAATCATGATATTCGACCAGTGAAACCAAGTAAAATTCGCATTCGATTCGCTCGAATATTGCGTGTAAGGTTTGATTATACTCAGCTGTTTCGGTGAATATTTTAATTGCCGATTTAACCGAGAATCCTCGTGATATTTCGTTTCGAGTGCGATATGTTATTATTAAAACAGCGCAAAGAGTATTTCTGTGGTTAAAATCGACATTAAAGGGGAAGGAAAATGAATTTCTCGCTGACAAATAATTCACGGTGGGGAAATTTCACAATTTTCGCTCGAGTAATTCTTGATTCTGATACAACATGAAAATTGAAAATAATTGCATTGGCCTTCTCAAAGATCGTTCGCTTGAAATTCGAATTATTTGGATGAATTTGACGTATAAAAGATGTAAAAGGATTTGTACAATAATCCAATCCGTCCATAAAGACAGTTGAACAATGAGGATGCTGACGATACGACTGTCGATGGTATTGTAGTCTCGCGAAATCATCCTGTATAATCAAGCTTTTCTCCTCGCGAAGTAGATTAACACAGTGAGCAAATGGCATTGACGCATTTCGCAGTCGAGAGCAATGCGATAATATCGTAAACAGAGGCCGCACATGCGAGCATAACGAAGCAACGAACGCTAGCCAAACAAGTGCTGAATTCCACGTGTCCTCTATTGTTCAAAACGGTGATGTGTCAGACATCGTCACCGTTTTGTATGTTCGTGCCTTACACATTTACGTGAAATTCTATTCATATCCAACAAGAATTAACACCGCGAAGAACATTTCTACGGTTCATCAATAATAATATTATTAATAAGGAATCCTAGTTAATAAAATTAGTGATTGTCACAAATATCACTAATTCGGTTTTATATTTCTCTTACTGAATTGTAATTTTAATGAGTTTCTTTATTGTCAGTCTTTTTCAGGTATTCACGAAATACAGAATCGCAACAGCTGCATTGGATCCTGTATTGTCAAGGCACTTTGAAGTTGCGTAGTCAAACATGTACCTGCAGTTCAAAGTTTCATTCCATTTTCTGGTTATGAATAGTAAAGGAACCGATGGTAAAAAGTTCCAGCAAATACATATGTATGTATGTATATCTATGTATAAACGCCTATTGGTTCGGACTGTGGCTCAAAAATGTTAAACTTCCATTCAGAAGAAAATCCTTTTGCCGATTCTCCAAAATTGTACATCGATTGCCAATGCACACCTCAATACCAATATGTAATAAGTTCGAATTCTCGAAGGATTCCTTTCCTACCAAAACAGAACTGGCTTTATAAAACATTTTCAAATAAATACAAACACTATTTTCAATTCTGATAAATTCTACCAAATAGAATTTTCTACCTTTCTACCTAAATTCATTTACCTTCGATTACAAGGTAAACACACGTGTCACGAGATATTTCGACTGTACATCATACAATGAAAAGTATCGAAGAGAAAATCAGTGCGATAGATTTTGGATAGACAGGTGCGTGATTGGTAATTCCTCGGGCTTTGGTAAAGAGGGGCTTCGAATTGATGCGTTCAGCGGATCAGGTTCGACACGATGCGCGGTAGCAACGATGCGCGGAACAGTGGAAGAGAGGATCGATCGCGACTTTAGCGTTCTCTCTCTCTCTCTCTCTATCTCTATCTCTATCTCTATCTATCTCTATCTCCTGCCGATTGATGGTCGCGCGTCAAGGTTCATGCTAATTAATGCGTTGTTGGATAATTGCAGGGTCTTGTTAACTCGAGACCCGATAATTCAAGCGGCGCTTCATACGAGCCCGCGTTAATTCGAGATCGTGTCGGGCCCTGCTTAGTGCTTAGTACCTAGGCCCTAGAAGGGCATTCACGACTCGCTGCATATGTTAGTTGCACGCGAGTGACCCTCTTAAAAAATTAAGGGCCGCAGTTGCCTGGGCGGAGGATTTCTGACGGTGCAGATACGACTCACTTTTTTTTCTCACTCTGCGCGACGGTGATCATGATCGAGTGGCAAGATAAATTAGTGACTACCAAGCGATATCGACTTTGACGACGCGAATTTTAAAGCTGGCCTTACTGTCAGCTTACTTAAACGTTTAGTAGACTCACGAGAACGGTTTCGTGGAAATTAATACCTCCGTTAAGCCTATTTCTTATATCTGCTATTTTTCCCCCAATTTTCATTATATCATTAAAACTCGAGTATTAAAACAATAAACTGCTGACCAATCATTCAAGTGACCGTGAATTTCTAAAAAAAAAGTAATGTTGAATTATTACGGTTCCACTGATAAACTTGAATGATTAAAATGAACGATTCGGGGCATCGAATTAGCAGTCGTATTAGAGGAAACCGGAAGGGACGTATCCATTCATCATCCTTACTTTATTGTAATAGTCATCCATCTTAAGGGAGATAACTCTTCCGAGAGCTTATTGTCCATCGATATCGTCTATTGGATAAGTTTTGTTTTCCAAGTAAATTATCCTATTTCCAAGATGAGCGAGAGATTCGTAGTTAGCTAAGACCCTGGCAACTTCTTTTCACTAGAACTTTGAAGTTTCTCAAGGAAATTGGTAGAACCTTGTCGAGTCGATATTGACACAATCTCAATGCCTTGATACTACAAGATTAGATAGGGATTGAATGCGAGAAGTTTACAAAGTTGCAAAGTATATTTAATTATCGTGTGTTAATCTTCTCAGCTGGCAATTATAATAAGTACATACTTGAAATTATAGCTTTCTATACATATGTATACAATACATATTTGTACGCATACCTGCATCCCTAAATTCATCGGAAGCATCTAACATTTAACACTGAACCAATGTTCGCGAAACCACACGCATAATCCAGTCAAACCACATCGAATATGAGCGTAATTGTAAGTTGCGAATTCAGGAAACAAACTGTAATTTATCGTCTCGCGGTTCCTAAACTATCTATTGTTAGTACCGGAATTAAATCCTGAAAGACGTAGTCTTATTTCTGGGCTCTAATAATTCAGATTAAATGTTGACAGAGTAAAAATTCAATGAGATCCTTGCTGAGCATTTAATTATTAAACGCGATACCTCTGATTAATATTAAATTCACTGGAGCGGTTAAAACGATCGATTAATAATTTGGTACCTGTGGGATATACGTTTTAATAATACTTTCAAAGGAACCTCAAAATTATTTACTGAGATTTGAGGTTTATGTTATTGGCGATGCATTTTTGGAATTATAATAAAAAGTATAATAGGAAGTATCTAATCAACAGATTCGATATTGAGTTATCTTTCTAGTCGTTGATGCAATTTCACTTCAATCACCAGTTGTAATATCAGTAGAATGTTTCAGGTCACGTTTTAATAGGAGTCAGAGTTTGATGATACGAGCTGTACACAGAGCTAGATCGAGACAATAAGCCTCAAGACTAGAGGGTTAATCACGGATCATAGCTAAATCCAACACAGGAGCTTAAGGATCGAATTCGCATAACAACGTCCAATTAGATAATCCAAATTATCCAATATTACTTTCAGTGACAATAAAAAATAATTGTTGATCCATTATCGCTTTGCGAATTCGTTAAGATATTATTAGTTAGAGTTTCATTCGATGAACCAATACTTTCATATACTAATTTTGACTGTAGCCCAATCTAATGTACGGATGCAAACCTAGATAGGTGTGGGTCCACATCCGTCTGGAAGCGGGATACCTCTCTCCCTCCATCATTTCCCTCGCTCGTGTCATCCTGTTGAGTCACCTAGGCGAGTTTTGTCGGCGGGTGGGATAAAAATTCCACCTACGTAAGAATTCTTATTTCCGTCCGGTAGACGAAGGAAGGCTCTTATACGTGACCCTTGAGACTTTTCGACGAGAGATCGAGTTTTATTCAAGAATTCCCACTTCTAATCCCGTACGGTAAACAGATGGTTGGTTGCATTATATCTCTTGGGTGAGAGTTATCCTTTTGAATCAACAAATATGCAGATTCCGAGATATATTATAGGTTTGTACTGTGGAATGTGACCAACTTCTTAACATTGTCATCGATATCCAATCATTCTTCAATCAAAATTTTGAGAGAAACTTTGGGTAAATTAATACTGTATATGTATAAGAAATAATTATAATGATATTGTACAGAGAAAATAAGAGATAAACGTTTGATTGTAACGGACGTTAGGATATTGGAATTAAAAGAAAGAAGAAAACGAAGGTTTTATATCTTGAATAATATTACAAATATTACTAGAATAGGAGAATTAAATACTAAAAAGTCGTGGGGGAAAAGTCTAAATCGTATTTGAGAAAACTCACGAAAATAAAAGATTCTCGTTTAATTGCAAAATAACGGTAGCAAATTTAATTTAGTAACCTGTCGCGATCTCTTATCAGAAGAACTGGGAAAAAGAGCGGACGAGAGACTCATAATTTAAATGCAAATGAAAGGGCGTGGAAGCTTAATGAAAACAATATATGTTTCATAATGGAGAGATAAAACTTGAAGCGCTTTCAGTAAACGAAATGGAAAACTTTTATCCAATGAATCCCCTAATGCTTAACATTTGAAAATTCTTTTCTAAATTGCGATATTCAATTTTCAAAGTAAACACACAAGTCAAAACGTCTGTATTCTATCTCGGTAATCATGTGAATTAGAAATCAAACGAAAAATTGTTTACTATTCACAAAAATTCATTTGGCTAAAAATCCCACTTACAGCAATCGAAAGTCTCTACTTCGTACAGGGGAAACTGCTTCTACCGTTGATATCATTGTTTGCATCGGACAATGAATCTATAAACTCGAACAAATATTTAACTTGCAATTCGAATAAAACACATTTTGATTTTTATTTCCGAAATTTCAGGCGTCGATGTTTCTGTCAATACAGCTTTCTGGTAGAAAATACATCTAGGTCAGCAAAAAATGTGCGCCGTCCATAAAAGCCCTACGCATGCAGATGTGCACCGGTGTTGGCGATAAATTTTATTGAACCTAGTTCTTACTGGGCTTTATGAAAATTTGTGCTGCACAGCTGAAATTGTTTCGGTCGACCTTCAGCTGCAACGAGTAGAGTAAACGCATATTGAGAAATTTTGATATTTCAATCCAACTTTAATACGCAAAGAGAAAGAAAAAATTAGATAATTGTTTAAATCTACGATTCTTATCAAAATCAATCAATTATTTACGATCAGATCACAAGTTCGTTTCCGACCGTTAAAAAAACTACACGTACATATTGCGTAAATAAACAAGACCAATATTGGTTTACATAGCTGCTATTTGCGCTAAATGTAATGAATATTTTTCATTCAACGCGGATCAAATTTCATGTACAAATATAATCCACATGTTCGATATATTCTCTCAATAACAGTTTTATCGATGAAATTAATTCAATTGAGCTATGAAGAAAATATTTTCATATCTTCAATACTAGTTTGACTCGTTTAACATAAAACTACGCATTGTTGCAAAGAAGTTAAAAATGCTTACCAGCGATTGTCAATTAGTTCTTGCAATTATTTTCAATGTAGCATAATTACAAGTTTTTACCAATTTATTTTGTACTATTCCCGTAAACGAGTCAATTAATCCAGACCGTTGACTGTTGAATCAATTTATTTCTCAAAGGTAAAAAATTTCGCACGTTTAAGGCAATATAGGAGCGAAGTCGAGTCGTACAAAAGTTTCGTCCGGTTTTAGAGTGCAGGGAGAAACTTTCGTGCACAGTCCTTTTATACACACGGGTCAGAAAAGGCGAGTGTAAATGAAGTGTAACGCGCCGCAGGGCGCATTCGAGCTCATAAATCAGACTAGCCTGAGCCTGGTAAACGTAATGTTTGTCAGTGACCACGTTGCTGGCCGGCTTGAAGCTTCTGGCCAGAAGTGCAAGCACGTCCGGCCCTCGGAGCGTTACAGCTTCCGCCATTCCGCTATTTCGATATTGTTCACTGTACCTTGAAAGCCATCGCGTTAGCACGTGCCAAAATCAACATTGGCAAGAATCGCGTTATAAATTTTAGTTAATAATTGCTTAAGTCTCTTTTATCCAATAACCATTAATTATGTCTTAAATGAAAATTTCCTCTCTTTACAAGGTCTAAAATGTTAATTATCAGAAAATTTCGATAATTTAAAATTTGTAAAAATAAGAAGATTCGATTAAAAATTTATGATATTATTTAATTAAACTCTGTAAAGTATGATTCATGTTACAAGATTTATTTCTACTTCGTATAATATTAACGTGTTATATTCTAAAGAGTAATATCAAAGTTCTGGCTTTTTCCTATCTCAAAATTGAAGTACGTTGCCTTTGTGAAGTTAAGACATAATCTCAGGAACATTCCAAAAGGAGGCTTGACCCGCAACTTTGGTAAAATTAACGAGAGCAACATAAAATATCCGTATGAAATATGTAAAACTTTGTAAAAGAATAAACTTCTCGTATCGAATTAATCTTGTTAGCGTAGAAGTGCAACGTGTAATCGTTATTTAATTATGGACTGATGGGGCAAGTCAATTTTATGCAACCGTGCTACCACGGCACCTTCGGTAATAAACTGATTTAGTTGAGCAACTTGTACCAAGGTAAACGATCCACAACCACGTCAGTGGCACACGCGAGGACTAAGATTCTAAGTTAGTTCTACAGCAATTTGCGTCTATTGATTTCGACGAGAATTTGCTTACTCTTATCTCTTCGATATTCATAACTAAATTACTGACGGATAAATATAAATGTTTTCTTTATGTAAATATAAATTCTCAAGTTTCTACAAAATTTACAATAATCTCACTATAGAGCGAATAACGCATGTCCCACGAATTTTACATACTGTCATTTGTTTTATAACATTTCTCAAATTTTTTGTCAATCTTGTTATACTAAATTTCGTTATTTGTCAACGACATGCGTTTATAATTATGCACGATACCAATACAAGTAGGTAAACATTTTCCATAGGATTCTCCTACCTCGCTGGAATTCGTGAAACATTTCGAACTTGTGGCCGAATTTTCGTACGTGTTTTCCGGTGCGTGTATACAGTCGGTTAGAAGCCTCTATGTACATACAGTTCGCTCAAATATACGATACGCGTTTTGCATTAGACTCAGGAGAGAAAGAAAGAGGTTGTTACAGTATTGTTGGCTTATCCAAATGCCGATGCATTTAAATGCGAAACAATTCAAACCTAAATTGGGAAAGTTTGAAATTGTCATACTTGATCCAGGAAATTCCTCAAATTTCGCAATTCCAAATCTCCAGGAAAAATGAAGCTCCGTCAAAACCAGCTACCTAACTTTCTCATCCAATGCAATTTTGACTTCTGGAATTAATTGCACAATTAATTACGGTGGAACGAGTCGAGGTAGAGAGAGCTTACATTCAAATGGACTCAGGTGCAATTTTTCCTCAAGACAGGACGTCAACAAAACGCTTCCCAAGTGTCGCAAAGGAGCAGAGAAAAATAATTATAGCGAGGAAAAAAATCGCGCAAAAGAGGAAGCGTTAATAACACACTAGGTGTCTGACGCGTATCGTAGTGTAGCAGTTCGTGACACCTGTTATCTCTCAGGTTGCTTACACGTTTTGCTGGAGCTTCAATTCGCCACTTTACAGGTATCCTCTTCCACCAGAGCAAGTTTCTAAAGACGTTTTATCTCAGCGTCTGCTGTATAATTGCATTTATTTCTTACTAATTAGTAATTGCATCAAATGGAAAGTTTCTCCTGGTGTTCTATACTATTTACACTATTCATATAGAGAACATTGTTAATACTAATCTCTCTTGTAAAGTTTCCTTACATTGTCTTTCTACTTTGTGTCCCTTAGTCCCTTTGTCGACCTTTTTAGTAGGTTTCGTATTTAATAGGGCCTTTCAAACCTTCGAAGGTGAGTCAGCTGAAATTGCTAAATTCAGAGATTTCTGGCAGTGGCCTAGTAATTTGTGTCCTGGTTACCGACAGAATACGAACTAAAAGTCTACCCTCTCTTTCAAGGATGCGCTGTGACGTGTTCCACACTGACGATTAGAGAGTAGGAGTGACCGAGAGAGGGAGAGCTTGTCGTTTTGTTCTATTTGCGCGTGTCCGCGAGCTCGTCGTAGTCATGGCAAACTTTTTCGCTGACACTTCGCAGAAAACTTCTCTTTGTCGGATCAGCCATCAACCCGGAAACTTTCTCTGCTGCTGTTCGCGATAAAAGTGCGCTGCGGCTCGAATTTTGACGATCCTGTTTCTCTCTTTCCAGGAAAAGTGGCGGGTAAACAAACTGGAAAGCTAAATTTTTCCGCTATTGCCCCTCGAAAGCCACCCTTCACGCTTGTTTCTTCAGTTGCCGCTAATGAAAGCACTTTGCACGCGATGAATTTATGCAACTCGATGCTCGATTCCTGCGGCAAAAATTGCTACCGGCGAGCTGCCGAGAGATGGACATTTGGAAATTGTTTTTTACGGTACCACTCGAGAGAAATTATTTCCTGCTAACTAAATTTTATGGTTCAATTCTATTATGCAAAATCAACCATTTAGCATGCTAATCCGAAATTATTCCATTGTTAATCTTTCTTCTTGTAGTTCTTTTTTTTTCAACACTTTAAAAATAATAAACTTTAGAGAGGCGATAAAGAAAATAAGAAATTCAGAGGAATTTATCAAGAGTCAAATGTTATTCATTAATTTACAAAGTGATGGGAAGTGAGTGGCTTGCACTTATTGTTAGACGTGCTTCTAGCAACCGCGATCCAGCACGTAGTCAAGAAGTCCGACTGCGAATCGTGCCCTAAGACCAACCCATTCGCATTCGTCCATCGAGTTCGTGCTTTGCATTTAAACCTCCGGTGCCAACGGCAAAATAAATAGTGAACCTTCCGACCGATTGTGAATGGCTGGTCATTATCAATGAGATATTCTCGATACGAGCATGATCCATCGATATCGTTAAGCTTCTTTTGCCGTATTATGCAACCGCGTGATATTACATGATCTCTTGTGAAACGTTATCGAATGTACCAAAAGAGACCATATGTCTAGAGACTAGGACATCAAGTACTCCGCTTGAAACCGCAGGCGCAGGCTTTGTTATGTGATGCTCTATCAACTGTTCTACTACTACTACTACTACTGGTACACTGTCATTAATGAGTCAATAGAACTTCCGATTATTATCGAACTACGAAGTGAAAATAGAATTTATTTTCTGAACAAACGTTCAATAAAGTACGAATCATGAAAGTTCTATTGTTCCTTAAGTTCGACTATGAAATTCAAACTCATTATGACGAAAACATGCATTAAGTAATAAACTTGGAAAGCACAGTTAGTATTACGATACGAGTGAAAAATGATATTGATTAAGAATTCGCGTGGAGGATACAAGGATATTGCGATAAAGGTTTTGCGCATGCGAGTGGAACAACGAGAAGTGGAGAAACTAGTCAAAGAAAGCGAAGTTGTACGTACCGCGTTAACGTTCGACCCTGGGAAATGTTCCGTGATACAATCGCTGGCAGTGATCTTGAATCGAAATAAACCGCGCCTTTGGATATCATCTCGAGTTTGCCAGGATTTCCACCAGTTTTCGCGATTGTTTCAAATGAAAATTTTTCCTGGCTATTACTATGTGCCACCGCCTCCACAATATTGAAACACGCATCGGTGGTACGCGCGATGTGCGCTGCATGTAAAAGTCAGATTCTGCATCTTATTTTCTTATTCCCATTGTATTAGATATTCTCTGCACATGGTAACATTGCTCAGTTTACTCTGATCGGGAGAATAAACCTTTCTTCTCGGTCGAAGAACGTCTTACCAGTCAAAGAATGCACCGAGGAAATTGGCATGATCTTCAAAAGCCACTGGAAGAAGATCCGAGCAAAGAGATATGTAAGTTACGTGGAACGCGGAGGAGTAGCGAATGCTTCATTAACAACGCGGAACGCATTTACATGCAAATTCCTATTTCGATGCTTTCCGCTTTCGTTCTACTGATCTTCGACTTTGCTACTAGGAACTTTCATCGAGTATAAGAATGCATTACTTATTCCTCGGTAAATTCAGTATTCTATAACGAGTTCTATAACGTATCAACTTTACATCTAACAATAAGATACCAATATAGTCATCAGTTTAATGCTATTGTATTATTATAATATGGTTCTTGTAACTTGGTGTTATATTCAATGTGTGTTATTATTACTCTCAAATGATTATACGAGAAAATAAAAAATAATTAGTAAAATCGTTAGAAATGATGATAATTTCGGTATAAAAAACAATATGTGATTTTTTGACTTATTATACAAAATTTAAACTTTTTCTCCTGTTACCGTAAAAATGAATATCTATGCAAGGTGTTCGATAGTTCAATTGTAGAATAAATTTGTTTAAATACATTTTTATATACTTCTAATGAGAAATGATAAGTTGCCTGTCACTTTGCTCATCACTCGCGCGTCATTGAATACCTTCCAAAAGGAGCGCCTTTCAGAGCAGCCAGTGTGCATTCATGTGCATTCACTTTTACGGCTTTATTGCACTCCGTGAGCCGGCCGGAATCGAGAGAGTAGAGGTGTAGTAGAGGTTTTTCGCAAAAATATGGAGCAGGCCGGTTTAATGCCGCAAACGATAGCGGCCTAAATAAAGCAATAGCGCCGAGTCGACGACGCGGCTCGGTTGGTGCACAATAAAAGTGTTCGGAAGATACGACTCAATGCCAAGCACCAGAGAGGCAGCCTGATGCGAATAAGAATGGAGTTAGGAGCGAAATGATAATCGAACTGGTATGGCACATCGCTCGAACTTACTCATCGTGATGATGTAATTCTAGTTGCTAAGAATGGTTGCGATGCAATAGAAACTTATTTTCTTATCGAGAATAATTAAACTTCCGAATTGTCAATAACAGTTTGAAGATATTTAAATCAATATTTATTAGGAATTCAAATCAACTCTATTGAACAAATATAACTGTGATTGGGGAAAGAATGACTTTTAACAATCGAATCGATCTAAATTCAATGCTGTTAATACAATGGCGTCTTTTGCTAACAAGATAAACGAAAAGCAGATAGAAATTGCAAAAGAACTCGGAACAAAGCATCTACATACGGAATCAACGACGCTGACATTCCACAGTTTGTTTCTCACGAGGAAAATGATGAAGGGAAGTGGTTGCCGACACTTTCGAAGACAACACCCGAATGAAAAACGATTCCGAGGCTCGCGTGGAAGAGGATTCAAACATTACACTACCTATATTTCTGGCGGCGCCCTATTCATCCATGCCAGCGAAGGAACGAAAATAAAAAGTGCGCGTGAAAACAGTTCGGTGAACAGCTCGTTCCCTTAAATTCGTGGAAGTGTTGTTGATACAGCACTCACAGCCTTCCCGTGAACATCGAACTCTGTCGCTAGACACTCGCGTGTAAACAAACAGTTGAAGTAAGCGCTAGCACGAACAAACTAGATGACTGTTTGACATATTATATATATTTATTTAACTAATCCTAGTATTTCTCGTTTAATCATCGCGTGCAAATCCCTTGCAAAATTTACCAACTAATTATTGAAATATTTCTATTATTTTAATTATAATTAAAAATTAAGTGCCCGAATTTCTCTGCAAATGAAATAGCTAATTACGCTTTTAACAGTAATTCCGTGGATCCTGTGGTACGAGATTGAACTTAATATTGTATTATGAATACTTTGCATAACGTTGATATTCATTCAGATAAATCTACTCATTAGGAAAAGTAATTAGAATTAATTTAGCTTAAATTAATTTTAGGAGACAATAAGGTTAAAAATTGGGAAAAGCTTCAAACCAAACTTTAGGCACAAATACTAAAATTTATTGATATACAATACCAGTTGCTAATTCATAGCTGAAACGAATAACTGATTGTTAGATAAAACTGTAGAGGCATTGATCGAATGCTTAGAAAAGTTCAATTTCTCGTTTGATATCCTTTTTTTTCATGGGTCTCTCGCAATGAGAATTGCGAGGGAAGGTCCTCTGCAGATACCATCGTACACGCGATGGAATTCGCGAATTGTTTACCGGGAACTGCCGAACCTCGGGTAGAGTGAGCAGAGAAGCAGAACATTGCAAAATCTGGGTCACTCTCTTTATTCTAACCCCAACCCCCCACCGAACGATTTTTCGGCTACTGTCTCTCTATCCTTCTCAGTTTGCCATTCTCCCTCTCTCTTTTTCTGCAGTTTCTGCATTCAGGTGTGCCTTAGTGCCTTTTTCCAAGTCACTTTTTTCCTTGAGAAAGTTCGCCTTCCATCACGAGCATTAATATAAATTCCGTGTCATCTTGTTATAATTAAAGTCTATTGAATAGATTCACTGTCTAATTAGCAAATTGAAAAAATCACGTCGATCCACTGATTAACATTATAAGTGTCTAAATCGTCAAAATGATTCGTTTGAATTAAATAAAAGAACCGTAAGTAAAAAAAGATACATTTTTGCGTTAATTATCCATTCTCACGGAAATGAATAAGGTTGGCTATTTGCTGAGGTAAATAGAAATTGATTTTTGATAGTTTCAGTCTTCTTAAAGATTTTGCTGCTATTGTTAGTGAGTCTAATGTATTTTCGTGAGTTGGTTTCAACTGACTGATGATCTTAACAGACTGATGCATATTTCAAGAGAAATTGATATTGGGTAGCATCCCCGAAGGACAAACTACATCGGAAGGCTTTAAGAACGAGTAAATAATGCAAGAGCCTGCAGCGAAAATGGGAAGGTCGTTCTATCCTCGAGAAAACGAGCCTATAAAGAGTATACGCGTTACCCACGGTAACGTTGACTCGTATGGCTCAACTTTTATCTCTAATATTTTTTTTACGGGAATGAAGCAATCGCTTAGGTCGTATTCGCCATTGCCGTCGTCTTTCCTTGAGAATTTCGCAGTGCCTTGCAATTTGTCGCTTCGATAAACTTCAGACTAGATTGAACTGGGAAATTTTCACTATTGAAAATGAACGCACAAATACAATCAACGAGTATACTCAACTTTTAAACCGTGACTAATTAGTAAGTTGACTTTAACAAATAATATTCATTGTTCTATAAGCTGCTGCTAAAAAAAATACGAGATTTACTCAAAAATTGTCGGAACCAAATTTCATTGGCTCAAAAGAATCAAAGTGAATTGCTTAACATGTCTCGTTGAAAAAATACATTATTCAATAGTGTTACGTATGCTTGCAATTTAAATAAAATAAAATAAGAAAGAAAATAATGCAGGGTAAAGTACGTGGAGAATAAATTATTACAATCACTGATACAATTAATTACGCTTTAACCTTTGCCACTTCTATCGTTAATGCACCTTTATGAAAGACGCTACGACAGAAGGCTCGTAAGAACACTCTTAGCACCTGGATGTATGAAACATTAAGAGCTCGGTACTGGGAGAGTTCAGAAGCAGTACTTTCGATACATAACCCAAAGATAATGTGATAAATGTGGCCTCATATCACAACGAGTTATACCAATATTTGCGGTCGTATAAAAAGAATCGTACTCGGTGGAAGTTTGTGAGGCAAGCAGCACGTTATCAGCCACGTATCTTGGTACAGTGGGAAATAAAGGGGTCGCGCGCGTTAGGCGATAAAGTCAGATCCAGGCTGACAATCGTAAAGTTGGCCCCAAAAAGCTACGGTTACGAAGAATCGACGTGTCAAACGAATACAGACAATGAGTCCACGGACGCAGAATTAACAAGAGATAAAAATTAGCTCATATAAACCGTACATGACACTGTCACGAGTACATGAGTCGTTTGAAAGCAGGAAAAAAAACCGCTTATCGTATGTGCTATGCTCGAGTTCATAAATAAATTATGAATGGAAAGGTACAATAAAGATCGGTCATATTGAATGGACGAACAGGCATGCATGGGCCATCAATAGTATCAATAGGTGAATGAAGCTCCCGTCTAAGCGGTTCGCTATGTAGGTGTCGGTTATTAATGGAGTATGCATTACTCGGCTATTTTTATCCACGGAATTCACGCTCACCAATAACTGTCCACGTTCCATCCCCTTTCGGATGATTTTGCTAGTGCAACATTCGTGAACGCGAGTTAAGCGGTTTTGGCCGAATCACACTTCCGATAGGAAACCGATAGGAATTTTCACATGAGACGAATTTTAATGCATAAACATTTTTAAGCAATTATAAAGCTAATCCTAATAACAGCGAAATTGTTCTTTATGTATTTATTATTATTGTTGTTGTTGTTGTTGTTTGCGATATTAATGGATACATTTATCGTTAACTGTATTAATGTTTCATGATTTCCGAAATTGAACCTAGCAGTTCGGATGCAAACTGATCCAGTGAAATGTGCGCAGAGTTCGGCTTGCCGCTCTGGTTATCTCTTGTTATTCTTTCTTCGCACCTGTGAACGACACGCACGGTCGGCACGCTGCTGGGTATTCTTGATAGACTCGCCGCACGTGAACACACGCTACTTTCAATGGGCAACCAATTTCAGGAATCCGATTTCGAAGTACGCGCTTAAACCCGTTGAAATCAATAAAATTCGATTGTACACTTTTGACAATCGAATCGATTCTTCAATCAGATTTTTCCTCTTCCGTCGACAAGTGCACAGTCAGGAATCGTCATGTTCTTTTTTATCACTTTTATTCGGTTAGATTTTTATGTAAGTTTTGTTTCCGAAACGCGCGTTTGTATCCATTATATTTCGACGCGTTTGTTGCGCGAACACGCTTTTGCGATCGGCCAGCTGGTATCCGTTATCGAGAAAGTTGACAAAGGTTGCGCGGATGGTGGTTCAATGGAAACTGATCGAAAAGGGGCTTTTCAAATTGATCGTAGCTTGGCTTAGGGATTAATTTAAAACGATCGAACTGCTAGTGGAATTCGTTTGGGATACTACTACCGATTTGTTTGACCCGACTGCTAGTACGGCTGAGAATGCGAGAGAGCACGAGAGAGAATCGTGTCGTCAACCAAGAATAGATTCGAATAGATCTGATCAGTCGTTCGACGATCTTCAATCGTATTCGCACGATTTATACAACTCTCCTTCCTATCGCAAAGGATTCACCACAAACGGAATTAAGCTATTTTTCAAGAAATTTCGATTCATAGTTATTACCATATATTACAACATAAGATTTACATACTTTACGAGTACCATGGTCTAAGTTAAATCAAAAGAAGGTAATTAGTAATCAGGTGAAAAAGAAAATTGGCCGAGTGTAGAAGTTAAATTGTCGACTTGAATACTAATAGTTTAAACTATGAAAAAATAAATTCGCAATGAAATTGCAATGATTCGCTAATATAAACTCGAGTACATGGTTTTATAATGTCCCCATTTCGAATAATTCGCCGTGTAGATAAAACGCGCATATTTTCACGCATTTCGTTTATAATTGTGTTCCACGAAATTTAGAGGAACGTTTTACAAAATTTGGCCCGCTCATAATTTTATTCTTCACCAACATCCGCATGTCTGTGTATGTTTGTGTGCATCGCTATGAATATACATAATATGCATAATACAAAGGATTTTTATAAGTAATCTCACTTGTCAAAGGGAAAGAAAGCTAAAACTTTCTTTGAGGCTCTATATCGTGTCGTTCTGATTGGATCTGTCAAGTCGAACGGCAAACACACAGAAGAAGCGGAGATAATACGAGTTTGTGAGCACGTTAAAACCAAAGGACAACGTGAAAATTTCGTATTTCGTGGAAAAACCTCAGGCAAAAAACTTTGACCGATAATTCTATCAAACTGACACTGCCCAGTATTTCTTCTAACTGAACTTTGAAAGCTATTGTTCTCAGATCACCGTTTTCGGCTGACCAGACGGCTCACTCTTAGACGATTAATTTTAATTGGAATACTTCCCGCGAGACTTATAGTAAGCTTTTTTAAAAAAATTATGACATGGATATAAAAGACAATCTCGCGTTTACATTAAATCTATCAAAGAGTAAGATAATCGATTTATAAAGGACGAAACAATTAGTAACCTATTCCATGCAATCTTGGTCTTTAAAATGAATATCTTTGTAAAACTTTATATCAAGACAGTAAGTCGAATGGGAGTAAAAAAAAAATATAGGGAAATGAAAAAATATGGTAATATGTTAAGAAAAATTCTATGGAAATTGTGGCCAACTCGATGAAAAAACAAAGAAAAAACAAAGAAAAAAAATGGAAAGATTTTTCCGATGGAATTATCCTTTGTTCGTAACTTATGAAAATTCGTCGGGAGACAGGAAACTGTGAGTGAATCCCAGCCACCACCGACTCGCATACATACTCGGTCGCACAGCTGGCGATGCACTTAGCAGTTCCGGCGCGCTCGCGGTCCATATTCCAAATCCACTTGGATTCCTTACGCACAAGCACTCTCTACTAGCTACTTTCACGATGGAATGTCAACCAAAATGTAAATACAAAGCGAACCGAGAAAATATATACACTTCTGAACAAAGGACGACCCGTATAAGGTTACGATACTAAACGTATCCTGGCATCAGTATGGACGGGGATAAGTATACCTTTGACTTTGACAATCAAAACAAGTGCTCGAAGCAATTACCATGAGAGTCTAGAATGTCTAGACCATTGACTACGATGACTTTTCTGTGCAAACTATGTCGCCATAATTCGATTCAAGTTAGAAGAATGTATAAATTTATTAAAGATATATTCGACATTTCGATAGATTGGACTACTAAATCATTACTGTGATTAACGAGTAACGATTATTGACAGAGTCTAGAGGTACATATACTGTCGGGCGTTTAGTAGGGATCCGAAAGTCACACTTGAATAATTTACTCGGCCGACGGATGGATTCTGTGGGAATTCGCGCCAGTTCAACAGTGAAACTGACCGAGGAGAGTGCTCATAGAGTGTCGGAGTACTTTGCCCTACGCAAGAGAGCAATTTGACGATAAAGTCAAAGCCAATTCGCAAACCGAACGTGACTAGTGTAACCGAATAGCAATTCATTAACCGAGACCCGATCTGTGTGCTAATATACAGGACACAGGAAAGAAGAACGTGACAATGTCAGTTGTACCAATTACGCCACTATTTGTAACTAATACAAACAGTGTATTTCGATCCAATTACGCGTTAACATGTATGTTAACAGTGACAACTGATCGGTCATTCTCTCAAATGTAAAATAATCCCATCAAAATCCGTAGAGAATTATATTTTAATAGAGACAATGAAAATGATATTAAATTCAAGAACAATACCAAACGATGCAGTACTTACGATTGGAACACTTCTACCGAGAGTGGCGCATGCAGTAGAAAAACCAGGAAGAAGGTGCCACCCCCCTCGATCGACCCCTCTCAACGCAGAATTCGGCGCACTTCTTCAAAGAAAAGACTCGAATAACCAATGTCACTTGGAGAATAATCACTCAACACCCTTGATCCAATTAAATTATCACTAAAAAAAACACTCTATTTTTTCACTTTTTGTCAAGTATTGTTCCGAAATTAACACTGTGCGTAAGTGACGCAATAATACAGTGGAAGATTATTGCATCGTTTGTGTAAACGGTTATGGTTTATGTGACCCGACGACGCGAAGGGTACACGCGGTAGCGGCGGCAGGTAATAATTCCGACGAAGTGCGACAGGTGCTGATATACGTAAGCAAGAATGCCGATAACCGTGCACCTGAGCACTGCGCTACGGCTCACGGCTCGCGAGTAACTGACTGGAGAGTCGTAGCGGTGGCCCGCCACAGCCGAGCTCTACTGAGGCCCTCGCACGCGCATTCCTACTCCAGGCATCCCCTTCGCTACCCCACACGCCACCCTCTATTTCGCCGAGGGACTTTTCGCCTGTACGACTCACGGCTACTTCAACCCTCGATATATGCAAAACTACACTGCATAATGGACGTGGGATGCACAGTTTTCTCTTGGATTTTGTTATCGTGTGCGCGAAAGATAATTGAGGGTTACAGAATATAAACTCGATGATGGTATCTAATTGAGCAAAGGTAATTTAAGAATTGGTAACCGAAAGTTAGTAATCGCTTTGGAAATACTATGAATGAATTTATTTGGAAAATTAATGATTTCATGATTTCAGAATTCATGAAGATAATGAAAAGCCAATTTTTAATTTTTGGGTCGAAAACGGTAGTAGTAATTGTGGTTTTGTAAAAATTTTGTCAAGTAAATGTATTTTACAATGCGAATAAAGACCTGGATGCATTAGGATACTTTTTTTTCGCGTTTCCCTAATGATAAATATTAAGAGTATTATCTAATTACATGGCTGTCAAGCGATATATAAACAAGCGTTATAATTACTAGATCGGATGATTATACACTAACTTCTAGCGCGTATAGATTTTCGATGTTGATCATAAATCTAGGATACGTATATAAAGTTGACACAGTAGCAACGAAAACGCTCCTAGCGGATAAACGTTGCTTTGTCTTATAGCCTAACCTTGTGATGTACATATACCGTCATGCAACATCTCTGTTTCATGTACCAGACAATAGCCACGAGGCACAACACTCCGTTCAAATCCTGTGACTGCAAAATCCTTTAGAATTAAGTGCTACAACTGTCAAATTATTGGGTCTACCACTTTCGATCTACGATTAGAAATCCTAAATCTTTCTAAAAATATATGTTATTAAAGTACTCAAATATCTTCTTGCTAATCTCTATATAAAATACTATTTGTTAATAAAATATTTGTTCACACAGATAATAATCGATACTATAACTAACAAATCAATATGCTACTGCTCTAACAACTACACTAACAAGCATACTTCAGGCTTTTTACAACTCTACTACTTCAGATGGATTAAAGTATTTTACCGTGAAGTTAATTGTAATGATCAACAGTACGGGATTTGACTCGTGTTTAGAATATGTATTGACCAAGGAAATTCGACAAAGGGTTATATGCATATTATGTATTCATTCATAACCTACGCCGGCGAAGGACACCAGTCATACATATACGCATATTCATAGCAGTAAATGTTTTAATATACTCGAAACATGAGTATTCATATGTACGCGTTCCGTAAAATTCATGATGCGACTTACCAATTTCTCGCGTTGCCTCAAGAATCTGATCAAAGCCTTACAGAAACTGGAATCCTCACATGACACTTCACTCACAATGAACTAATACCACTCCGAACTATGATCGCGATGTTTATTTCCGAAAACAATTAATTAAACAGTAATTATTTCCCGTTAAACCGATTGAGAGTTACTCCGACGCGCACTGCACTCTCACTCCGCTATGAAACTAAAAACTACTACCACTACTACAAATGCAAGCGATACGTAGCGTGTTCCAATGTTCAGACATGTTGAAAAATGGCCGCCATTGTTCAAACGCGAACTATAGCCTTTCAGTTTTCTTTTCAACTTTACTTAAAATTCTATAGACACATTAATCTAATATCAATACTGCTTATAAAGAATAATGCGAAGAGTTAACCCAGTAAAGAAATTATCCCCGATAATGCCTTTTTCAAGAATTATTCGTAATTCGCCGATTAGCATATTTATATTTCCCGGGCCATTAATTTGGTAGCGTCGTTCGGTAAACATGCAACGTCGCGCGCATACTTCGCACCACTAGTTTTCTTCGGTGTTCGAGCGTGATCGCATCGCGCTTTCTTTTCCGCTGAAATATTCGGAATTTTCGGGAATATTCGCAGTGACAGTATCGCGAAGGTGATTAGTTTATTTATAAGTGTGTGATAAGTGTTTGAATAAAGTGCCAGTGCCGATGGACGAGTAATTGAAGAGCAAGAGGGAAAATAATATCACGGCTTGACTGTAGCAAACGTTCTACTGTGCATTCTTTGTCATCTGATTGCTTCTTCCCGCGAACTTGCCTATTGCACGCACCGTGTGGTGAGTACTGAATTGATATTCTGAAATGCGATCTCTAACCTTTATTATTATATTCGGTATAAGTCTTAAATACGATAAAAGAAGTATAGGTGTATTGTATATGTAGATCAGTAGATCGATTTCTATTGATGAAACGCTGCCTAACCAATTGTCTACCTAACCTGATTACGCGTACAGACCCGGCTAACACCAGCATTATCGATTTTCTTTTACGCATCCGATCAGTACTTACAGATCAGTTAATACACACAGACGTAGTATTATCGTTCTATCATATTGGAATTGTTATAACTCTACAGTTTTTTGATCGCAATATGTGACTTTATACGAGCTACATTGAATAATGCAGTACATACTTACGTACTAGCATTGTAAAATTGATCTTAACTTTTTATGCGGAAAATATCTTTGCATTGATCCTCCTTATTCTTTTGTTTAGGCAGCTGTATTGAGAAACGTGAATGTGTGTGTTTATGTGAATTCTTTTTATACGAGTCTTGTCTTGTGAAATTATATGATGAGAATTTCACATAATATAAATTACTTCAAATGCTTCGAACTCTTGTAGTTGTATGAGTTTTTAGCAAATTATATGGTATCTTCGATTAGTTCTCATCAATAATTGTAGATCAAACGTCGGTAATTGAGGTTACAGAAACTATTTTTTATTTCTAAATAAAACTCAGGATATAAAAGATTCAGTTATGGATACGAAATGTTTTACTCGCTCAGTATCGTAGAATTTCATCTTTAATAATACGTACAACCTAGACGAATTTCTGCAAATAAAGTGCGGTCAAAGCGTGTTCAATATTAAATTCCTTTTATACAACATGCAATTACTAAATTATCCAGCGCGTGGCGATCCACTATGCTATGAAGTAACTGTTATGAAACACGAGTGCTCGATACCCAGGAGTGATTAAAATTTAATGGAATGCGAGTACATAGAGTCTGTCAATTGAGATTAACTTAATTAAATATTGTTAATTAACATTATGCGACAAAAAATACAGAATATGGATTCTAAAAAATATGGAAAAGTTGGATTTTACTTTAACTTTAATTCTTGGGTAATTACTCTTTGAGATAATTAAATGATAATTGATATTTATAATATATTACAACTAAAATCCCTTCCAAGGTATCTGCATCAAACAAAAGGGTATTAAATTCATTTAATTCTCATTAGATAATACCAGGATACGATTCTACTCTGAACAATTAAACAATTTATTCATTATGGACTTAACGTTGGATAATTAATTTCATTGTGCCAATTCTGTTTTAACCAAATTTTACAACACGTAACACCCAAAGTCCATTTGGAGGGCCATGTCAAATAAAGGAGTAATAAAAAATTTTAAGCCGTATTAAGGTAACGACAGGATAACAAGGTGCTTAGAGTACAATAATTACTTGACCATAAAATTCACGTAGCCTGCACTGCGAGGGTTTCAAACCATAAAATTGCTAACTAAGGGCCTCACGGGACTATTCCTACACAATTATAAGTTATTAGCACCGCGTTGCGCATTAAAATGGATAATAAGCGATATGGAATATAGAAAAACCGGCAGCTAAGGACCACCAACGAGCGACGATTGCGTTTCCTCAGTCTTATTACTATCATTTCTTCGTAGCTTCCTTGCGCTTCTTTCTCTACCTATAGATTTATTTCTCGCATCTTTCACGCTTCACGGTTTCTTTTGAGCGGGCTTTCGAGCATTTAGACGAAGCGGATGCTTTTCTCTTTCTTGTACTTTGCGCGTTTGTTTGACCGTCTTGTGAAAATGGCTTGATCCACCTGACAAAAGAGCACCCGCGAACTCAGAACAATAAGAGAACGTTCTCTGGTCTAAACTTAAGCGCGGTCGCTCTTGGCTTCGCGCCCTGCAAAATTAAAGCCTGCGAACGGCTACCCTTTAATTGGAATCCCCGAATTCTCGACTGTTCGAAAATACGGATAGCATTTCTCGTTAGAAAATTCGAGAATAATCGTTCTCCGATCCCCGGATTTGTATTTTGATTTAAAACAATTTAATTGTGGTTTTTGTTGTGACCACGAAAGAATTGAATGAGGGAAAAATATTAATTTATTTTTTTTGTCGATTATTCTTCTATTTTGATAGTTTTGCAATTTGTGTTCGCAGAAACAAATTTAGGACATTAATTGTGCATTGTAAAGATATTTTTTGCAAATGAAGGATTTTTAAATAGTTAGTTTATAGTTGCAGTAGTTTTAGATTTAAATCAATGGGTTTATGTTATAAGCAGAAAATTATAGTATTTATTCAAGTGGTACTTTAAATCGAACATTGATTTATTTCAATTGGAAGATCGAAGGTCAGCTAGTTATTTGTCCAGATTTGATCCACCTAAATTCACGGATTACTTGGAAATCGAGTTCGCAAAGTGCACAGACTTCAAACGTTTTGCGGCAAGGCTGTCGGTGAAAGACAGTTTGAAAGGGGATTGAGGCAAAAAGGAGGTGTGTTCTCTCTATATCCTGTCAGCACTTGACTCACCATTGTCCTCGAGACTCGCCAGAAACTTAATGGATTAACGCGTCACAGGGCTGCAATACAAACCAGCTTAAAAAAAAAGAAAAGAGAATCGGCAGTGAATTGCTCGGTGGTTGTTACGAGATGACGAGTAGCGCTCTGAAACGATGAATAGAGACGCATACGGTAGCGATCGTATTATTCGACTCGACTCATTCGGTCTCCATACGGTGAAAAACTCTTTTTCAAGTGGCAAACGCAATCGTTCGCTGCTCGACTCGTCCCAGGAGTCGTGCTACCGACCGATGTACGATGCACGTTGTTGCAACCCCGTACTGAAACAGATCGACTACTAAAGGCTGGAAAAATTCCAATGGTATCAACCGTATTGCATTGAGCGCAATAGAAATTCTTAGAACAAAGGTTTTCTGACTGAAGAAATAAATTGATGGTTCTGAAATACCTTATGGAAGGAAATAATAATCGCTCGTGTGAATAATGTTCATAATTTAAACCTTTTGTTCAGTACAATACTCTAAAAATAGTAGTTTATTTAATTTTTATAAAATTTCTCGGAAAATGATTGAATAATCCTATTCAATGGTTGGCTTTAAGAGTATAAATACAAAGTTATCTACTACCTCATTGAACTACTTCAATAATTCAACATTAATTAAACATCCAAAACTTTAAACGAACCGCTTTGATTTTCGCATTAACTTCACTATTAATAACCAACTGCATTGCCAATGGGTTTTGATTAACTTCACGAGTGGCATATCGAATCCAAACTAAAGCCACGAAACCTGTTATGAATATCCTACGATTCCTCGTTGATATAATCAGTTGGTTGAAACAGCCGCAAAAGGAAGTAAATAAAAAAGAGAGAAACGAGAGGAGTCAAAGCCATAGGAGTATTTGAAAGTCACCGGCATTCGGGGTAGGATTGTGCGCGGGCGCAAAACACGTTTATAAAAGTTTTATAGCCTGCATAAATTGAGACATAAGTATCTCGGAGGAATGCTCACCGTTAAAGAGGGCCAACCCCTTGGTATAATAGATATATATGTATATATCGTAAATTGCAAAATGTTTGCGTGGACTCGACGTGAACGTATCACGAACTTAATGGTATCGCGAATGCATCTAGTCTACCACAAGCTGTGTCTTCCTTTCGTTCATTCATTTTTCGAGATCCCTTGCAACTGACTTAACCCAGTACACGGTAAAT
The DNA here is from genome assembly GCA_963989405.1 of Trypoxylon attenuatum. Lineage (NCBI taxonomy): Eukaryota > Metazoa > Arthropoda > Insecta > Hymenoptera > Crabronidae > Trypoxylon > Trypoxylon attenuatum. The sequence continues at coordinate 18,641,427 of OZ022491.1, forward strand.
TGCACCATTAATAACAGATATTAACCCCAGAACTACTAACAAATAATATCTACTTACTTAAATCCCAAAATATAATGAGTCTATTCTTTTTCCTGATTTGTTAATATTTACTTTACTATCTTAAGTGAAGAATTATATTGTTCAATTCGTCTGTACTTTACCCCTGATTATTTTAGAGGTTCAATCGTAAGACCTCCTATTTCAGTGAAATACGCGGATCACCTTTCACCCCCTTGAAAGTTAGAAATATTCTCGGTTCGGTATTGCCGGGTTTGCTGGAGCTGCCGCCCACTAACAAAACGAAATGTACTTCCTAACAAAAAAGTTTACAGCTTACGCGAGCAGTGCATTAACTACTACTGTGCTACTTAGCATGCATCCAATGTTTCCGACCAAGGTACTCTAGGAGTTTTACTAATGTTGTTTTTACTGTGACTTTAACTTATGTTAGGGACACAAGATCCAACCACAATCGTCAGTCGATTTTATTGCACGATTCAATAACCGTAATTCGAGTCGATATTGTAAAACAATTGCAGGAATCATTTGTAAATTATAGTTCTGTTATAAAAATGAAACCTATTTGTCTAATCAATTTCTCCAGTTAAGATTTCATCGTTCATCCGAGTCCGATTTTTAACTCACGTTTTTTTTTTACTTCTATGAAATATGTGGAGTTTCAATAAAAACGTGGACTGATTAAAATATTATACATATGAATAAGTTTCAATGTACCATAGGATAAAATTGTGATTTTGATTGACAGATTAAGTGATTCGTTAGACATTTTTGTTTCTTTACAAAAAGAACTCTCGTTACAGACATTTGACAGGCTTGTTGTTTCGAAGAAAGGAAAAAGTTTCTGAGAAGGATACTGACAAGTTCGTAATCAATTAAATTGAATGTATCCTTCAAACTGGGTCACTCTTCCCGTTTAATTTTACCGGCTTTTCAAGCACTCTGCTATTATTAGTTCTGTCAGGAACCAATGCTAGACGGGGGTTGCTATTTTTACCAATTTATTTGGGGGTTGCCCTGCTTCGAATCAATTACACAATACTGTTTGAAAATAGCTCATTCGAACTACCATCTGCTATTATTGCCCTAGTCCACTTCCAGACAATCTTCGTGACACCTAGTAGAAAATCTAGTGGTTTGGATAATGCCTTTTGGAGAGATTAATGTGTTAAGTGCACCAGAAATGCATGCAAAGCTCGCTTAACTCGAACTCATTGCTAGCTGAACCGTTTGCGGTCTAATATCGAGTCTGACTCGACACTTAGTTTTCGATCTCTCTACCTAATTCTATATATTTCATTCTGTTCTAATTTTATTGCCATATACACATTAATCCTTCGTATTCGAAGGTTCTTTCGAGTGAGTAACTTTATCTGAATATCACGTTACATAAATATTTAACCGCGTTGCATTAAAACACGATTTAAATGTCATATATTCTAAGACAAGGGAATTCAGTACAATTTCATAACGTGTCTCTTTTAATGGCAAGATAAATTAATTCAGTTATGATATTTAAGTTAAATGTACTGCATGAATTCTGGTACCTAATAAAAATATCTAAATATTAAAATAAGAAGAAATTGCGTAATTGAATAATATGTAGGAGATAGTAGCAATTTAACAATCGTAGTTTTGGAATACAAAGGGTTAAGCAGTAGCTGAACGGTCAACGGAGTAAAGAGTTATTTCGGGTCATGAAGTTAGGTGGGGCAGACTGTTGGTATACCACCGTGATAAACAGGATGAACGTTTCCTTGAAGCCGGCGGCAGCTTCTTGAATTACCCTGCCTTACAACCTTTTTTTTTTTTACCATGGCGGATGCGGTGACTGCGGTTGATTCGTGCATTTCGAATTCAGTTACAGGAATAGATGTATGCTGTGATGTAATTAAACCATCTCGCGCCACTTACAGACACACACGTACGACACACACCTCTCTTTTCCTCTCTCTCTCTCTCCCTCTCGTAATTGTGTCACCCTGATCTTTCACGGATCTGTCGTCAGCTGCTCCAGCTGCAAAGCAGTTATATTCGCGAAAGGAGAATTCCCTTGAGCGAGCAATAGCGGACGGTAAAGTTTCATTGAAATACCTCAAAGAGCGGCAGAAGTTTCGAATCTTACGAGCACATAAACGTATTTTCGGTAACAGCCCTCACTTACCTCTATCTATGTATAGTATGTATGTATGTATTCAATTCGCTCTTCCACTTTACTCTTTACCCCCGAAAACTGTTTTGCAGCTACTTTAACTATTCGACTTAGAGTGCTAGAATTAAATTCGCGTTAAAATTCTTAGAAATTAAATAAAAATTTCGAAGTTACAGATTGTTCTTGCGTTTCATATGTAACAAAAAATAGTCCATTTCAAAATGATTTATTCATTGATCAAGTTAATACAAAATACGTGCTATGAGATATCGGAAAAATTATCTCACGTACGCGGTAAAGTCTTGCTCCTTTCAGTTGCGAATGTTACTCACGGTTGCTCATTATGGAGGAATAACAGACAGCGGTCTGAACTAATGCGCGCGATCAAGTCTAGGCAGCCCGAACAAGACAGCATTCGTATGCAACGCAGGATTCCCATTGTTCACTTAGCTGGCTAATTCATTAAAGCGAGGTGCACGTGGCTACGATATCTATAAGTACGAAAAGGAAGAAAGTCGCGACTGTTCCTGAGGTCAATGGGTGTAATCGTGTACTCGCATCTTCAAGCACATTCATGTTAATTTTGCATGTAGAGTTATTATAGTTTAGATTAAGAAACAATATAAAGTATAATAGAACGGTAAATATCAATTAACGAGTTGGTACATGAATATAAATTCTCTTGTATATAAATTATTTTCAGACAGTTTAAAGTTGATATTGTTGAATCTTTTATAAACTCAAGAGTTAATTCGTTGGAGAATACGCATTGCGGTAAATAGGTTGCAATCATTCTTCCCGAGAGTATTATGTTATGGATTCAAGTGTAAAATTGATATCGAACGATGATTGATATGGAATAATGATAATTAATCTTTTCCGTGAAATACAATGCATAGAAAATCTAATTAATATCCTGCGAGATTTTATGCAAATATAAACTCACTCGAATGTGTATAAAATTAGTGAAATTGGATTACGAATCGTGCGAAGTTCGTTTACGAATTTTAGATAAATAAGTATAATTGTAGTTAATAAAATAATCAGAGTTTAAAAATTCTCATAGGAATCTGATTGAAAGTTTCTTGTTTGAAAGAGTTAGTAGTCTTCATTGGGAATTCCGAGTAGTTTGGCCGGTTATAAGATGCACAATTTGGTCGATGCTTGCCTAATGGAAAGTCAGCTGAAGCAGAAGCGGTCGATATAGCTGGTCGCCTGTATTAATTGTCATGTGCGATCGGCTGCAGCGAAAATTGAGCACGCTTTAAAGTCCAGTGATTTAAACCACGACACACACGGTTGTTTCCTCTTCAATTTTCCTAAGCACCTCGTCGATCGTCCTTCGACTCTGTTACCTCTCTACTTTCTCGTGAATTTTTTCGATCATCTCCATCGATAATTCTTGCCTTCATTCTTCTCTTCCATCTGACTTACAACTACCTTTCTACCTTTGTTTCGCGCTGCTGAATCCCTTCTGAGCTAGCAGTATATTCCAAGTGGAAATATCCCCTACCATTATCTGCCATTCATTCGAGTTCACTGATTAACCCCTTGCCCTAAAATCACGTTTCTCAGACGTCGCCGACATTTCTTCATCCATTTATTACTTCTTCTTCGTATCCGAGGAACGAGACGTTCCCACTGACAATACGAATAAAGTATATTTAAACGAGCAGAATATTCAAATAGAGATAAAAAAAAAGGGAAAGAAAGAGAAAAATTGGATACAAAAGCAAAATGAAATAGAATGTTTTATTCCGGAAACCCGAGATAAAAATTGTATAGTAAACGGTTAAGAGCAAGATCGAAGGAATCTATCTCAACTAGAATTTGCTCGAGGTATAATAAAAGTCGTGAGAACTCATCAAGAAAAACGAAACTTACAACCTTAAACCTTCCGGGACTTTTGACTTCCACTGGAATTTATTTTTTTCCCCCCACTGAGAAGCAAAAAGTAAATTGAAACAGATCGTAAAGTGAGGAAAAACTTGCTCGGGAGAAGTTTTGCACGGAAGGATAGATGAAGTTTTGTTGTTTGGGCTGTCCGATGGATGTTGCACAATCGGTATCGGGAAGACAGAGAGAGTTTAGAGAAAGAGATTTCTGCCTTTTCATTTCAATATTTGCTGGCACACGCGAAATCTATTACCGTGTCAGGAAGTAAGGCCGATGAGCAGTCGAAAGAGGATGGGTTTGGAGCTTTGCCAAGCTCACTTTCAAAGAGAGTCACCACAAAGCACCGTTTGTAATCCTCCTTCGTCTCACGCACACCTTTCTCCCACCACTTTCTTTCCCTCTATTTCATTCTGCTCTTTTGCTCTTTCTTGCGAAAGATCGATTCGCTCTAATTTACCGCTACTCCCCTTTTTCGTCTCGTTAGATCGCTAAAGAAATCATACTGACTAACCACTCGAACTGTCCGAATGTCCTTAAAATCTTACAGAAATAGGAAATAAAATGGAAAAGCACAAAGATAGAATTCCATGAAGTATATACGTACATCATTCCTTTGGCTTAAGTGGTTTATTCGTTCCAAGTATTCTTTACGCGGAAAAGTAAAAGAAATTTTGACAGAACTTGTTTGATTTCAATATTAAAAAAAAATGGTAATAAAAATTTAGCAAAATTGTATTGTACATCTCAAATTAATATTACATAAATCAAAAGCTGGCTATACAATCTTCAAGTCTTTAATTATTCCAAATTTTTGAAATTTTGAATACTTCAATTTGTCAAATTTATTGCTATTACACGCTACTGAATGTCTAACTGCACTCAACTGATCCTAAAAAGACTTTCTGGGCCATTTGTGTCTTCGTCTACCTATTCCACCTTTCCCGCCCTTTTTCTTCACGAACGGGCCCTGCCGTCCCTATCCTTTGTCACTTCCGCTTTTTCCCCCTCGAACTCTACGTCTGTCTGCGCTTTCACGTCGTTCTTCTCAATTTTTCCTCCCTGCTCCTCTTTATTCTACCGCCTCGTTTCATGCAACCCTGCTTGCGTGCATCAGACTGTGCGTTAAACGTGCTTTAGGATACTTTCATACTGACAAATATTTCGCTACTTTTATATCCTACCTTTAATTACTCGCGTTCTTTAGTGTACATAATTACAATTAGCACGTTAGGCACGTATCATCGAAGGTGGATAAAAGAAAATTTCAATTTAATTGCCGCATATATTATTAGTATTAGTAACTTCAATATAAGTGATCTTTTTAAAAATACATTATTTGTGTATAATATACACATTTAAGAGAAACTTAAACTTGTCAAAGAACGTATGTTTAGATGTACATACATGGAAGTTTCTTTTTTATATCACACTGCTTTTGGTGATTTTAATAGAAAATCTCAAAAGTTTTGTTCAAAGAGCTGAGTCTCTGTATTTATCTTTTCGAAGGTCCCTTTTTGCGGAAAAGAAATATATGTAAAAGAGGAAAAGGGTATTTTTGTGAGGATACCTTTATGCCACGGTGTGAATGACTCTACGCGCCATTCTGATTAAAGCGAGGGAACCGGCGGAGACTCTCGTTAAGCCCTTCTTATCACGCAGCACAGTCTTTGATACCGTGGCGGTGCTTTCATCGTGAGGAAGCAAGAATTTACGGGCAATGATTAAAATCTGATGTTCCTCTTATGCGATGGTTTAAAATCGTACTATCTAAATACGTGCACGTATGTGACTAACGTGGAAAATGTGTTTCGGCAACTATGAAGTAAACGTTGCAACGATTATAGAATTTTGATTTTCTAAATTACACCGAAGTTATTACGTTATATTATTATATTTGATGATAATTGATCAATTGAGAGTTCGAACTAACGTGCACACGTTACTGTTCGAATGCATCTAAACCAGTTGTCATTCGTGACAGTTGGATTTTCTGAACGCATAGATGTACATAGATGCGCGAAACAGGAAACAATTTATTGCACACATAATAGCAGCCGCCAATTGTTCCGTTGCCAACCACGAATGGTTGATTGTTCCGCGTCTAGCAACAAGTAGAGGCCTCCGTTGACGTCTAGACACCCGCGGCATGACACTGAATTCACCCCAAAACGACCGCACGCACATAAACATTAGCACTCGTGATTTATCGATACAATAGTAGCCTCTTCATTCGAAAATAAAATAACAACGATGTCAATCGATATTACGTGAAATTGGGTGTTAGGTCATTTTCATTCATAAAAATATTTTGCAGCTATATTATCATTACTTGGTGATTGAATTAAATTCTATTTCCCAAAATTGAATGTCCATTCAATGGTCAATAAACTGTAGAAAATTATATAAGATTAAAGATAATTATTTGAATTAAATATTATTTTCACAAGATCCATTTACTCGGAGTCTTTTCAACTTATCACAGAACGGACGTTGAAGCACAAAGGGTTTAAAATGTGAAGGGCGATAAATTATAGTTCTAAGTAAGGACCTTTGTCATTACATTACAAGAGTATCTCTAGCGAGTTAATCCCCAATGCAATTTGTCTTACAACAGGTTGTGCGAAATCCGTTTCGCGGCGCAATTTATGGGAGGAGAACACTACGTTTGATATCCTTCAGAACAGTGGTGAAACTCACGGAAGATTTTCCCAAGACAGTTCTGGCTAATCTTTTTGGCTAGTAGCCCGTTGTAATGACCAGTAGAAACTGGTCGGATTTTCTGCCACTGCTTCTTCCCGTTTCTCTGAAATTATCCGGTTGCTTTTCCGCAATCAGTGCAAGTTCCTCTCTTCTACTTTCGTGCTAATTATTTTCGCCTCTCTTACTTGGTTCCTTTACTACCGAAATACTGGATAATACTGATGACTACAGCTCGCGGCTTTCAACCCTTCTAGCTTTGTGAACTGTGTTTGCAGTGGTTGCTGCCAGTTGAATCTATCTCTAGTTCATTCTACTACTTGCAGGCAATTTTTAATGGACTCTTGTCTGGCTAATTCGGTGCTTGAGAAAATCCTCAAAGGAAACTACTACAATTTTGTACAAATTGTGATATAATATTTTGAAACTAATTAAATCCCAGTGTGGAATTTGATATTTTAGACAGAATGTAAATTGGATGTATAGCTACATCGTTCTATGACGTCTACAGTATCTTCAAGCACTCGTCCATTCATTCACGGTTGTTGGCACAATTTTTTTTCCTTTCCCGGTACTTCATGACGTCAGGATTACGACAAGGTTACGATGAGGTCAGGTTGCCTCGGGCGCAACGAGCACAGTCCGAGGTCAGAATTGTGTCACTGAGAGGCTAGAATGGTCGTATGGGTAGGTCATGGTGAGGTCAAGGTCGTGTCACAGGGTCATGGAGAGGGTAGATAGTTGACGTGGACTAATGATTGCGCAGTGTCTATGCGTCGCTTTAACTGTTTTCATGGTTAACTCTCGGACCATTCAAATACTCGAGATAATTAACAATAGTAATAATACTAGTTTGGTTGTTACACAAGTAATGCATCAGAGTTACTTATATTGTTTATCTCTACTTCGGGTGTATAAACTGCTATATTAAAATACCAAAGTCATTAGTATGTAAATATTAATTTACAGTACCAATATCAAATTGATTGTATTTGTAATCTCTAAGGACCACACATGATATTTGATTTGGAAATTATTCACGTGCCTGAAATAAGATGAATAACACAGGAATTAATCCACTTAAAACGAATACAATAATACCAATCCAAACTTAAGTTTTTCAAGTGGGAATTCTCATTACTATTAGCCTAACTACCAATGATTATCCCAACCAGAGTAATTGAGTGCTTTGCCTCATTTTCGAGAGATTCTCAATAGGATTTGTTATCGGTTCGTGCAAATCGAGGGTAACGAAATTTTAGTTGTTAGTACTTCTCATTTTCTCTCTCTCTCTCTCTCTCGCTCGCTCGCTCGCTACAGATTTCATCATAACGCTCTTACCTTGCGGGCTCTTCTCCTTCCTCGTGCGCCGATGTCGCTTGCTCCGAACTTCATCCGCGTAATTGGAAGACGAGGAGTCGTCGTATCCCGGAGGAAACCCACCCTCCGCGGCTCTTCTCGCCTCCTCTTGCCGTTTCTTCAGCAGCTCATAAACTCGTTTGAAGTAATCCCTGGCAATGTCCTCGTTCGATTTGTTTGCGAGGGAGCTTTCCCCATTGGACCCGTTAAAATTGCCCTCGAATCCGTCCGAGTTCTCCATTGGTTCTTTGGATCGATCAAGAGGCTCTTCGGGGTCGTCGCTTCCGTCGACGATCTTGAAGGTGTCGCTTTTCTTCACGTTCGAGCGAGCATAAAGGTCGCGGTAATCCCTGAAAGCTCGTTTCTGGATCGAATTGTAGCCACAGTCAAGGGAGTTGACTCTTGATAGGAGTGTATCGAGAGCGCATCCGTGATTCTTCACCTGGATCCGTGCGATAGCGGACCCTTTTGGAGGATTTTTTGTCGTCTTCTTCTGCAGTAGTAGGTAGTTCTCTTGGAGACTAGTTCCTGGTCGTTCGCTTGACGAGCCACTGGCGACTACTTCGCTCAAGCTTCTTCGTAAAATCTCATTCCGCGGAGCCTTCGCATCCGCACTCTTCTCATCGAGCCGTGTTTGCAGAGGATTAACGCAGTTTCTTGAGTTCTGGCAGACCTTGCAGTTCCTGAAGGAGCAGAGCTCCGACTGAAGGTCCCTCCATCTCGGTTTACTCATGAAATCCTCTTCGCTGACGTCCCTCTCGGATTCGCGCTGTAGTTTCTCATGCCTCTTGCGCTCTTTGTACTCCCGCCAGGATTCTTCGACGTTATCCTGGCTCCTGATTCGCCTCGGTGGATTTTCGATATCTTTCTCGGAGTCGATGCCACCAGTGGCTGCTGATGAGCCTAACAGGAGGTCGCTCTTCGTCTTTCGATAGAGCTTTCGCTTCTCGAGGCTCGAAGACTCTCTTCTTGTTTGCGAACGCTGCCGATGTCCTTCTCTTTTGCCCTGAAACTCCGCTGCCTCGATAATGGCAGCACTTCGCGAGCGACGATAAGCTTTTTCTTTCGGGCGAGATTCTTCCAAAGAATCCTCCTTCCTGCCACGCTTCGACTTTTGCCTCTCCGGCTGTCTACTCATCCGTGAACAATCTTTCTCCGAGGTTTCGGGATCGAATCTGATAATACTGGTCTCACTGCGCACCTTCCGCGTTCGGTAGCCTTGCTGACTCACATTCTGCTTATACTCCGAGTGCCTCTTCTTTATTTCGTTTTCTCGAGGCACGTTGCAGAGTATCAAACTGCTTGAACGTTCCTGCTGCATTTTCCTCTGGATCTTCTCTTGCAGGAAAGCTCTGATCCTCGCTAAATCCTCCTCGTTTGGTTTACTCCTCGATTCCATGGGTCTGTCCAGTTTCGCGGATATTAAATCTTCACTTACTTCTCCTAAGGACCTTCCCTTCTCGGAACTATTTCCCAAAGTTGCGTTACTCAAACTTTTGGATATAGATCCAAGCTCGTTACCGTCCCCTTCAAGTTCCAGTTTCTCCGGGAAACTCTCCTGCAGACGCCCAAAGCTATCCTTGCCCCTCGTCGCACTTGATGATTCTTCAGTGTTCTCCTTATTTTCTTGAATATCTTGTCCCTCCAGTGGCACGAGACCAAGCAAAGTCTCGCTTTGGGTTCTTAAATAGGCCTTTACTTTTTTACATCTGTCTCTTGCTATCTCTTCTGGAGTTTTGCCGAGGGTACTCTGCTTTCGTAGGTCGTCTATAATCTGTTGTCGAAGATAATCCCCTGCGGAGTATCGTTTAGTGGTCGCCTTGGCGCCAATCTCGTCATTCCTCTTGACTGGCACATCCACGCCACTGGAATGTCTCTTGCGTGCTTTCTCCTCCTTTTCCTTGACTGTGACCTCGCTTCGTGATTTTCTCGGTCGATAGCCAAAATCGCATGTGCCAAATTTGCTGCTAAAGCCGTCGATGTTTCGATTACCCTGAAGAAGAGGCGGCCTGATCGAGGAAGAGGAGGAGGTAAACGAGGAGGATGAGGCACTTTTGGTGGTCTTGGAGGATGCGCTGGAGTGGTCAAGTGGTTCGGGGAATTCCTCGTAGGACTTGAGGCCCTCGCGAAAAGAGCCTCTGGCTCTTTGAGCGGTTCTACCAGTGGTCTCGACGAGTAAACGGCCATCCTTGTCCAGTAACTGGATGACAGGAAGCTTGTCGGCAGACGTAGTGAGCTCCCACTCCCAATGCAGCGGTTTGTCGAGCTTCAGCCTGATGATCGGTTCCGCGGAAGGCTCGCTGGAAGACGAAGAATCCGGATTGACTGGACTACTTGTCGCCGCTGTTATAATCGGGTGACTGCTCTTCATGGTTCCGGTTTTCTTTTGCATCAAGTCTTGCTCTTTCTTCTTCTTTTCCTCTGACCAACGTCACCCCCTTGCAAGAGTTCGATCACCTCGATAACAACCGACGCGACGCACGTGTGGTTCACTTGCCACCTTCAAATTGACGTTCGATCGAGGATCACACGCGCGCGTGTGCTCGCGAGGCGAACTAAAGCTTCCACCTTCGCAGCTGAGAGAACCACTTTTAGGTGTGAGACGCCCCAGCACGCTGTTCAGGAAGCGAAAACTCGCGAATCTCGCTTCGAGTGGTTATTTCATCCTCCTGAGCGATTCCTTTTAGGATCGCTGCTGTAGGAAACTGGTTCTATTGGCACAGTTTCTCCTACTTTCTGGGATTTCTTTAGGCGAGGCGCGCTAGCGAAACCGTATTACGTTATAAGTCTCTTTGCATGCCAATTTCTCGTCTAGAACCTGCACTAAATCGTGACGCGACGTTTCTCAAGCTACTCGCGCTTTACTACGGAGATATCGACAAGCTAGATTTTTCTATCCTTGTCTATAGAGCTGAAATTGCAAGCTTCGAATCAATTTACCGACGAGAACACGTATAGTTGGGAATTATGATTTCTCGGTAGACGGAAGCTTGACATTGCTATAGTTGCGTAATCACGCATTTCAATGTCTACTTGGCATTTCGACAAGCATAACAGAAGTTCTCTTTTGAAATGTTTATGGAACCTACCGCTGCTTTTCCGAACAGTTTACATCTTTAAATGAGATAGGATATTAAACGTATTCGATTATATTTCAAGTTGGAAACGCTTAGTGTACGGTCTTTAGAAATTTACGCGCGCTACTGGAAAAATGTAGAAATGTACAATTACTCTGATTTCCAGTATTTCTTCCTATTCGAGTTTACGAATTCTCGGTTGCGATTGCAATCAACGGGCGCTTTTAACGTTCTCTCCTCGAAAATGCAATTAAATCGAAAATTCATTCTGCAGCAGCGACGCGTCGCGTTGCGAGTGCGGATAAGAATAGCCACGTTAATGGAAGATCAAATATATTCAGGACGGTCATTGGCAGAATTCCGGAATACAAGGCGATGCCCACAGTGCGCGGCGCGTAGTCTGTGCGGAAGGTATGCTCTTGTCGTATTTCTATTTATTTTGCGGTTAAGTGCTTTGCATTGGATCGGGAACAAAGGACAGGTTGTTTGTGCAAATCCCAGCACATGCTTCTATTTACAAACTCTAATTATAAATAATACATGCATAAAACTGTGGAAATGTAGAATCTACCCCGAGCCAAGGTTTTTTCTTTTTATAAAGTTTCGCCTTACAAAATTATTATATTTCTTTTTTCTACTAAAATCACTACTCTCGATTAATCAGATATCGTCCAGTTGATTTCACGCGTATCAAGAGTCCGTTTACGTCCTTCACCAGCGTTCTTAGCTATTGATTGCTATTTATGTTTAAGACACACTTCACACATGTGTAGTAACAGTAATGATTATTCCAGTCTTAGATAGGAGATGAACAAGACTATTAGAAGGATCACTCGTAATTTTCCTATTGCCAAGAAAGCGAGGCTCTCGAAAATCCACTTAAATGCTCACAAGAGATATTTTCCGTCTGTTATGACCGGAAGGCCGAAAGTAGACGAAAGCGGAGCTGCACTTATTCGCGTCGAGGATTCGCACGCACGAAAATACTCCATAGCTCGTATCCAGCGGCGCGCGAGAGACCGCATTTTTGTCACAGTTCACTGAAACACTCTCTCCCTGGCGACAAAAAGAAAAAGACGAAAAAGAAGTGGGAGGAGAGTATGCTCGTCACTGAGATACTGAACCAGAGATTCATCTCCCAAAGAACCGTCATTCGAACGAGGCAGAGTAACTTTTGAGCGATTTTCGCAGCTATCGTTGGCGATTTTAGCGAAATCACTGGGAAAAGAGAAACACTCGAGGGTGGAGCGCTCGAACTGACAGTCGTCGGTATTCGGGATTCGTCTCGTCCTCCCGATCGATCGAACGCTCTTCTGATGGTACACGACCGCGACGTATCGATCTTACTATCGATGTTGATGCCCGCTTTCGCGTTAGCGCTCGCGCGCGCGCGCACCCCGTTCAGACCTGCTGCAGAAGCCAGTCGCGGATTCACTGGGACACGGAGCAAAAGAGAAGGAAAGAGAGAAAAAGACAGAGAGAACACTCCTCTCTCTGGCTACGACTACGCCACACGCTAGTGGCTCGATGCTAGCAGCACCGTGTGAACCCACGGTGGCGTCATACCGATCCGAAAATAAATCCCGCGGGATCCATTGGGTAGGGTGCAGGAATGCCGGCACGTGGGTTGTGTCACTAATATCGTAGCAATGCGCTCGCGCGTCTTTCTGAGCTCCCACTCTTGCCTCTGCTGTTGCCGTCGCTGCTGTGATTGTTGATGCCATTAGACTCCTGCTGTTCAAGTGTCACTATTGGAACAGTGATTTTTGGAAAAATCGATGGAATGCTTGCTGAATTGAATTAAACTTACTTTGAAGTGTAATGGATTGCTTGATTGTAGAGGAATGTACAAAGAAGGCTTTGTTCAGTTTTGTTTTTTGTTTTAATGGATATTCTTCGTGTATTTCGTGATTTCGTTCTTGGTACCTATGAAATTGCTCCTGCAAAATTCTATTCACTTAATAATTTTACTGCTGATTTTATTATTATAAATATTTAGCATTTTCATAAACGTTTAGAATGGTTAAGTATTGATTTTTATCATTATCTTTCGATGATTTTAACTATACATTATAGTTTGACTAAACTGTGACTGAAGTGAAGTCGCGCATGAGTCCATGCTGGAAATTCCCAAATGTAAATTTGGGAAGTGAATTTCACTCGTTTGGATACTGGCAGTTCTGCGATGAAACATTCCAAAATCAGTCGACAATTTAATATTCGGATACCGATAGGTACTGATGGTAAATTGACCCTAAACTGAAAAATCTGTATCATTATTTTCAAGGACAAATTTTTTCTGTAGTTGAAAATAAATCTAAGCATATCGTCGTGGAATCCAAAAGATAGACAACTATTTCTGTTCGTAAAATATGTCGAGATGAAATCATTGCCAGGCTTAATAAATTTTACACGTACGCTTTTCATCGTCATATGTAGCTGACAAGCGTCATATACTTGTAGCTCGGTAAATTGCAGAACGAAAAGTCGTGTTCACCGTGCAGACTTTCCCTTCGCAATTTTCTTTTGAGAAAAAGAATATTGAAATATTGTCGTGCATTAGTAATACTAATGTAATAATTATTTATAAATCTTTACTATGATTATTATCAGTGTGTTATGTTTCTTGCCAAGATCAGCTAGAGGCGATGATCGATAGATCAATGGCCTATTCCAAATCTATTTATGCCAAATTGCAACCTAATCCCCCCCTATTATATAAAGACAACTGCCTATAATTGTCAACGCACATTTTTTCTTTCTGGAGCATAGTAAAAATAGCGAAATATTTTCTTGCTTAATCATTTGCAACTGTTTTTTTTTTCAACATTAAATATACTACTTGAAAAGTATGTAATGTAGATTGGCTGATTACACTCTACCAACTCGATTTAGAGACCAATTTTTTTTATCAGCAAATAAAGATCGTTTAGTGTTACTAACCGATAGGAGGGTCCCATTAATAGACGTCCCACTTACTCGGTTTCGCGAAAGGATGACTCACGCAGATCCACGTAATTGCCAAAAATTGCTTCGAAGATGTATATCACCTTGTTACTCATCTCCAGGAATTATATAACCAGGACAAAAATTCACGTGAGTTTCGTATTCGTAATTTTCCCCACTAACGATGCGATTCGCAAAAAGCTTAGAGAAAAATTCCAGACAGATGATACGTGAGATACACCGTTCCGAAATATATCATCATACTTTTAACCCTTTAAAAAAAATTAAATAAAAAATCTCAGACTAATGGTTCAATTTATTTCAACTAATTTGTCACTTTTCTGTCTATTTTAATGGACAGAATTTGAAAGAAGATTATTTATAATATCTATGTTAACACTAGAATTACCAAGGATTCAACAAAATAACTTCTTTCAAGTATTTGTATTATTTAAACATAAAGAAGAAGCCTGAACCTTATTACCTTGATATTATTAGAAATAAAATTAGAAAAAACTAGATTCTTGGTAATTCAAATGTTAAGACAGGTACTGCAATTAATTATCTTTCGCGCGTACAGCATAGAAAATAATAATTTATTCAGCGTTTAGCGGTAATATAAACGTACAATTCACTGCGGGAAAAGGGAGTGGGAGACTTGCCATCGAAATCAATGTAAATTATCGTTTGCCTTTTAAGAAGGCTAGCGATTGTTCTTGTAATGTAAAAACGCAATACATACACTCTGCTACATCCTTTATTTGCCTCGCTTAAAAATCTCCTAAATGTTACAAAACGGTGATCACGTTCACGTTCGCGGTTCGCCCAAGAACGTATCAAGGAGCTTCAACTGTATGTATATATTCTTCTAAAGTTTTACCCACGATATTTTTCTTCTTCCTTCCATTTACGCGCTTCTTCATCAATTGCTGCGCGACTGTGCTTCGCCCACATGATAGAACAATGGATTTTTCTTCGAACATTTAGTTTTATTTTGTCAAGTCAAATTAAATTCCGGAATTAACTTATTAATGTGTTAGAGCGTGATCACAATGATTCTAATAAATTACAGTTCAACAAATTAATTGTTATTATTGTTATATTTGAATGACTTTAATTATTCGTAGTTCTAGTGTCATTCGAAAAACTCATTTAAGATTCATTCTTAATATTTAAAACACATTGTAATTTTATAAATAAATATTGATAAAATAGTATACGTGAATAATAAAACGATTAATTAGAATTATTTAAATTTCTTCAGTGAAAATTTGTAATAGTGAAACCAGACAATAAGAAGAGTCCATTGTACTAAAAATGAGGAATCGTTCGCGAAAGTCGCGTTGCCACGCACGGCTGTACTTCGAATATCACCTAGCTACGTAAATCAATAATTATAAAAGGTCGATTACCAACGGGAAAGGGTCACATTGCGTTTTACAGAATTATCATCGCGTAATAATACTCACATTCATCTTGTACATGTACATATACATATTCATAGATACGCATATAATAATACTAATAATATAAGTCTCGAGAAGCATCTGAATTATACGAACCCTAGGTGTCGTTAACTTTATGTTAACAATATCTCTTCTTACTTTGCGTTATAATAGCTATTCTCTCATATTTGTATCAAGCACTGAACCCGTTCGAGCGATAAATTATCAAACTTACAATAAGTCAACAAAGGAGAAATTGGTGTTAAGTAAGTAGTCGTAACGCGTTAAGTCTCATTTGGCCGAAATTGCACTTTCCTCGGGAAAAATCCACTTGGTTCACGCGTGACGAACTCCAAAAAGTACTGTCATTTTCGCGAAAACATTGCAAATTGCACGATTCTACTATTCTCCAACTCTGATTAACTTGCTAATAGCGTAAATACTATTCAAAACTGAGGGAAAATTCACGGATAACGAAAAATTTGATAGCTTCTAATTAATGGAATTAATCATTTCTGATAGGATTTACGATATTTTCCTACTGTATTTATCATTGTAAAAAGCAACTTCACTTTACAATTTCAGTCCACTGGAAATCTCGACTTCACTTACCATTAAAGAATATGGCATATATATACTAAAAAGTTTCTCTTTTACTAGACTGAGATTGATCTCGTAAAAGATAGACTTTCTCTACCCTAACATTCGCGAACACTACACATTGTTAATCCGAAACATAGAGAAATAAAATTCGTATCGACTTCGAGATAAATAAAATGTAATCGGTCGCGAAACAAGAACGATAAAAGGAACATCTGTTTGACAACCTGTTGATCGGGTTGTCGAAATGAAAGTACTTTTCAGGAATCTATACTCGACGATATCGGCTTGGTTATTATAAATTGATGCGTTCAACACGTGCTCGCGGTAAACGGAATAGCACAATAAGTATGTTATGTATATAAGTACACAGTGTTTTCTCGCTACTCTACACCACTTAATTAATTTACTTCCAGCTTACATATTAAATACGGTATATGTACTTTAGGGCACGGGGACACAGGTTTGCCACCTGCAAGTGTATATGTACTATATATCTCACCAATAGGAAAGAAATAAAAAAAAAAACGAGAAAAAAAACAAGGTCTCCTAAGGGCTCGCAAGGAAACGTATAGTTGCGACAATAACAGAGCTAGAAGCTGTTATCGATTTGCTCAAAACATAGTCCTCTAAATTACGACACACAATTGTATTTCCATCGTGGAACGAATATTTGAAGAGTTACTTTTTCTTAATTATGTTGCAAGTTTTAAAAGATTGGAAGAATTCCGAAAATCAGGTGTAATATAAATATTTTGTTGGCTTTAGGCAAACTAGGAAACTAAATCACGTTAATGTATACTCAGCCACGGAATTTCCTTTATTTACTTAAAAACATAAATTTAATGATACTTATACAACGATTAATTCCTTTAAATACGAAAGCCACCACTCTCGAAATATCAAAGAGTAAAAGTTTCTATAAAGTTTTCAAGATTAGGCTCTTCAAAAATTTGTTCCGCAACGAAAATGAAAAAATGCATTAAAAAACTTGTTACGAGACTATTCACCACCGCATTAAAAGTTCCTTTCGAAATTCGGCGAATCGTCGACGATCTGTTCGTTCTACATACTTTTTAACTATACAGTACAGTAAAATACGAGGCGTGGGGTTTCTGAGTTTGGAACGAAGCGACTAATACCTGAACTTTCCTCGCAACTTTCCGTTACCCGTATCTAAACAGAGAAAAATAAATATCGTATTATTTAATATGTTATTCCGCACGATTCAGAGACAACTGCTCTATCTTCTTCGCCAAAGTAATCGAATTTGGAATTCTATGATTCAATACTGACACATAACATTGTTTAATTTAGCAGAGTGCCAAAATTTAGAAGCTTAAACTTTAGCAGCTATATCAGAAAACTAGCACATTATCTTATAAGTACTACGATTTTATTTATACATCCTTAAATCTCTCAAAATAATTTTCATGATATAAAGTAATATTCCACCATATCTGTTTATATTGAATTTTGGATTATAGCACGACTCGAGTAGCTATTATTATTAAAATCGTACAGTAAGCAATCTTTGCTTTTTGCTAAGTTCTATTATAAAACTTTATAAGAACCTTTACAGAGAAAGTACTCTGTTGAAATTCTACAATAATATTGAAGTAGCTTGAAAGTTTCTTTCGGAATACACGAAGGGTGAGTATTTTAGTTGACCCTTGTTAATTTCACGGTAGGAAATTCGTATTACTTACAGGTACTACTATATCTATATCTAACTTATAAAAGAATCTATCACATAGTTACTAACCTGAGTAGCAGCATCCTGTTCTCCAGAGGAACAGGAACCATCATCAGTCGGTTGGGATTCACCAGTCCGACCAACATCAAACTCCACTCGCGTCTCGAAAGCAGACTTTTCCGTCACTGGTTTGTCGCTATTCTTTTTCGGCGAAGTCGCGCACGGTTTCGCATGGTTCCCTAGAGAGTCCGCGTCCTCATCGTAATTGGCCGAGCGAATCACCGTAAATCCGCCTTGGAACTGCACTGACTTCTTCCGTCTAATGGTGCCAGGAGTGGATGGCTGAACATCAGAGTCCGATGATGGTTCTCTCAACACACCTTTAATTCTCTCGCCTTTTTCACTCTCTACCTCCAATTTCTTCATGATTCCACCATTCTTATTGGCTTCCATATCCTTCGAAGAATTCTTTTTTTCAGTCAGAGATTCCTTTGCCTCGCGATTACCAGTCGAAGGTCGTCGAACAGATTTCTCATTGTCGATTGACTCTGCCATTGCTTTCAGTTCCCAGTTCCTCTTGATACTAGAGACCGATTGACGGCTCGAGCACTTGTTACGGTTAGCTACGTTACTTTTATCGTTCGATTTGAAATCATTGTCGTCGATCGTCGCTTCTTGCCGAATCTCGTAGTACTTAACGAAGCTTCTAACTCTACCTGGTGTTATCGTAACAATGTCGCGGGTTTGGTCGTTACTTACAGCTACGGGTGTTACGGCCCTGTTATTGTCATTATTATTATGTTGGGATTCGGGATGCTTAGCTATGGCACACGTATTGGCGCTACTCGTCCTCCTTTTTCCTGGCTCCACTCTTGGCTCTTCGACGATCGTGCCACGATTTTCACCCAAACCCTCGTTTTCTAGCTTCTCAAACTTCTGTAGCTCTTTTGCTCGCCCTGAACTATCCTTGTCGTGGCTGCGATCTTCGAGCATGTGCACGAGAACTCTTTCCTCAGTCTTTTCGCTACAGGCTTCTTCGGTCTCCTGAGATTCTTCAGGCTTACTAGCACCTCTTACGTCTTCTTCTTCTTCTCGAGGTACTTCTTTCTGCTTGCTCTGTGTCTCATTCTCGACTTCCATAGAATTATACTCCGACTCGTCTGATAGTTCGTCTTCAGGGTTCAGAATAAGTCTGGCTTTAAAAAGCGTACTACTGTCGGTTACTGCTGTTCTCATTGGATCATCAATGGACTTTTTCATATCTATTTCAGCTGTGTTCAATATTTCATTTGGTTCAAGTTGTTCGGATTCCTGTAGCTTCTTATCCTCACTATTAGGTATAACATTTTCCACATCTGTTTCGTCACTCACACTCTGAAATGGAGTGTCTGAATATTTGAGATTGGCTTCAGATTCAACAGTTGGTGTCCTTGATTCTGCTGGCGTTTTACTCGCGCTAGTGGCGTTAGTTGTAAAGTCTTCCTTTTTTGTAATAGTATTATCCGAAATGTTTTCGGTATTGATGATATCATTGACAGAGTTATTATTCCCTTTGATGTCTGGATCTTTAACCTGCTTTCGATCCTTTTGTATCGTATCGGCATCAATATTCTTGTCGCCGGTTTCGCATGGCACAAATTCAATATTCTCAATTCTCTCGTCGAGGTGGATGCTAGTGACAGGTCTTAATTTGATGTTACTAAAATTTGTAACCAGTTCATTCAACACGTCGCACTTTACCTCGCCGGCATTCTTCGTAATTGAATGTCCGACTCTTTTATTAGATTTGGTAGCTTTCAGGATTTCTGTCGCTTTCTCTGTTCTCTCGTTGGATTCCTTCAAAATCCTTTGTATCTCGCAGTCCATTTTTATCGCAGTGTTTAATCTATCAGCTAATTTATTGTCCTTATTTTCTATCGATTCGACCTGTTTTTCGCATGCAACCGAGGGAATCGGCGGAGGACACTCTTCTATTTTTTCGCAGATTTTCGTGACATTCCAGGTCTCGTTCACGGAGTCCTCCGATAACATGGTTTCTAGGAAAGAATTCCTCCTAACATTCACGGGCACGCCGATTTTGCTCTTTGACGTAGATTCCAATTGTTCGGGATCCTTTTCCAAAAACAAAGCAGAATCTTCGTTATTCGTATTAGATAATGCATTTCCATCATCCTGCTTCGCCTCGTTTCCGGTTTCTGATTGGTTAGAAGTTTTTTCAGTTACTGAAAATTGAGGACTTGATTCATTGGAATCAGACTTGTTGTCGGGTGGAGACAATGGGGAGTCTACTACATTTTGATCCACCGAATCCAAAGTTACTTCGTTTTGTTCTGAGTCGCTATAATCTGTATCTCCATCAGTAACCGAGGTACGAAACGATGTGCTGCATAGAATCAATCTTCTTCGTTCCAGCGGTGTCGGCTTCTCAATAGCAACTTCAGCTTCCACTTTAGGTTCAGCTTCAATTTCAACTTCTACTTCAGTTTTAGTTTCAACTTTAGCTTCAACTTCAGTTTCAATTTCAGCCTCATTGGATGCATTCTCCGTTGTTTCGTCAGGCGCGCTTCCTGTAACTTCAATTTTCAGCGTATTCTCCTCGGCTACACTAGCTACTGTACTGAACGAAATCAGATCACGTTCGTTTGTAACAATGCCTGAACTGTCAGCAGCGATATCGTCGATTTCTACTGAAGCATTAGACGCAATTTCTATCGCTAAACTATCAGTTGTTTCCGTTTCTAGCGGAAGGTCGACTTCGCACACATCATTTGAAGAAGCTGAAGAGACTTGAACTTTCTTTCGCTCCGAATCACCCTCTTTGGATTCCTCTAAAACAGAGTTATCCTCCGAATTATTAATTTCTTCGATTTTAAGTTCATCTTGAGACTCTGATAATTCGAAGCTCTCTTCCTGTTCAAATACCAGAACATCGTCATTATCAAAATTATCTTCGAAACTGTCATCGGTTATCTCGGTTATCACCGCTGTGCTACCAAAACTAAAAAACAATCCTTGATGTCCTACTGGCACTGACCTTGGTCCGGACCATGTAGTGCCAGCTCTTAAAATCGTACTAAAAGGTATATCACCGAATTCATCGGAATCTTCAAAGCTCGGATCACACGGTACACCTTTCTTCGAACAAAGATTTTCCTCCCCTTCGATTTCCCCGTGAATTTCTGTCAATTGTACTCCAGTACTGATTTCCCAATCGGGTTCTTCGTCAATCGGTAAATCGATATCTCGCAAACAGTCATCCACAATCTCATGTTCCTCCTGCATCTCAGGGTCAGGGGTCGAGGTACTAGGCGACTGAATGACAAACCGCACCCGCGTGGCAGTCTTAACCACCGGTGGCTCATCCGCGTCGAAGGACGTATCGTAGCACATTGGGCCGGTTGATTTTCTGATATTCACTCGGTTACTTCTGTCAATGTAATCTTCAAAGATGAAATGATTACTGTCGTTAACATTATGCACAAAGTCTTCTCCCATAAAAGCCCCATTCCACTTGTCCAAGCACTTCTCAAAAGGCACGTTCGTCGTGGTCACGCGAAAGCACACTTCATCCTCCTCGTCCAATGAATTACCCATGAAATACTCCTCGTTCGATGGAAACTCGCATATTTGACTGATGCTATCGATGGTCGAGAGACTTTCGTGACCTGGCTCTTGGTGGTCGGGGTTATTATCAGGAATTACCTTCTCAAAATCGTGCAGAGTAAAGAAAAGCGATGGATATTGATTCATTTCCTTCTTTCGAAAGCTACCAAACCTTGAAGGTGTATATTCACTTGAACTTCCTGTATCCGAAATTTGTTCACAGTTTTCTTTCTCCTCGTCATTATCGTTTTGGCTGTTGTTATTGTTATCGTTGTTTTCCGTTTGCGTATCTGTTGAGGAAATTGAGTCAGGGTTGTTGTCCAGCTGCAAGGAGTCTGGTTCTTCGGTGGGTTTTGTCTTCCCCTGGCCATTCGTGAGATTGAACTTGTTGTCGGTTGGTTCACTGTCAGTCGCAGTTGAATCTGACAGCTGGCTTCTGCCATGCTGTGACTTGCGTCTTCGAGATACAATTTGTGGTGGCGGCGGTGGTACAGGCGGTGGTGGTGGTGCACGTCTGTGGATAGATTTCTTTCGAATGGAGGATAGTGATAACTCTGTTGGCGGGATATCTGCCAGCGGGGCTGGCTTAATTTTCCGCTTTTTTCGTCTCGGTGGCACGGGTGGTGCGCTGGCGGATTCTGAACCTGAAACGATTCGTAAACAAAACTTGTGACAGTGTTTGCTATAGGAAAACTTCAAAAGTCAACCGAGTTTGTCGATATTATCGTAAAACAGTTTTGCGCGCTCGTGATTTAATTATAAAAGCTGGATTATGGTGAAAATCAGTAGTTGAATGGAATGTAATGATCTGTGAAATCTCCGTAAATTGACTATGCTCACATTTGTGCATGTCGAAGGCGGGATACACTGTGATTCACGGTTACTATAGAAAATTCGGAATGCGGAAACGTGTAGCTGACCACGGCGGTAGACCGTCCGATGGATACTAAAGGTGATTCCTTACAAATGACACGCAATCCGCTACCCCTACCCCGTCTATGGTCAATAGCAGTCGCTGCCCGTTGCACCAGAGCTTAAATTTCGTGTCAAATAATGGAAGACCTTCAGTGTCATTCTAAAATCAATATATTTTTCGAGCCCCTTTAATTACGATTACCGATCAATTTTCTTCATCGAAACACTTTCATTAGAGAAAATACTTCGCTTGATTTAAATGCCATCAAATCCATAAATACGATAGACTAGTTTCAAAGGCGTAAAGTCTAGAAAGTGAATCGAGAGTTTAAGTTTAAAAGTATTTCAGATAAATTTCTTTTTCGATTCTGAAAACTCTATTCTCAAGTCTATCGAAAGGAATCATTCCGATATTAAACAAATAAAAGACTATTATTTATTTATTTATTTTCGTGGATAGGACTGTCACGAATCAATGTATCGATTAGATTTCGAATACTTTATGAATAACAGTTTATGTCATCTCACGGATCACCTTGAAACCTAGCCTTCGCAAAGATCGTGGCCTTTACAATGAAGTTTCCGTTCGCATCTTTTATGCAAGAGCTGATTCCGTGGCACAGCTATTAAATGCGCAAATAAGAGTGGCAAACGGTGCCGCTTCGTAGCTCTGGGCAGGGCTTCGCGCACTAAACGGATAAAAACAATTTAATTAAGAATCATAGACTGTACCATTGGTCCGTTGCAACCACGTTTGACGTAATGGATATAATGATCGTAATGACCTTAATGGAATTTTCTGCAGGGTTCGACCTATACCTTTGTTTATTCTATCAATTAATGTCGGAAACATAAAAATTTGTACTGCTCTTCTTAATTAGAGCGATCTCAATTGATTTTTTCTTGGCTTCATCCATTTACAGGGCCGCCGAAGCTATACAGACCTATTCCAATTTCAATATTGAGGACTATTAAATTATTTAAACGACATTTTCTATTTGAATGTCGATTATTTGCGTTTTTTTTGCATTTCACGGAATAGAAACGTTAGAAATTTAATGAAATTTAGAAAAAGGAACTACTTACTATTGTAGCATCAATTAGATGAATACTTGACGACTAGTCCTGCTAACATCAAAGTCCTCCATGCTGAGCAGCATACTCGCAGATTTGAGTGGTTCGTTATCGGTGTAATGATCCATTAGGTAGATGCTATTGGCATTGTGATTGCCCATTGCACTTGAAGCCGCACTGCTATAAGCACTGGAGGTGTTTTGCACGGACGCAACGTCGGTGATCCTTTGAACTAGCCATTTGTTTGACATACTCGCGCTGTCCGCTTCGGAAGATATGTCAAACCTAATATCCCTAATTAAGTCCAAAAAGTAGAAACAATGAGCTTTTTGTAATTGAACCCATATTATTAACTTCGAGTTAAATTAATTTTAAATTAATTTTTATCAACATTATCAAAGTGATATGTACTCACTGTAAGTAATTGGTTTCAACAGCGCCCTGATCGTGATTCCGTCTTAAATCTACAGTTTTGCGGGAGGTAGGTTGAGAGAGAACCAGCTCGATCGTGTCGGATGAACTCTGTAGCATCTTCAGAGCATCTTCGTATCGTAAATGTAACAAACTCTGTCCGTTTATTGCTACAAGTCGATCGCCTAGAATCAATGAAATTTGTCTATCAATTCGTAAAATAGAATCAAAGAAAGATAAAAGATCAATAGTAAGAAATAAATAGTCGATGAGAAGATTATTAAATTTTTATGAAAGATTCTTTCGATTACCTTTGTTAACGTTACCGGCCATGTCGGCTGAACCACCGACGGAAACTGCTTGCACGTATACACCCCCGTCGTTACCCTCGGTCACTTGAAGTCCAATGCTACCACCGTGACCACGTTCGAGCTTGATCGTGTGTAGGATACGTTCTTCGGCAAAGGATAATTCTTCTAAGCGAGCGAGTAAGGAAGCCGACATCGATTCGTCTTCAGTAATGTGAAAAGTTTCGTCGTCTGTTCGGATGTCAGCATCTAAATCATGGCGAATATAATTTTTGTTATAAGTAACTTTACGATAAGTGAGTAAAAAGATTTTTTCAAATCCAAGTTACCTCCAAATCAGTGAACAGAAAAATAATAATTTATTTTTTATTTTCATATTAATATTTATAAGCTAACGTAAAAATTAACAGCCTTGAGATTGAAAAGCAGTTATTCGATTAAAGAACGAATTTGTTTACTTTGAGATAAATCTTGATTAGTTGGGGTAATCGGGATTCAATTAGATTTAGATTTTGCTTATGAATTAGTGATACTAACTGAGAACGTAGGCTTCTGGTAGAGGAGACTCGCCAGATCGGGCGGATAGAGAATGCAGAGAGGATTCGGTGTCGGATTTTAGCGACATTGATTCCATATCGTCGGTAAGTACGGCGTCTTTTTGTGCGAGGCTGCTGTAGATTGCCCGTGTTCCCATTTTCACCCCTAGACGCCGCGGTAAGCTCGGAGTGCGAAAACCACCCGTCTGTCGGGATGTTCCATAGTTCGGTAAACTCGAAGTCTTCATCTGCTTTATGCGAGAAATTGCGATTTCAATAAATATTACTTTACAAATTGCTTTATGGTGTCAATGCAGAATTACTTATAAGCTAAATTCGTATATTAACATTAAACTCATTGAGGTGGTAAAATTCTTATTTAGCAAAATTTTAGAATTTAAAATTCTAATTCATTGACTTTAATTGTTGAAAATTATTATTCCAATTATTTCCAATTTCTTCATCACCGCGTTCACGTATTTTACTTTAACAATATTATATTAAAATATCCTCACCTTATGCAGAGTCTTCTTTACATCCGCTACATCCCAAACCTCATCCGGAACAGGAAACTCATTTTTCCTAGGTATGCCAACTTTGTTAATAGCCGCGTAAAGTTCTTCGGGATTATTAGGCTTCTCCAGTTGATCGGTGTCGTTCGAGGACATCATTTTTGGTATGGTATACCCATATTCCGGTACTTCCATTTCGATCCTTGGACAATTGTAAAGTTTCTCTCGCTCCGACTTTATCCCCTTCGAGCCAAGAGACAGTGGCTCGTTCGGTGTGGCTAAGCTTCTTTCGGATTCGTCCTCAGTGTCGCGAGACTCACCCTCAGGTTCCAAACGTACGTTTACTTGCGCATAAAGCGCATCCTCTTCCGAAGCATAAAATCCAGACTCCCGAATAGGTTCCTTAATTTTTCCCACCGAATTCGCTTCTCGCTGGGGGTTTTCATTCTCCTTGTTCTGATATTCCTCTAACTGCATCGGATAAATCGGTTTTGATGTCTGTTCTTGTTTTACAGTGTTCGCGATTGCAATTTTCGTTTTGCTATCGTGATTCTTTGACTTCGAAGGAGATGCCTTTGGCTCCACTGTTGTGGGCACTCCGAAATCTAAATATAAAATTATTAATTTAATAGCTTGTATCGCTTATTTATCATTTTTTCATGAGCTTTTAGAACGATTTAGTACTTTAGACGGAATCTTTGAAATTTAATAGGACAGAGAAATAAATTCTGAAAAGCAATGTAGAAGGTCGGTTCTCAATATAGTTTAGTCTTTTTGTGTGGCACGCGAAAAGCTGGTGTGTACCTTTTGCGAGTCCCTGGAGTGAAGTAAGTTCTGAGCGCAGTCGTAAGAAGAACTGATGGTGCAAGGAGGTCAACTTAAAGGCAAAGTAACTCCTGCAAAAGAAAACTCCGTCAGACTTGATGCCTGCTTGTCAGTCTCCTTCGTTTACGAATAGGGTGGAGACTCTCGGCTAACGTTCACGGAGGAAAGTTGAAACGAAAGAGAGAGCTGACTCCGCATGAAAAATTCATTTAAAACTGGCAACTAAGGTATTTCTCTATTCCAAAGAAAAACTTATTTAAATGTGACACTCGTAGCTACCTAAACGATATTTTCTTTTCATATCTTCAATTGGATTATAGACAACAAAACAGTTGACAATAATTAACACTAAATCACAATTTTCTCGAGAGTAAACGGGAGTATAAGACAAACACGGGAGTTAATTAAATACTCACTTTCGGTGATCCATCCTCAGCTTGAATTTACACCGCTTTCCATTCAGTTTACTGTAGACAACCAAACAGCTTTTGCTGTAACTCAAAGTCTGAATATCTCTCCACTGAAACCGAGCAAGTTCAACTCTCTCTCGGGGTTCTCCGCCTCTCTCAAAAAGCTTCAAACCCTGTGAGTGAATCGCTAACCAGACATTGCTCTCATTTCTCTTCTTACCACTCTTCCCACTTTTACTATTATTAATATCATTATTCTTAGCGACACTGTTATTATTGCAACTCTTGATACCGCAGCTGATACTCTTGTTGCCTTTACGGTAAATTTCAACGGAGGTTGCACTTTTCGTCAATTTCTTCTCTTCATAGGAAATTCTGGGAATATTTTCGCAGGATCCTAATCGTGGTATACCAGTTCTGCCATAGACTTCATAATCGAGAGACCGAGGATGTCCATAGATTTCGTCATTCCCATCGATTAACGCGTCACAGGCATCACAACCATCGGATCGTCCCTTTCTTTGCTGGTGCATCACCTTCTCCAACTCTTTCGAGTCGACTGTCGCGATATAGTAATGGGAGCCATAATCCGGCACGGCCTGTGCGTGAGTTATGAACATCTCTTCGGCTTTGTTCGAGTCCAATCCGCGCCGGTCTCGATGGGCCTGGTGCAGCTGAGCTCGAAGAGCTTCCGCACTGTTTTCTTTGCCCTCGGCTTGATGCTGATCTATGCTCAGGATCAGCGACTCCGGGACATAATGTTCCAGCAGGAAATAGTCACCGCAACCGTGTTCCTATGGCACACATAAGACGAATGCTTTCGTAAAGGGTACATTTACCAAACGAGTTTCTCATCACGCCGTAAAAGACTTCTTTGAAATCACCGACAAAACCTGGCCTCGTGTTATTGTTATCAATAGAAGCATGGTAGCAGTTTCATTTAAAGTTTTACATCTGTTTGTGGTTGCAAGTTTAAAAGATCTCCTATTTGAAACTTACTCTGTACGTAAGTTTCTTTTTTCTTTTATTAGGACTTTAGATTAAGACGGAGGTACACTCTGCGCAAGGTGTTTCGTATTAAATTATCCTTTAGCTATTTAAATTGGAGATTTCATAAAGTTTCGAAACTCGGAGACCTGGGCATTTAATTTCCACGGTTACGGTAGCCGTTACAGCGATTAATCCGACATTTACTCACGTTGACATTATAATTTCCGAATTCTGCCTGAAGAGCGAGCCCAGTCAAATTAATTAACTCGAGGTAAGGGCACACCAGCTGCTGTTCCAGGATGCATCGGCGTATTTGTAGGTAGAGTAGGTGTTTCGATATCCAGCTCCTAAATCGGTAATTCCCATTAAATTGCTACTCGAACAAATTTCGAATAGATAATTCAAACAGATAGGTACTCATATCTAGGTAATTGTCAAAAGATAATTGACCCTTGGTATCTAAGACCGATTCGTTCCAAGTAATTCGATTGTAACTCCAGACGAATGAGTTTCAACATTGAACGTTGCAACTTCTTCGAGTGGCATTTCTCGCCGGTAAGAATATCTTGCGAAAGTCTGCATACAAAGGAAAGGTGTGGGGCCGTAAAAGACATACCTGACTCCGCGAAGGGATGGCAAAAAGAATCTGAGCCTGAGGTACAGCATGAAACTGGTTGGCAGGCCCAGGAGACCTTTGCTCTTGCCGCTGCTTAACCATCCTGGTGGTGCGACCTTGTTTAATTTCGTGTCTGGCGGTAAAATCGCGAAATCCCCAGCCAGAAGTACAGCCAGACCGAGGGTGAAGTTTTCTTCCAGGCTTTCTGCTTGCACTATTGCCTAAGCACAGATTAAGTACAAGTTTTATAGCCTTCATTATAAGTTTTTTGTATTGTATTATATTCTTATCTATTCATCATTCACTTTCCACGATCTTGTTTCACAAAACTTATTTAGAGCAATTGAAAAATTTTACACGGATCAGCTGATGTATGGATCTAATTTGAAGAAATTAATTGTGTTATTGTAACAAGTGCTTTTTGTATTCCATTTGTATGAACTATATCCAGACTAATAGCCAGACTAGGTTCCCGTGATTTGAATAGAAAAGATCGAATTAAGAAGAGAATTCGCATTGCTCGAATCTGCAGTTAATGGTGTGATAGTCAATTGTAATGGACACGGGGCAGAGAAGTAAAACGCTTGTATATCCCATGGTCTGTGGATTTGCCGTATATAACGATTAGCCTTGGCCAGATGCCAGAGCTCCTCACAAGTTCACCCTGGAATTTGTGGTCTCGTAAACAACCGTCTACAACACTCTCTTCGCACACTGGTACGTAGGATAAGATGAGCAGACTACCTCTTAGGGTTCTGATCCTTGTTAACATGAACTTTATACTTTTTATAAATGTTTATCAACAGCCCACTTTATATTATATCCAGTGTCCAATGATATCTAATAGCATCAATATGAAATCTGATGCACTGTAAGAACATTGAATAATTGGAAGTATCTTTTTCGAAAGAAAATATTTTCACACTTCTCTTAGTTGAGACGTTTTTGTTCCTACTCGATGACACTGTAGAAAGGTGGAAAATGGCAAATATTTTGTGAATAGTATTAAACCTGCTATTCTGACATAATTGACCAGCAAATTGAATCCCTTATCACCGAGAGCCACTCACCGTAGCGAACGAGCTCTAAATCTCTAGAGCTCTCTGATTGAGTATTAGGTCTTTTTATCAATTTTCATCGGAGAATCTATAAACTTCGAAGATTTAATGAATGTCGAATGAGTTATCGAATAAAGTTTACGGCGGAAATTAAGTCTCCTTTACCCTATCTCTCGTGGAAGTTCTAATCGATGAATGTCAATAAGAAATGCTTTAACTATGTAACGCGAAAAAGTATCTGGCAGGAGAGAAAATATAATTACCTGGAATAGATCACCAGCAGTCACTTTTTGCGGATCACAGGTTACTTCTACTCGTTGACCAGTTAACATTATCACCACAATTCGTCCTGAATTGCCAGTCTGGAAAGATATTGATAGATAAAAATAACAAAAGTATAATTCAATTCATGATCCAATATCTCATCTTTATCTAATTTATTATCAAAAGTTCTTTAATTCAACTATATGTCACGAAAGTTAGTGTGAACGAAATGCTTAGAAGGTACACAAATCTCTTACTGTACAGAAGTGTAGTGCATTATTCATCGTGCATTCTGTATTAAGGTTGCTAGTAGCGGAAACAAAACCTGTGCCATGTCGCGCAGAATTCGATTTGCATATCGCGGAAAGCGCTCTATAAAAAGCAATACACATGGAGAATGCAGAAATCGTTTCCACAGTGGACTTTCCCGCTATACGTACGACCTTAAATTTCTGTGAGCTACACTTTGTTTTTGATAAGTTGGAAATATGAATTCCGATTGAACTCAATATGAAATACATAATAACCGGTTCCAATTTGTAATTGAGAAATTATTTGAATTTAGCTTATTTTGTGAGAAAATTTCGCTTAAAATAAGCGTGCTCGGATAAAAGGTACAAAAATACCAAATCTAAGAGCGCATTGTATTATTTATATATGTACAATAATTCTACGGTATATCACTGGCGTAAAAGAAATCCTAACATCGAAATCCGGTATGGTCTAGTGGCTAGGATACCTGGCTTTCACCCAGGAGGCTCGGGTTCGATTCCCGGTACCGGAATTTATTTTTGCACTTTTTATTATAATTTTGTATCAGTTACACCCATTCTTTGTACCGTAAACAAAAGTTTGTGTCCGTACCGTGTCGAAGAAGGTTGTAATAAAAAAAAAAACAATTGTTTTATCATTATTCGTGTCAATGACAGTTTTTCTGAAAACTGCTCAATGTTGCCGAACGAAATTAAAAAGCATTAATAGTTCTTTATGTCAACTAGATCGAAGACAATGTTAATTATTGTTAATTTAAAAATAACTATTAGTAGCTGGAGGGCTTGACGTATTAAAAGACTGGTTCTCGTAATCCGGTATGGTCTAGTGGCTAGGATACCTGGCTTTCACCCAGGAGGCTCGGGTTCGATTCCCGGTACCGGAATTTATTTTGTTCATTTTCACAATATTTTATTTTTGCATGTTATTTATTTTATTTGTCAGCTTTCATACCTTTTATTAATCATTGTTTAACAACAATAATTATCAATATACTTGCATCCCAAATTTCGATTAACTTCTTTGAACTATACACCAAATTCAATTATAAAATTTATTAAGATATTTGTTATTAATTCATGACTGTCGAAATGCATTATATGTATAAATAATAATATCACAGATATGTCTAGCATGAGACAGATTGAAAACTGCATTTTAAGCACGTAAATTTCAATCCGGTATGGTCTAGTGGCTAGGATACCTGGCTTTCACCCAGGAGGCTCGGGTTCGATTCCCGGTACCGGAATTTACTTTTGCCATCTTTTCGCATGATATTATTCAAGCTCGAATGGTATATTTATTATTTTACCTAACTTGCTGATAATTATTCTAACTTTATGCATAATTCTGAACTTTCGTGGATTAAACAATGAAAATATTTTTGTGACTTTTAAACAAATATTAACAGCAAAATTTAACTAAACTTGAATAAACAAATAACGAGAAAGAAAATTATTTAAAACATACTAGTCTATTTTTCTAATTATATTTATAGGCGAGAATACAGGGTTATGCTCCCGCCACTGGTCTTCACAGGCATGCCACAGGCTAAACGTCGCGGCGATAAGCCCATTCACGCACAGGCGAGGGCTTATGTATTGGTGAGCACGCACAACCTACACAAGCAGCCTTCGCAGCGGGCACTAGCCAACGGGTGCACCAACACATACGACCTAGCCTGTGTGTGAATGGAAATTTGACGGGACGTTTGGTCTGCGCCTGCAACATGCCTGTGGATCCCAGTAACGGAAGGATCACCCTGTACTCTTGTTACGAATCATATAGTCTACATATAGAGTTCTACAAATTTAAATTGTTAAAAATATTATTTGTTAATCTGGTGTTCAGGGATTTTGTTTATTACGAGGATGGTGCATGTACTCCGGTATGGTCTAGTGGCTAGGATACCTGGCTCTCACCCAGGAGGCTCGGGTTCGATTCCCGGTACCGGAATTTACTTTTGCCCTTTTTATTACAATTTTGTATCAGTTACACCCATTCTTTGTACCGCACACAAAAGTTTGTGTCCGTACCGTGTCCAAGAAGGTTGTACTCGAACTTGAAACAATTGTTTTATCATTATTCGTGTCAATGACAGTTTTTCTGAAAACTGCTCAATGTTACCGAACGAAATTAAAAAGCATTAGTAGTTCTTTATGTCAACTAGATCGAAGGCAATGTTAATTATTGTTAATTTAAAAATAACTATTAGTAGCTGGAGGACTTGACGTATTAAAAGACTGGTTCTCGTAATCCGGTATGGTCTAGTGGCTAGGATACCTGGCTCTCACCCAGGAGGCTCGGGTTCGATTCCCGGTACCGGAATTTACTTTTGCTTCTATTTATTGCCAATTTCGAAAATAATGATAATTAATTACTGCACAACTGTTTCAACAATTGTTGTGTGACCAAATAATGTTATTGGATCAAAGATACTGTTCTTTATGAAATTGATTAGCAGACATTGTTTAAATGGTTGGAACGAAAATGCTTTCGGATGGATGGAATGTAATGGACTTTGCACAGCTACAGAGGAAACAGGAGATCCGATAGAAATCTACGTGTTTGAGATGGTAGTCTGAAACTATTGTACTATTTCTGGAATTTCAAGTATGTATTCCTTAGGGAGAAAGTGGCCTGCAATAGGAAAAGGTCAGCATCTGGCAAGAGGATATCTCAGACGACACTCGATACCCTATTGTCAGGCACGTACTGTTCCTTGTGCCGGATAACTCTGTTTTATGGCTTAACCATCTGCGATTCAAATGGCTTCAGAGCTCAAGCTCTCCAGAGATCTGGACTGTCAAGATACTAAACATCCAATTCCAAAGCTACCAGATTTTCCTGAAGAATTTGCCATTATTCAATTTTAAAGCTACCTCTATTTATTCTTGCATTTCCTGCTAGAATTATTGCGTCTTCGAAAAATACCAGATTGGAGGAACCAATGGTTATTTGCAATCCTAAGTTGACAATCTGTTCAGTGATCGGAAATTAATTTCTGTGTAAATGAAAAAATGAAAAAAAAACAATTTTAAGCACAATTGTCATGAGCAGAAAAAATTCTATTAAATATGTTGTAGAAAAATATACATATGTACTCTTTATATGGAATACCTTCGGTTTCAAGTAAGTTGGTCAGCAAGGTGTTAAAATATTTTTAAAGGGCTTATTCCATATACCAGAAGTTCTCAGCAAGTTGTATAGTAGCGTAGAAATGAAAAATTGTGAATTTCATTCCACTAACATATTGAATACGGAATTTGACGTACCTTCACTTGGCCAACACACAGTGTCTTTGGGGGTTGATTAGCACGTACTACAAACTCAGGTCCAACGCACTGCGCTTTATTAAACGAACGCATGGGTCCACCAACGGTCCTGTAAAGTCGCGACGGAGCTCTCTGCACAGCTTTTCCTCGTCTCGCTCGTGGCCCATTCTTTACGAGATTAGACCTAGGAACATAAAAGGTGACGTTTTTAGGGAAAAATACGGAGAGCATATTCTAAACGCTTAAGGTGAATTAACTTTAATTCCACTGGTCTAAAGAGGGTTAAACGGGAGAACCTTTTAGCTGGAAAAAAATGCACTCCTGCATAATACATGTATATACGCCCGTCTCAAGTACCACAATTATAACTCATAGACTGTTAACGAGTGAACTTCTGGACAGATTTTCACGATCTTGAGGTCAAAATATAAATTCAATCTTGTAAAATCTTAAATATTAGTTACCAGTGATTACTGTGATGGAACCATAATTTTTTACTTTTCAATGTAGTACGTATATTTCATTTCCAATAGTGTCGTCAATAGAATTTTTCTTCTAAATTATAGTCAGAGTGAATTCCAAGAACAGAACTATCGTTACAGTCTGCGCCAACGGTAACGAACTCTCGCCAAGAGTTTAATTAAAGTCTAACTACACTGGACTTTGGATGCTTTTTTAGCATAGTCATCATGCTAAGCGCCAGACTTCTCTTTCCCACCTTTCCGCCCCCATTCTCCCAGTCTTCGTCTTTACTCCATTCCCGACTTCTGCGCTTCCTTACCCCTTTCTCTCGTTGGCTTCGCTATCCTCTAGTCGGCCTCTTATTTTTTCTACAGACTTCTATTCTTCTCTCTATCTTCCTTGGCCATGCTTCAGATTTTCTATCTTTCTCTCTGCTTCCCGTTTCGGACCCCTTTACTTTTGTTTGCTGCCAGTCGACAGAGTTTCCCGGGAAAGCGCACTGCTCGAGAGATAAAAGCTCGCGTACCGCGGAGAGTTGCTGGTCGGCTTCGCCAAATCGATCCTTTGCAATTTGTTGGAAGCCAACCTTGTGATAGTGGAAGGTGCCGGTGCAACTCCTTTATTTAAGAGTACTAAGGCTTCGATAAGGGGACTTATTACCGGTAGTAACTTTCCACTGGTATGATTTCGCTAAATACGCCCTCTCAACCTTTAATTCCTTCAACTTCCTCGAATAATTGGCTTTCATATTCTCATAATAGCATTTGCATTGTTAACTGCTCAAGAACTTAGAAATATGTGGTAAACAGGGTGAGCCACTCAACGTGGTCCGTTTCCAATTATTTTGTTGTTAATAGATTGGACGAATTTTTTTCGAAATGCAATGACATCATTGAGATAATTATAATAGGATTTCTATTTAGCTAGAGTTAAAATAAAATTGAAGATATAGTTTGGGATGTTTACCGAATTCATTTAATCATCCATTAAACACAAACAAAATTTGTAAGTGCCTTGCGGTAAGAGTAAATATCACGGTAAATAGAAAGAAAATATATTATAGAAGTAGAGAAATATAGGAAAATGTTTATCCTGTAGTAATTATGATTTTTTCATTTTACGGGTGAAATAGATAGGTCGTAGAAAAAAGTATTGGTATATACTATGTCAAAAGAATATAGTGAAGAGGGTTCGATCGCTTTATGTACATCTTTCGCTCCCACGAGAGATTCTTGCGTTTCTCACTTAAGAGGCTACGTGACTTTAACGATGCAACCCGAATCCCGCACCAAGAGGTCTCTTGAGGAAATAGTGGCTCGTATAATACTCAAGATCTAAAACAGATCGATACTGAGATTCTTCTCCACTTTAATAATAAAGCAATTCGTAGAAATTTCGAAGTTATCAATTTAACGGGAAATTTGGAAGGAGTGTACTCACATTAGCGGGAATATACGACCAGCGACAAACTCAATAATGCGTGTATAAAGGGTGCGGATCAAGGGTTAAGAAATACTGACGAGGGTTTAGTGTTCCGGCTCCATTCTCGGAATGACGAAATTTCGTCATGAAACGCAATAATTCCTTACTACTATAAATACTGCTACCCCTTTGTCACTTGTATCAGCTAGCGCGGAATTTGTCAAATAACTTCGCCTAGGCGAAAACAAATCAAATATGAAGAATTAAACTTTACTAGAGTTTGTATTATCTTTGTTAAACGAAAAGAGCGAACATTATTTATATTTTATATTTCCTTCTAATGGACACATATTACCAGCGAGCAAATTCTTTGAATTATATGTAAAAACGACCAAAATAGTATGAAAGCGTTTACCTTGGTGGTTTGGCGGGTGGTTCCGATTTACTGCTCTCCACGTCAGAATACGGGGCTTTTCTTAATGTAGTGATAATCCGAGGAGGCTTTGGCGGACCCTGGACATTTCTAGCTCTCATGGAAGACACTGGATTTTGTTGTTGAACCATTTGTTCCTCCCTCCTCCTCGTACTGTTGCTTCGATTTGCATTGGTAGCATCCTGTTCGGATACCCGCTTGAGGTCCTCATCTTGTTGGTCTCTACTGGGTAACTGGGGGTTCGAGTGTTGCCTTTGTAATGCAGGGTTCGTCGTTCTATTGCTCGTCCTCGCGTACACGCCCTCTGGAAGCTGCTCGATCGTCGTAGTGGCAATGTTTGGCTGCGAATAACCACCGTGCGATGGGTGCCTAAAAGTTAATGAGCGACGTTTAAAGAGATTGTAAGAGGAAACTTATTAAAATTAAAATTCTTAAATTTATGCCATGCCTGTAGAAAATTATAGTAATAATGATAATAAATGAAACTAGAACCTAAGAATGGGTTTTGAAGAAAAATAAAAAAAAACTATTTGACTCTAAAAGCACATAGCTAGAATTACAATTTTATCAGGATTTATATGTTAGAGAAACAGTGATATAAGTCAAGCTAAAGGAATCCGAAGTCGCGGTATGCTCTGCGGTATGGTTCTGCGGTAAATGCCGTGGTGTTCTACATAGTTCTCTTACTATAGATGGCATGACCACTGTAGAAGGCATGACCACTTTCCCCATTCCGTGGCCAGATTCTAGGTTCTAAAGGAACAAGGAACAGTACATTTGGGAACCTATCAGCATCCTACTCTAAACATTACCACGTGCGTTCCAAGGTCTTAGATAGTGACGTGAGTCAGTCTCGGGTTACGCATTGTCCTTTATTGTCAGCCTGTCTGTACACGTGGCCACCCAAGTTCGGTCCTGTCATAAATTGACTCGAGTGCCCAACCCTCAGGCCCCAAAATAATTCGTACTCTAACACACGGGATTTGTCAAAAGCATATTGCGCCTATTCAATACGATTTTTCGTCTTCGAAACCCCATGGGAGAACTATCAAGTAAAAATACACCTCCAACCGTAAAAAAACATGCATCTTACATCTGTTTCACTCACCTAACAATATTCGCACCACCATAAACGTCTTCACCGTGATGATTCGACTTTGCCGACAGTCCATTCACTCTGACATCCTGCGAGCTGAGAAACGGTTTGACCGGAAGCGCGTAGATGGGATCGCTATAGAGATTTCCAGTCGTGGGAGTATCAGCTGTACTCGCCGCCAAATTGCCACTACTTCTTGTATGCTGGAGCCGAGTGTAAACCGGCTGGGAATAGGTTCTCGAGTGATGGTGACGTCGTTGATGTTGAAGGGCAGGACCCAAAGTGCGAGTATGGGGTTGCACATCGTGAGATTGTAACTGCGGAAGATGCGTCCTCGAGTCACTCGTTTCAACTTCTTGATGATGATGATGATGGCTATTCCTCTGTTGCTGTTGGCCGGAAAGGCTCGTCAGGTTCGGATGAGAATGAGAATTTCGTGACTGTAGCTTGAACAAGGCACCCTTCGCCGGATGGTGATGGGGATGATGATGATGACCGAGAACCTTTGGCACTTGCTGATGCGTCTCTTTTGGCGGAGCCTGTTGAGGATGCTGGTGCAAATGATGCTGGCTGGTAGAACGTTGCACATGGATGAGGTCTTGCGTGTTTTGCCGTGGTAGATTATTATATTGACTCGATGGATTGTGTGCTCGTTGTTCCTGGTGTTGATGGACCCCTGGCTGGTTCTGAAGCGGATCCATTTGTTGCTGCTGATGAGGGTGGTGGTATTGTGGCGGGTGATGATGCTGCTGCTGTTGCTGTTGCTGTTGCTGGTGATGGTAATGGTGGTGATGATGATGCTGATGCGGATAAGTGGTCGGATGGTTAATGGGCTGAGTTCTTTCCGCTGGATTGCGCGGGGGTTGCAGACTGTTTAGGTGGAGGTAAGCTGCACGCTTTCGGGCTGCGTACTGCGGGGATTTAACTACCTCGCGGTACATGTCCATTACTATGTGGGTAAATGGTTTCGACTGCAACCGCGTACGACAGTACTCCGATATGACCTGTTAACAACAGAACATACATATCTCTGCTAACGAGTGCCGGAATAAAGTGGGTTATCGTTAGTTGTTACAAAGTTATATCATTTCAAAGCACTGTGTGCGTTTTAACGAGATTAAAGTGTTTTTGATGTGAAAAACGATTAACCATCGATCATTAGATTTACGGGAAATGTTTGCAAAATTATACTAGTGGGGAAAATTTATTTTTAAATATTTACTCATCTTTAAGGTATTGTACTAGTGTGTAATAATTAGGAAGCAAAGATAAAGGCAGTAATGGATCGTGGTATGTGGGAACTCAGAGTACAGACCAGATATCGACAGGAAAATTTTCTTTTCTGATTAGGACTATTTAGCAGGATACGATGATAGATACCAAAGTTGTAACGGAATACTCTAGGTGCAAGTTTCGCACAAACATAATGAGAGGTAGCTCGAGCATCTGCTGGGTTGGTTGACTAGCTCGATTATCCGATTTTGAAACCGGTGTTTCCGCTTAAGCAGTTACTTTAAGCGAACAATGGCTTTCATGCGAGTACTACGAGCCGAGGTTATAATCCTAAGGGAGAAGTGGCCGTTTAGCCAAACATATTAGTGTTTCCCGAGAATTACGATAAACGAGAATCTCAGACGAATAGACTTTGATTTAACGGTCTTTGATAGATCTACTTGAGGATTCAGGTCGTAATAAATACCGAACAAATTCAACGAAGCACAATGAACTTTTTTCTCTATTAAACATTGAAATTCTAGCTTACATTTTGTTCATGTGTTTTATAGGTAACAAGTGGATTTTCACTTTTTAACACTAAAGAAACTAGTTCTCACAGAGAATGCAACAGTACTTACTAGCCAACCAATATATCTTTAAAAGTGCTTTCGTCGATAAATCAGTATCAAGTCTTTCAAGGATTCATGGATGTACATAGATTTCCGAGGTGCACTACAGTACGATATTACCCGAACATTTCTGCTTCCGTTAATCAGATTTCTCTGCAATTAACTTACCGCACAGTCTCTATTAGATTCTCGCGGAATTGAAACGTACCTCGTTCGACACTAATAATCTACCATTTTGATCTGCATACTAAACGCAGTTATATAATTCTCGCTAGTGGGTTAACAACTCCACTAATTGACAAATTCATTGAGGGTTTCATGTTGCAGACGGAATGACAGATTTCACATGAATAAAAGAGAAAGCAACAATTCAAATAATCTTGCTAGAAGTCTCATTTAGAATGATTTCGATCAATTGCAATTTTAATTAAAACAAAATAGAGAATTAATAAAATACAGTTTGACCATTCTGAACTGTGGCATCCACTTTTTTTTCTTCTTATTAAATTGTAATAGGAAACGAATTAGCAAAAAATTGTAAATGTGTGATGCAAAATTAGTATAATGCTCAAATGTTAAGAAATTTGTCGACAGACTGCTGACTCGATAAAGTCAGTAGGGCCAAGTTTGCTAGAGGCTCAATTTTCTGATGACAGCAACTTTTTAGCTATATGTATAAGTGGCCTTAATTTTATAGTCAAGGACTGTAAATCTGACGCCACCAACCAACCTCGTTAAATCGTTAAATCTCTCGCAGTTTTCATCTTATCGATGCAGATCTTTGCTGGTAGGTTCATCGGTCCAACAGCCAGCATCGAGAACTACCGATCCTCTGGAGGATAATTTACAACTCGGCGCGGAATCTTCCTTCGCGAGAATTGTCTTCAAGCGTGAACTTTCG
Source organism: Trypoxylon attenuatum (assembly GCA_963989405.1). Classification (NCBI taxonomy): domain Eukaryota; kingdom Metazoa; phylum Arthropoda; class Insecta; order Hymenoptera; family Crabronidae; genus Trypoxylon; species Trypoxylon attenuatum. The sequence continues at coordinate 18,680,538 of OZ022491.1, forward strand.
CATACCAGCTCGTTTTCGCGCACTGTGCTCCTCGATTTCATCCATTCTCTCACGACCCATTCAGACTGTGCGACTGGAGTATGAACGCGTCTAGTCGACAGATTATTAAAACTCGAGTGTCACCAACTATCGTACAAGATTGCTGTACGTTAATCACCGGACCTTCGGGATTCCCGGCGAAGAATATTAAATTACCTTCGAACTATCTCTTAAAATTCTATTCCCTCCACTACTTAGTTTCCACTCAAGGATGAACTATGACGCTATTTGTAGGGATCCTCTTAAGCCGGTGGTTCGTAAATGCAAACTTTTAGCCTGTATGTACATTTCTTTTTTCTTACAGCAAAAATGGTCCATTTGTTTTCCCTAAATTCAGTTTGCATTTCGTAACCTTGAACCAATTTCCAAATCAATTCCTGTATTTAATAGTTAATTATCTGTCGAAAGAATTGTGTTTTAAATCTATGGTTGATTAGACACTTTTCGCACTTTCCGATAAGAAATATTCTTGAATTAATCGACGCAGTACTTCGAGAGCTCGTTTCTCATTCGTCAGGGAGCATCGTTAAATTTAGAGACGCTTTCAGCAAACCCAGGCAAATATTCGTGGCTCGTGAACTTGCACATCGCAGAACCCAGCTTCACCATGGTGACATTTCCATTCCAAAACATACCCACAGGGATCGAGTTCCACGAGCACTTTCAGATACCTACTACCGGGTGTGGGATTTAAGGTAATTAATTCTCCAGCTTGGCAAAGAACACCTGACTGCATGTATTTTGTCGCAAGTGAATTAGTAGGGTGCTTCCTGCTTTCGGATGCGCTACTTGTGTACGCCAGGAAAACGTTCGAACCTCGTGGAAACAGTATCTGGAACCTCTGTTACATTCGAACCTCGATAATTTGAATTCTCAAGGGAAGTTATAATGGTATTTAAGTTTCCGACTAAGGTTGGTTTAATATAAGGAGAATCGACTTACAAGAGTTTAACAGAGAGTAAAGTTTGAATTACACTGTGCAACTTCGACTTGTAGAAATCTCGCTATTCTAAATTCCAGTTCTAACGATATAAAATTATCCGTGAAACTATATCGGTTAAATAATTCTATATGAAGTGAATTTTATTCGAATCTACCGAGCTTTTCGAGTGATCACGCTTCGACTGTATCAGCTATTATCTTCATAACACATATTAGCCGTGAAAGCCTCTTCATTCTCTATTCATAAAAATGTTACATCATAGCGCAGTGGCTCTAAAAAGGTATAAAGCTGAAGCTACATTCCTTTCACGTCATGGAAGCGACTCTTATTAAAAAATTTGGTGAGCCATAAAACTTGGGAGCGATTGCGCGATCAAGGATCCAACTTATAGAGCAGAGAGCAGATATTACATAGGGTGCAAAAGAGTGACTATACCCTTTACTCTTTCCGTGTCTTTCTCGTGGCTGGTTTCACGGGTCCCTCTCTCTCACACACACACTCGCTCTCTCTGGGCGACTAGGCGATGGGTAATTCAATTAAAACGGGCTTCCAACCCGTCCAGCTAGCGAGGTGCTGGAGAGGTTGGGGTGCGATCGTGTTAAGTTCGTAATAGCCGTCTACATTCGACGGATCCTCCTGTCACGACTCATTATGATATTGATTAAGCTATCGTGGATAAAGGCCGGCCCATGCCACCTGGATGCGACCACTCTTGCCCAGATTGCAACCACATACACTATCCGCGTCTGACGCTTCTCAAATAATTTTTGGAAACTGATACGATCGTGCCGTTCTCACGAGGCAAAAACATTTTCTCAAAAGCATAATTACTCGAGAATTCTTGTAAATTTTGAACATTAGAATTCGAATATTGGATTATAGTATAATTCAGTTTTGTTGCAAAGATAAATGTGGTCTAATTCAACGGATTTAGCTGCAAGCTGGTGCAAATGAAACGAGAAGCCATGTCTAACCAGATTAAACATAGTACTCGCAATTCTGTATTTGCTATGGTTTTTGTTACATATGCATCTTTGTATTTTTTTAACAGTGAACTAAGAAACGTTGTGTCAATTCAACTGGCGATACGAAACTGTCCCCAAGTTGACCCTGTTTCCAGCGTGAGAAGTAATTCTCGCTAAACGAAAACGCTTTTACGAGAAGCAAAAGTGAAAAATGCATTGTAATATTTGACCGAAAAATTCAACAGAAATTTCTGCTTACGTGGACGGCAGACTACGAATAAACATTTCACTTACAATGTCTTCATATCAGTAGCAGTCAGGCATTAGAAGCGTGGTTTTTCTTAAGTAATGGAGCGTAATATAACGGCGACAATAAAAACTAATAGGAAGGAGAAGGTAAAATTGATGGGAAAGGCGACCAGCACCCTGGCTCATTGCCAAACAGATTAGAGACTTGAAGCGCAGAGACTTCGCTCGCATTCTCAGTTAATATTTCCTCAGGAGTTTTCTAGTTTATCTATATGACATTAGATAAAAATATAGAGAGATTCTGCTGGTGAACGATACTGTACGGTCATCTACCAGAGTGAAAGTAAGGGTCGATATTGAACCAAGTATATTGAAAGCGACTATCGATCTGGCGCTCTCGCAAACTCTCAGCCGATACGACTCTTGTGATTTCGTGCGAGTAGTAGACACATATACCTTCACACGCATATTGCCAATCCTTTACCACTGCGTTTTTCGAGGTCTAGTGAAAATCGGAATTCTCAGGCTTTTATTAACGGTCTGCGTATCACGGAACGCTCTTGATATCTCTATACATATCTATTGCCAAATGTATTTTACAACAAATTCATTCATACACTTAAACGCGTCCCAGTCAAGATAGACTTTTTTTTGCAAAAAAAATTATAGTTCTAATACATGTAATGGAAAACGAATTATTCATATTATTATAGATAATTGCAATTTCCAATTCAAATCTTTTTGAATCATTATAAAGTTATAATTTAGGTTCTTTAGTGTAGATTTTCATTTGCCAGGATAAATTACATAATACACGTGGAATTAATGTTTCTATGGATACATATGGTCACTTACGTCAAGGAGATTCATCAGAGAGGCTCGTCTTCGAGGGTCAGGTTCCGTCATAGCAGCCAAGACTGACTGTAACGCTGAAGGGGGTGAGACAGATACTGTCCCTGTGAGCGCAGCCACACGCGGGGTCGTGTCCAATAGCGCCCTTCCCAGCGAATACATCCACATCTGTAATCATTCAAAAAAATCTCTTTTACTTCATCTTCACACAATTTTAATATCATCTTGTCCGATTTCATTTTCTAAAGGCCGCGATTTTCCAGAATTAAGTGTACATACATTCATTGAAAAGTATTCCGTAGCTATATAAATATGGATGAAAGGGTTAAGAATTTTGGAGCGACTACGAGAAATCAAGTCACAGCCTGTACCCAGCTGCAAAACAAAAGCTCGACTTCATAAAGGAATGGGACGAAAGGAGAAAGAGGAATCAGAAAAATTTCCTGTAGCAGGAAAATCTTTTTAAAACGTTCTTGGTAATCAGCCCAGTCGCACGCGAATATTCTTCGAAGATTTCTGTGAAAACATCGTCCATAGTAGCTTTTGAAATTTGCCTATAAGCCTCTTCAAAGTCCAGTGCTGCGGATCATGTTGAATAGTGGACTCAAAAGTGTTTCAGTTGCAATTTTGGTAGAGTGAATAGTTTTAGTAGGAGCTGAATGTATTAAGGGTTTATGGGTAAGGATCGACCATAAGAAGCTAAAGGGAAGAAAAATGGGGGAAAAAAGAACAAATGAACGGGAATGAATCGCACAGTTGCCTTGGTAGCCCTGGTTCTCATGCGATGTTTGCACAGCCTATTGTCTGCTGCTTCTTCTTCCTGCTTTATCTCGCGAAAAGTGCCCCAGGCTGAGCTTTCCGCAGGCAGTTCCGGTCGCGACGAACCTATCTTGCTGTAACTCTACGAAGCCGAGGCCCCGTCGCGGATTAGCGCCTTTATTCGCGGCTTTCCTTATCGCTGACATCCACCCACCCCCCCAACGACTCTAAATAATCTCGAGTTGAGAAATTGCTACCCTGCACCATGCACTGTTCTAGACTCAAATTCTCCGCCCTACAGGAATAATTAAAGATCCTGTAATTGTTGCATTTATTATTTGAATACGTTTTATTAATATCGCGAATTTATATTCAAGAATAATTGTTTAATTCCTTTTGACGATTTCTCTCTCTACCCGCGAGAACTCGGTTTATAAAGAAAAATTAAAAATATGTTGAAAATTACGAGAGGAGATGAACTCTTAAGCGAAGAGTCAGAATAAACAAATATTGCATACATCACCCAGATAACGCTACATTTTCCATGGCAGTATATAAAAGATATTTTTTAAAGTGACAGGTTGATAATTGCTGTTAATTACTATTTTAGAGATTATTTTAGAGATCGCTAATAGATTATGTTCTCGTTGTTTCACGAAAAATCCTGGGACACCCTATGTTCGTTGGTCGACAGCCGGCGAATGCTGCTCGAAGTTTATTTATCGCGAGCTCCTTTTGTTCTCCGTTTAATCTGCAGGAGATAAATACCGGCTGGCTGAAATAGCAGAGCTCTCTATCCGGCCCGTCAACAGGAAGGAAGAAACGAGAGAAGTAAACGCGACTGTGAGCAAAGAAAATGGAATAGCGAGAAAAGAAAGGGACGCGTAACGCGAGTCTAGAAGAGAAGAAGTGAAAGAGAGAAAAAGGTTCAGAGAGGCGTGGAAAAGAGATTTCGTTAAATGCTTCGCGCGCAAGTGGCTCGCGATTAAGGGTAGAGTTGTAAGGGTGGTCGATTCAGTCGTTTTCTTACTTTTATATCTCTCGGTAGTTCTTAGAACTCCGCTTTCTAACTTCAGTTTTATCTGAGTGTTATACTAAATTTATGTAGCTCATTAGAGATAATTAATACCTCAAATAAGCGAAATCGTAGATGAGATTAATTGTATTAAAAGGGATTGGATATTTATTAAATCTGCAATTGCGACAGTTCAATTTAGAAAATTATTACGATCGAGGTACGAGGTTTACAAGCAATAATGGCACTGTTACGCAGCGTTTCAATGTTAACTCTTTAATTGGGTGAATAAATATGTGAAATTAACCGTGGGACGATCGAGCTGCACTCACTCCAAATTCGAGGGAAAATACTGGTGCCAGCTCATTCGGTGAAAACTGATATTGATATGTCGACGAAGGGATGGAAATTCTGGGAAATACTAATAATAGATTAATTCGATGCATCATTCTCCTCTAGGAAGAACAATTCGGAGGATTAAAATAACGCGTGTTACAAATTAATATCAATCGTTTTTCCCCATATTACGCAACATTATTATTATAAATCAAACTAGAAAATGAAAATGTATTCGTTATAAGAAAAAGTTGAACGGCACAAACAGTAAAAAGTTTTCAAATGATGTTAAAATTATTTGACGGTGAAAATTTAGTATGTAGCTTGTGTGTAGGTTTCTCGACCTTTTCCTTTCAGTTTCAGATAAATTAAGTTCGCTGCATCGCGTGGGTGCGCTTCATTAACACCCACGACTCTGCATTCATACGTTTCACGTAAATCGTGAGATTTACTTATAGTTTAAACAGTTCTGACGAATTTCCACTGAATTTTATTAAGTTCTATCTCCTTGAAAATTCATTCCCCAGGATAAAGAAAGTTTTTTAACAGAAGTGAAATCATACGTCTATAAATATTTTTAGGTAGTAGGAAACTTTTAAATAAATGAACCTGCCAATTTCCTTCGTGTCATTAGTTCCTGTCAGACCACTAATGGCCATTTCTATTCACGTTCCATGGCACTTTCCATTAACCACATAATTGAAAATTTATAAGGTAGCAGCATAAAGTGAATCTTCGTGGATTACGAAGATTCTAATTCAATTTATAAAAACTTTCTTTAAAGTGAGAATTGTTTCATACGTCTGTTCGTCATAGTAATGTCGAATTGATTTTACCGTAGGCGATTGAATCACTTATTTCAATTTGTAGAAACTTAAATTTTTATTTAGTATATAATATGTATATTATCATATCGCATACGTACGTGGAAATACTGTTAAATACATATTGACGTGTCCAATATCGAATTATAGAAATCACTTCGAGAATTCTGCGTGTTATGAATTTACAAAAGAAATATTCCGTAAATCACGCGTGTGACTAAGCTCAAAGCTATTGGGCGACTGGGATGAAGTTCTTCGTCTTCGACTATGAACCGGCTCGGTGTAAGTATAGAATGATGATACTAAACACCGACACCATTTGACACTGTTTACATTAGAGCTCGGGTATCGCGATAGTCGGATCACTGATGTACAGATGACCTAAACCTTTTAGCTGCAGTTTACTTTTCATTAGAGTACCAATCTCTTACCTACCCCAGATTATGTAGTTAGATACTGTTAGTAATAAAAAGAAACAAAAGCATGCACAATTTCAAATTTGCAAATTGTAATATTGCATTAAGATTTCAAGATTATACTATCTTATCCTAGATCTATCGTGTCATATGTAGTTGAATTATGTATCACTTCTATTTTTAAACGACTCGTATAGGAATGTTTAATTGCACTCACCTTTTCCGAATCCGTGTCGGAATACACGCGGCCTGGTCGATATTCCGGCGGTAAGTACGCTCGAGCAGTTTCGGGCGGTGCAAGCTGCAGCAAAACTCTACCACGTGGTGTCAGTTCCAGGGTGTGTGGAGTTACCACTGGGCCAGCTCTCGAACCACCTACCACACCACCGTCTGCAACAGATTTTAATGAAAATCGTACTGTGCTCTCTTCTTTCTACTTCGACGTTTTTTAGGATCCCTCTTCTCTCAATTGTCCTCGAATGCTTGTTCCGTTGGTAGGGACTTTGAAAAAGTATCATGCTTCAGAAGCAAGAAAATTAAATTCGTCAGAGACGAGAAAGTTCCATTAAATCTTGGAGAGTTTCGTTTATGCGCAGAGTTACTAAATTCAATCACCAAAATCTGCCGTTTCTGCAATTGCAGAAACCAAGGGGGATCCCATCATGACGAAAAGCTAGCAACTTTTCTACCGAGACGTAGTTAGGCATACCTCTCGCAATAAATGGAAATTTACTGCAGAGGAATAACGCTTGCATCTGTGCAAAGTGATCCTTGAGAAGCTACTATTCCATTTCACTAGCGTATAACGCTTTACTAATCCTTCTCCTGTCCATTAAACTCCGTTACCATGGAATCGAACGGTGCGAAACTTTGCGGAGAAACTGCTCTTTACGATTTAACCAGATTCCTCATAATTCTCTGAGGTATTCCTCCTCGTTTTCCCATGGTAAGTCCCACGAGAACTTGTCTCGAAGAATTCAGTCAGAAGTGCTTTTATTCTCTGGATAGATTAAGAAAATGAATTTAACCATTCGAAACTAGCTTTATCCTTAAATCCCCTCAGTCATAAATTAGCTTCAAACTTTCTTTGCATTTACTCGAACCTGTCAATTCTTTTTCCTGATTTATAGGCAAGGCACTGACTCGCGCGAACAAACAGCCCTGGTAAGGAACTATCCAATTATTTATTAGCTAAGGGTTACCCAGCTGACAGGCTTAAAAGTAGTTACAAGTTGGTCACAGGTGTACGGTTTGTGGCGGCTTTCAAGACTGAAGAGGATTTTCCCACAAATTGTTTGGTCTATTTACCGCAAGCTTTTCCTCCTGCTACCAATCCACTGAATCATTTATTTCCATTTGTAATATGCAGGGAGCTCGATATTCTCTGACTGACAATGAGTGAGTGTAACGCAGTCGCGTTGTCAAGTGAGGAAACGGCGTCTCTGGAATCGAATAAACTGCAACGTTTCTCGAGGATCGAGGCCCAAGGATTCGCATCTCCTGGGTGAGATTGAGGAAACTCTCGGCTCTCCTTCGCTTTTCTATTCCGCCGATTTTATGCCTCATCGTCGACGGCATAATCATGTTTCTTCGAGTGGCTGCTTCCATTTCCGTCATTTCCAGCCAATTTTACTACGGCAGAAGGACGTAGGGAGCTCACTCGATCTATAAGTGAGCTTGCGACTACTCTATCGATTATCGAACTTTACTTATTATTAATTATATTTTTATATCTTTCTTATTTTCCTTCGTAATCCTTAAATATGAAGCGAATAATATTGGAGTATATGGCATTTTTATAAGATTTAAAGCTTTAAGGAGAACGCGTTATATCGAAGATCATTTTAATACGCGGTTAATTAAGATAAATGTTGTTTGGTAGAATAATTATGAAAATTATACGCTTGTGTTGAGGATGATACGCACTAGACTCTGCTTCAGAATGCAGAGGGTGGAGAGTCTGGCGAGAAGTACCATCTATCTCACAGCAGTGCTGTAAATCCTCTATAATTCGCCATTCAGGCGTTAATTCTATGCATGTCACGGACACTAACAGCCTAATGGCTGCTAAAGCGTCTTGACATGAACAGAATGTCCCCTGCCCGGGCCACAACCCAACAATTTCCGGACTCACTCTCAGGAGTAGTGCAGCTTGTTTCTTGCGGAACCTTGAGCTTTCTCAAAAGCTAACTCGATTTTGTCGTTTCATAGATACATCAATTGCAGAATCTCCACCATGAACCAAACAACACGACCCGTCACGAAATTCCGTTCAATTGCACCATAATTGAAAGATACACGTTTTGAATTAACTCGCATTCTCAAATCTATATATTTGTTTGCTATAACGGTGGCTTTAGTCGAGAGGATGTAATCGATAGGTTCGTGCCAATTTATCGGCGCCTGTTGGTGCATGCAAATTGTTCTCGATGTCAGGTTCAAGTAGTCCAGTTCCGTATACGATCAGCTGGACGCTTCGACATCGAACCTAATGGGAAGCAGCACAACGATTTGTCGAACAAATAATGGAAATACTTTCCTCTTGTTTCTTTAGGTTCCCAATTAAATGAGCCATTTATACTAAATGTAAGACTACTTTCCCGAGATACATTGCAGATTCTCTTTAGATCAGTAACTTGACAATGTTTCTTCTAAACGTCATTGGTATATTATTCTAAATGCTTCATAAAATGATTCGACATTTAATTAGGTAATTCTTTAAAAAATGAAATCAATTACAGTTTTTTGAAGTAAGCAATTTTTCAGATTCGAGTTTTGTTTATGACTACAGATAACGTAAATCCTGTTGATAGTATTAAGTGGTACGTTTATCCCGTAGGAATCAACAAAACTAATTACACGGTGATTTGGTGAGTTCGATGTCATCGAATAGGCTATGCCACATGGCACCCTTGGTAAAAGCGAATATTCGGCCAATCCTACCGGTAATTTGTGGCCGGTGGTCGAACATTTGGTACCCAGTGCAAATATGAGTAATTAAACCTTCGTGTTATAGACCTGGTCAAAAGTCACGTACGAATTTTCTTGCTAATTCATACAACAGTCCGAAATATTTGCGTTCGAACGATAATATTCCAAGTACATTTGAAGCATTTATATTTCGGATATTTTATTAAGTGATTTATGGATTATCGTTTACCACGTGCATTTTTGCTGAGCTACGTTATTTAGAGGTATTGATTTCTTATTAATCGCTCGTTACCATCGTGATAAATGATCGTGTACTGGATACACGTACAGCGTGTACGTATCTGGGCAACACGTTGATGTTACACGGATGAACGATAACCGTAGCCAATCGTTGACAACAGCTGCGAAACCTTCGACCTAGTAGAATCAGATATCGATTTCTCGAAGCGTGGATAATTAAAAACAAATACTTTGGAAAACTTTTGTCAGATTCCATTGATTTCATTGATAACAATACGCGGAGAATTAAGCTTGGCCGAAAGGTGATGCGAAGCAGAGCTCCATGCAAGAGCTGATATTTCACGCGCGAATGCCGCGTGCAAGCCTGAATGGGATGCAAAGATTGAAATTTCATTTTGAAGCGCGATTCAATCGCTCTCCGCGGCCGGATTGTTCTTTTGATTGGTCTTAAATTGAATATTTGCCTGGTGGCCACAATTTTGCGGGAATTCAACGTTTCTGCAAAATTCCAGATTCACTGAATTCCCCAATCCGCGGAATTGCATCGATCGTTATCAATGATATCATTAAATCAACGGGATAAAGTCATTTGCATTATTGTATTCTGAATTATTCAATTTCAATTTCTCTTGACATTTCATATCCGAAACCTGTAATCGGATCTTCGAAATAGTTTCTTGTAAAAACACTTATAAAAACGTCACCTCTGAAACCGCATTAAAAAAGAGAATCCCTAGATCCGATTCCAGTAAAGCAATTCACTTTCTGCCAAAAGGATCCAATTAACGCGCGAATAGAATTTTTCCAAATTAAATGCGAATCCTGAAATTAGTTAGGGTGATGCTCTTTTCCGAGGAAAAGTCTCCGTTGCTGAAGTTAGTGAATAATGCGATTAAGTTTAAATTAGATTCGTCAGTTAGTGCGATTGGATAATCGTTCGAATATAATGAGATTAAACCGAAGTTCGCCGAAGCTTTTCACCTTTCGATATGGCAAAAATAAAGGTCCAAAGAAATGTGAAGCGTTGCGGATGCGATGTGACGTCTGAACGTCGCTGAAAAAGCGACCTTCTCCCTGGTTAAATAAAACTACCTGATGCCGGTGACGTCAGAAAGTCTTGAAAAAATTGTGTAGATGCGTGGCAGGCCTCATTAAGCTGGGGGGAGACTCTCACGTTACACGGAGGGAAAATCGGCCGAGATTCACTTGACACGAGAGTACCACCCCTCCACTGGCCTTCAAAGGACACGCATATATAATTATACCTCTTACAAATCCGATTGAAAATACATGAAGACAGTTTTCATTTAAGCCTGATGAATCAAAAAAGAAAATGCTTCTGTATTTAGAATACAGATACCACAGTTTAATGAACTTTATAGAAACAAACGTGTCAGAGCACTGAAGGTGACTAATCTAAAATATATTTGGATGTTTAATTTTGATTTGAAAAAATCGAAGTAAATATTTTAAATAAAAATTGTGAAAAAGTGCGTAGGGGCTCGAAGGAATATGTTTCTAATTACTTACGGAAGCGAGGGCGAAATAACTGTGCAAAGAGTGCGTAGGTGCAACGCAGAAAGATAGGGATATATCTGTCGGTGAAGATATATCTATATAGGAGTCTCGACATTGATGGATAGACTCCTAGGGTTCTGGCTTCCTGTCCGTCCTATTAAATTCCAGCTACTTCACTGGCCAGTCGAAATACCCTGACTGTTTGAACGCTCCAGTCTTGCTGCTCATCGCTCACCCATTGTTTCTTCCGACGAATTTCGCGTTTTACGAACAAGTCAGGCAATCAGATCTATTATCTGCGACGGAAACAGAAATAATGGCGTACGACTCTATGCTAATTTACCTCGAGGACAGAGTATCACAACTTTTGAACGGAGAACAATCGACGATTGTTGCCTCACAGCAGTTTTCAAGCTCATCGACAATTAACAAACAGAAATTAAGCGACAATGGAATCAGTTTACGAATAAGTAAGCTGAACATTTTTACAAGACTTTCTCTCACTTAATGAAAATTCAACACCTTTTCCAACGTTCAAGTAATGAGCCATTTCACCCAATTTGTAAGCTTTTTCATCGCGCGAAGCTAAACTATGGTAATCAGGAAATTCATTAAAAGGGAATACGGCTCGAGCACGTCTCCGTTGTGAAATGAAACTGAAGGAAGAGAACCAAAAGCGCAAATAGAAGTAAACAGTGTTGTAATAACGTCAGAACTCGAAGTATTCTAGTTAATTAAACTAAATTGAGAATAGCACAATTTTGACAAAGATTTCGGCGTGCCAGTAGCGATATTCACAGTGGATTGCAACATTAAATTCCATTGAAAGCGGCAATAGTTTCGACATAAATGGTCGTAGCATGATTAGCATGGGTTAGTGCAACGCAATATCGGCGAATTATAGTATTACGGATTATGACGTGAGCTTTAGACAGGCGTGATCGTAAAAGTACTAATCTGAAGTTCATCCAGTAAAATATTGCAACCTAGATGCATCAGGTTCGGTTGAGCCTAGTCGCTGAATTTTTCCGTCTAGCCGAATGGAATTTCATTTTATAAAGGCCGAAGCGGAAATATTCAGAATTCCGTGGATGACTTTAATTTGTAGAGCTTTCCACTAGACTGCACGCACGGATTTACCAGCTTGGTGTCAGAAGCAAAAAGCGCATGAGACATCAAAATTATTGATTAACTCTTCCATCCTGAGAATTTACATCCCCCGGTGATTTGATATTTCGCATCATAATAGGCATGTTAGACAGTTGTGTACCAATCGTGTACCAAAATATAGAAATCAGAAGAGGCATTGTTACTATTAAAATGATAAGAAAGTGATATCTTTTACGAATTCCAACACCAGACGTGACGTAATGGGATGGCCCTGCTATACCGTGAAAATTCGGGGCTAATATTAGGGCGCCGAAAGTGCAAGTACATGGACCTATGTCCTGAAATCCACTAACCCGAGAACTTGTTAAATTTCTGAACCCTGACTACCCCTCCGTTACTCATTGTCAGTCTGGAATTCCTGATCATTTATCAGAAAGTCGAAACAAGCCTCTAGTGTTAGAGACATAAAAATACCTCAAACAAAATATTAACGAATTTCAGTTAAAAGTTAATAAATCCGGTAATAATTTCCGTCTAACAGGTTGGTCCCATTCGGTCAGAATTTCAACAAGTCGTTAAACCCAAAAAGGGGTGCAAATAAAGAAAAAATTCGGTGCTGACGCCAGATAGACGTCGACTGGCAAGTCAGGTCATATTCATAAGTGAAACCGAGGTACATGTAATTAGTAGCGCTCGTTAACACAGTATAAACAAGAAAAAGAAAGAAAGGGGTAGAGGGACGAAGAAATTGTACGGTCAAAGCGTTTCTACGAAGGACGGAAAATTTCCAGGGAAAAAGAGCTACGCCACGATAAACCGGTATGTGAATCCCAGAAAAGAGAGTGCATTGACTGGACGGCTCGTACATTTCGAAGGAAATATTTAGTCAGTAGCTGCCAGTACTCAACGTTAAATGACGAAATAAGGACGAAAGTCCATTGGAAGGCTATCTCACTTTAAGAGCGCGAACGGGTCGCTCACCCCTGCTCTCTACGTTCATTCTCTTACTCCAACTCTCTCGTTCTTTCTCTCACACTCTCTCAACCCCTTTCAACCCCCCACTCCGGGTACGCAAAGCCAGCGTCGAACACTGTGAGAGACGAACGAGATGAGGGTACGCGACTGGCGGCATACCACTGTAAAATATGCCCCATTGCTATGGGTCCTCTTCTCTCCTACTTGTACTATTCTCCTCTCTTACTCTCTCTTCTCTCTTCTGCGTCTGTCTATTCATCGGTCGGCTAGGGAGTGAACCCACGCAGAAACAAATGAAAATGCGCAGGTGGCATCGGGCTGAGGGATATCGAGGATCTTTTGGGAAGGTAATCGATACCACTAATGGGGATGGAGGAGAGATATTAGTGAATATATGGTCAAATGCAGTTTGAAAGGACTATTCATGGGGAGGAAAAAAATCTTTCTCAACTGGCTTTTATTTTGACATCAAATAATTACGTAGCCAATGCATTTGAATGGTGCATAAGATTCTTTTTTATTTTGGGAGGGTTAATTAAAAGTTTTTAATTCAGGTTTTGGAAGGTAGAATTCTGGATTGTGAAAAATAGAATTATGGATGGAATATTATGAATATTGCGAGATATAAATATTCGTTGTTATTCTGTTAAAAATGTTCGAGGGGTTGGAACAAAAGAGTTTTTCTGTCGGCACACCAGTAAGGTCAATGTTTAAATGCTTACTTTCTAGAAGTATTGTAATACACGCTGGAAGTTATATAAATGTGGTCCACATTTTCCCTGAAGTATGTTTATATTACCACCTATAAGAACGAAACGTGCAAGTGCTTGGGGATACATCATTTTGATCCCCAGAGCGAAATGTATGTTAAACATGAGTATCACTCTGGTTTGGAACATTTTATGCCGTAAGCAAATTTCGTGAGTTCTGTCAGTAGTTTATGCAAACTGCATTTGAGTTAAACATATGTTCAAGTTACGCAAGCCAATTGAAACAATTATACATATCTCTGTTACTTTTTTCAAGAATACTCGAAGTTAACGAATACAACTCGTAAGAAATTCTATGCAGCATCAGATAACACGAAAAATGCCTCGATTAGTAATTACAACAGCGAAGGAGATTTGCGGCTGAGGAATTTATACTTGGGATCGTACTTCGGATTGGCTTTGCGGGGGGAGAATTAACGGAGCATCGTCGAACTGGTTCGGATATTAATGCAAAAGGCGATTTTGAGTGCGTTACTGGAGGATTGGGGAGGGAATACCGCCTCCCGATGTAATTAATAGCCGAGGTAGAACCAATGGAGTCGCGAGAGAATAGTATGGTGGGGGTATAAAGGGCTGCGGAGAAAAGGGGATGGTGCTAGTCGAGCAAGGGATCTCTCACTTACGTGCTTGATCGAGTTATAGAGGCAGCGAGTTCGGAATGCTATTATCCTAGCATTAGATACCTGCTATCCTCCTGAGACTAAACGCGAATTTTACGCTCCTTCTAGATCACGTGTGCTCAGCACTTTCTTCCTTGACAACTAGTTTTCTACTTGCAAGCTAATTATTTCGTCGATTCATTAAGATTTTCCATTTCGCCATTCATTATTCGATTATAATGCACTTATCAATGCGGACGAATGATTATTTAAATATTAACCGAAACCTACAAAACCCATTTTTGAGAATTAATACTGAATAGGAATTGTTTATGAAAACAGTCAAGTTTTGTGATTACTATACGTTAGTTTTTTACACGATGCATCGAAGAGATTATACAGTACGTATAATCTATGTACATTGTAGAGTTTAGGAAATAATTTCTGGAACCACGGTTAGTTTGACCCAAGAGGCTAAATGTCATACTTCCGGTGGAACGTGACAGAATTCGCATTAAGGATTCCAGGCAGGGGTGATGTTAACAATCACGAGCTCCCAATGGAGCGGAACCAGCGACCGAAGGACAAGGGACTGGCTATCCTGAGTCACAACTGGCACGTGCCACTTTCCGGCATTGATTTCTCTTTTCTCGTAATTTCTCGTCACGTAGGAGGAACATTCATTGTCATATCATAAAACGGTATTGATACTATGAACTTGAACTCGTAAATTTCTATCTTTCCGTCAGATTTGCTTCAGCAAATTATTTTTAACTCCTTGAATCATAATTCAAGGTAAAGAGTTAAACAAGAATGATAAAAGTAATAAACGAAATCGATTTTCAACTTGGGAAACTATTATGAAAGTTTAATTGATGTTTTGATAAGTTATTAAAGAAAAACTTTGCCAAGAACTATGTTGAATCTTGACATACGTTTAGTTTGTAGAAGGTTGCAATTAATTCTTCGCCTCGATGGAATAAGAACCGAAGAATCCGGCAAACCTTGGTACATTTTTCAAGCGGAACCTCGGAGTATTGAATAAATTCACGGAAATTCATGGAACCTTATTCTGCATACTAAGAATCAGGTGTTAAATGTCTTGAAAGGATTAACTCAATATTTAACAGGTTTAAATAGTTAAAGTAATACGGTCCGTTGAATTATTCCATGAGTTTCGTGAACATCAGAAATACATATATATACTTTAGAACTTGGAAGATGGATAGATGATGGGGCAGCTTAAGTCTACTGTCGAGCGGTTTCCAACTTGAATTCAACTTTACTGGGCAAACTTAATCCTCCCACGTGAAACTCTAATATAGTTTATTGTGTATGTATAAGACATTATGCGCATATATTATTATGTCCTGAGGGTAAGACAAGTATGTATTGCCCAAACTAGACAGCATCTCTAGTTGCATTTAAATACCATTTATATTTTATATTAATATGTTATTAGAATAAACTAATTTCTTGTAGTATTTGAAACACAACTTTAGTTACGTTATAAAGTTACCATTGAACAGACATGATTATAGAGCTATTTGAATCAACTTTATTAGCAGATCCAAACTGAGGGTTACGCTGCTTTGCTCTGGTCTCACCAACCAAGCATTTAATTAGAACGATTCGCGTTTCTCATAAAGTTATACGTTCTCCGGTAAATGTGACATCTTTGATAGAAATCTAGCACTGTGAGCAAAAAGACTGTGGAAAAAACTAACGTTTCACCACTCAATGTTAAATTTGAAAATTCCAGTAAAAGGCCCAGGTGTGTCCAACTGTGAAATCTGGAATTTCCATGAAGCTGCTCAGCGATAACTAGCAGTTTCGGCAATGCAAAAGTTTCCTTCGCAAAGTTTCAAGCAAAGTCTCATCCAGAGGAAGATGCGATGCATTTTACTCGTTCCTGTCGGTACACTTTATGTACTTTACCCTGACAAAGACTTCGTAACATATTATTAAAAATTATTCTGAAATATTTGATCCTCACGTACTCCAGACTTAGATAAAACTAAGGACAAAATATTAAATTTATAGTTTAAAAAACACTTTCTCTGTTAGCTGTCGTCATCGAGATGAAATCGAAAGACAGCTAACGGATCAACACATACAACTTCTGGTTTAAAGTAACTGGAAAAGCTTCTTTCGCCGGTGTCGGTAGGACCAAAAATCGTGCGAGTCTTCAAAAGAAGATAAAGGCGAACGTGTCGAGCGATAGGAAGCAGGCGAAGCTCATATGTTGGGATTACCGGGTGCCGGCGTTTCATCTTACCCTCTCTCGCGGTTTGACCTCGCGTATACATTCTCGCATCAACGTACATACATATACGTACGAGATGGGAATATAGGCACATAGGTGACACGGAGGATGTGCCACCACGATGCTCTGCGCTACTGTTTACAGAGCCCCTCTAATACGTATCAGACAGGGAGACACGTATTCCGCAAGCGGCGTGGCGCGGCGGCGAGCGCAAACTTTCCGCGCCTCTGCGCGTGTGTGTGCTTAAGCTTGGTTATTGCACGCTTTTGACTGCGCGCCTTGTCGCTTTTCCGCCGACACCGGGTCGCGGTGAAAAGGCCACTCTTAGTACTTTTACGGTCAAGGATATTGCGTTGGACTTACTCATCGGTATTAAATGACAGTTATGAGGAAATTTGTTGACTGATGAGTTAGGTTCTTTGGGTTTCAAATTCTCTAGACTACATTAAGTTTGCTTTGGAGTATGTTGAGATGCTAAATGAAGAATGATTCCCATTTATCAACATAATAGAGAAATATACTATTTGATGTAAAACCAATATGTGCCATGCTTTTGTAAAAGTTTTTAGAAGATTTCTTTTCCAATTTTTCTGGCGAATACTGTGGAAACTTCAAAGAGTTGTCAGATGAAAACTTTGCATTTCACTGATTACCGGGCAAGCCAGTAATCTGACACTGTATTAATATCTTTGAAAAATGTTTTTCCAGTGAAGATGTTTCTCTAAAATCACGATCACGGTAGAAGTGTCTTCAGAAAATGTTATGTATAATTGCATAACTGATTAAAGCCGAATAAAATTAAAGTCGAATTACATTCCACACGACAGAAATTCGAAGTTATAGAATTGAATTTTGATCGAAAGCTTGACACTTTTCACTGGCTTTACAAATGTCTGGAGGTATCTTTCGGATAAAATTCAGGATTTCGTGGTGTATTCGCGCGGCGAGAGACACGAAGAAAAGAAGCTTGCGTATGTGTCGGAATAATCTCGTGGTAGACGGATTGTGAGCGATGCTGCCGCGTAGATCAAAATCAAATCTCATGTTTAGCAGTATACGCGCGAGGATAACAGCTGTTGAGAGACGTCTTGAAAAAAGAACGAGATTACGTCTAAGAAACTAAAATCGTTTGCGTGATGCAAAATTTTTCACAGTTAAATTATCCATATGGTTGTCGAAAATATGTTCTAACAATTTATTGATTTCATTTTCACAAAAATTCCAATATTATAAGTAAATGAAAAATAACAAAATTGAAGAACACTGCTATCTCCCTTTTTCATATTATAAACAGAATTGTTAATTGCTGGTACTAGAAAGAATTCCACGAATTGTATTGTGATCAGATTACCGGGCATGTCGTGGAATTTCAGCTATGGAGGACTAACGTGAAAGTGGCATGGAATTAATAGAATATTTTCAGGATTCCAGAGTACATGCACTCGCGGAATCAGTTTGATTATGATCGCGATTTCGAAACTAAACAAATGATTTCCCTACATATTTTTCATCTATGGATTCACAGCATAAATCACTTGGAAAGTTTATTTAATTGTACTCCGCACACACCAGTCATTCTTAAAATTCAAAATTCACGAGATAGCCTAGTACAATATTAATTGAAAACATTGAATCTAAGCATATGGAATGCAACTGCTATAATAAAATGAAATATATTACTTATCAAATTATTTATATTAATCTCTGTGGCCCACTGAGTTTCGTATAAAATTATCGTACTCCGGTATGGTCTAGTGGCTAGGATACCTGGCTCTCACCCAGGAGGCTCGGGTTCGATTCCCGGTACCGGAATTTACTTTTGCATCCTATCACCTCCCCTTTCCCCAAATGTTCGAATTTTTTTCCACGGGGAGATTAAAATTCGCGTACATAAACTTATGCGATCTTCAGTAGTTTAGCAGACTTTAAAGATATGAATTTTAATATAGGCTATATTTAAGTATAATAGTATCATAATAATAATGAAATCGGGTCTAATAATGCTAAATCAACAGTTTGCAAGAATGTGCTGAATTAAAATATGTATAAGCAGAGAGTGAATGTAAGAATAAACTGCGTACCCAAGTGCGGCCTTCCCAGTTACAGACTGAGATCTTTACGAAAATCAGATGTGTTTCTTAGGTGTCGACCACTCCGAAAATTCGACATTTTTTTAAATTACCAAGTACAATCAAGTAAGGTCAGTGGAATGTCATTAATGCCCAAGACAAGATAGATGCATCGTAATTAACTATGCACACAGCGTATAGTACGTAGAATTGTTCATCCTACTGCTGTAGTAGGTCCCCAAAAGCCACGTAGCTCCCCCGCGAATTAACCGCGCAATAAGTAACCCGATAGGGATGAGTCATAGGCCGCGCGATCGCGAACATTACCAAATATGGGCATAACCTTGAGCGCCCCGAAATGCACCGTCAACAATTCGACAATAGAAGCTTCGAGAATAAGGCCCCAGCGACCAAAAACGTAGACTAAGCAGAAATATTGTATAAAAGACGGCCCGCGGCGAAGCAACGAGGAGATTCCTGAAAACGCGAGTAGTAGATACCGTAACGCCGCTGGCCGCCTGTTTGACCGCCGATCTCAGTATCGCGGAGCACCTTGTAACCATCGTTGTAGACCACCAGGCATTCTTCAATAAAACAACGAAGTGATAACGTTTCCTGGAGTGGATTCCTATCCTTAAGTGACACACGATCCCCTACCTTCTGACGTGCACGACTACAATCGGGAACGCCGAGGCTATCCCAGTCACGCACACAACATAATTTGGTGGCAGCGGTGGGATCCGTCACCTCCGGAACGCAACAAACAGGGAAAACGACGGCCAGAAGGCAACCGAAGAGAAGAAACCAACAACCAAAGAAACAAACACGCAAGAAGAAGAAGCAGATAATTAAACGAACAAAGCATACAAGAAGAAGCCAACAATCAAATAACTAAAACTCACAAGAAGAAGAAACACGTAACTGAACGAGCGAAGCATACAAAGGAAACCGTCAGCCAGAAATTAAGAAACGAGAATCAGCAAAGCCGAGACAACGCACGAGAATCAGCAAAGCAGAGACAACGCACGAGAATCAGCAAAGCAGAGACAACGTACGAGAACCAAACAGCCAACGCACAGCTGAGCCCAAGGACGACGATAACCGTGCAGCCGCAACCCGATCGTCGAGTGACCTCAGCCAAGGCCGTCGCCGACGAACACCTGCCACAGAACCCCAGCGTAACGTAAGTCGAAACCATGCGCCGACTCGTTATCTAAGCCGATAACAGTAGATGTCCGACAGCCGTTTATACATCCGAACATACGCGAGCCGAAATCGGATATTTAATTCACTTAGAAATAGGCCGATACAGAGCTACCCGGCGGCACGTGTCGAACCAGGTGTCACCGACACCGCAGTAACTGCTCTTAGAGAGATTAGGAACAGCGTTAGGCGCGTACTCGAATACCCGGAATCTCCCGAGGACCCATCCAACAATCTTACCTTCGACCGCGAGTTCTCATTCGGAGAATTAGACAACAGCCTTTTTCCCCCGCGACACGATAGAGCTAATTCTAATAGGTCAAGTCTGTCATTTGAAAGCGCTATCTTCCAACCTCGCACCATGCCAGACCAGGGAGAACAAAACGAAACGACCCCCACTGGAAACCAAAATCCAGTTACCCAGGCCGAAATTTCTGCCGAAATTCACCGACTCCGCGCCGAATTAGACACACTGCTCAACATCAACCATGGTCAGAACCTACCAGGGCCCTCCGCCAGCCCTCGCGTTCTTTCCAACTTACCAATCAAGGACGCGTTGAAATACATCCCCAAATTCGACGGCAGTTCACCGGAAGCTCTCAAAGAATTCCTCAGCGCATGCAATTATGCATTTCTAAAAATACACCCACGCGATGAGGCCGAATTACTAGAAGCGGTTCAACACATCAAACTTTCAAAAAAGGCACTGCTGGAATTCGAACACCGTGACATACACACGTACGCGCATCTCAAGGAAGAATTGGAAGCAAGCTATCTCGGGCGCAAATCCGCCGCGTTCCTACAAATCGAATTTAACGACCTACGACAAAAACCTGGAGAAACTGTGAGAGATTACGCAACTCGTACCGAGCAAATAATGACAGATTTGATGGAGGCCTTAGAGCAGCCCCATCACAACGCGACAGCGATTCGTACGATCCACGAAATTTGTAAACACCAAGCGCTAATCAATTTCCCTCGCGGATTACACGAGCCGTTATGCGCGATAATTCGCGCACGGAATTACGGATCGTTCCAAGAAGCAGTATCTGGCGCAATTGAAGAGGACAAATTAAACGGACCAAACCCCTCACACTCGCGTCACCTCACCTCCACCCGTCACGATTACCACCCTCGACGAACGGAGCGTGCGACCCCCGCGCAACGCAACTTTTACCCTAATCGGACTATTATTTGCACCACTTGCGGAAACGCAGGACATAATTGGCGCGAATGCCGCTCTGGTCGATATAATGGACCACGCGAATTTCCCCGGGCCGAAGCTCGCTCGAATTATCCGGTACAATGTGCCAAATGCGGAAAAAATGGACATTACGGACGCGATTGCCGCTCCAGCCGATACGCGAGCCAATTCGACTTCGCCCCACGTCAGTCGCAAACGACTGCACACCTAGTCGAAGCCTACTGCGACTACTGTCGTAGACCTGGCCATTCCTACGGAGAATGCCGACGCCGAATTCAACAGCCACGAACTTACGCGCCAAGGACATATACCACGCACTCAAGGCCGGACCCAGCTCCGCGCCCCGCCAACAGAAGCGAAACCGAATCATCGGGAAACGGAGACGAGACGCGACCCCGCGAGAGTGTTGCGTCGTTCAGGTAAACCTCTCGCGAGATAAAACGGATGCTTTACCTCTGACGAACGTGCCCTTAGAAGAAACTTACGACGGAACCGTGCCAATGCTAATAGATACAGGAGCTTCAATAAGCCTAATAAAAATCCGCCACCTGCGCGATGAAGTACCCATGTGGAGAAAAGAAATTGAAATACTAGGAGCAACAGGAAACTCATTAAAAACCCTCGGAGAAATACAGGGACATATTAGAATAGGCTCCGAAATAATTACGCAACCCTTATACGTAGTATCAAATGATTTCCCTATCGAATACGAAGGAATATTGGGAATAAATTTTATTCGTGGACATGGCGCCAAACTAGACTGCGCTAGAGACGAGTTACGTTTTGGAACAACCATTTGGAAAACTTATTACGCGAACGCGATGATTCACTTACCGCCACGATCCGAAACCATAGTAGAAATAACAACACGTAGTACGCACGACGGGATCACGACGGCTGACGAAATCCAACCCGGCGTCTTTATCGGAAGCTGCTGGACAAGGCCGCGCCACGGCCGATGCATCGTCAGCATTCTTAACACCAGCGATAACAGCATAGACTTCCGTCCTCCGGCAATTGAACTCGAAGAAGTACACTCGGAGACAAAAATACAACCGATACACAAACTCACTCCCGCGGAAATGGCAAAACGTGATAGCCGAATTGAACGAGTAATACAACAACTACGCGATAAACATTTAAATAAAGAAGAACGGGATTCCCTAATAAATATTTGTAGCACTTATGCTGACGTATTTCACTTGGAAGGCGAACCTCTGACATATACAACCGCCGTATCACACGAAATCCACACAACCGCCAATACCGCGCCTATTAACTCAAGACCATACAGACTACCAGAAAAATACAAACAGGAAATAAACAAACAAGTTCAACAAATGTTAACCGACGAAATTGTACGACCAAGCAATAGCCAATGGAACGCGCCACTTTTGGTAGTGCCAAAGAAAGCCGACGCAAATGGACACAAAAAATTACGAATCGTCGTAGACTTCCGGAAACTAAACGACGTAACAATAGGAGACTCGTTTCCCTTACCTAATATCACCGACATCCTGGACCAACTAGGAAAAGCCAAATATTTTACAACGTTAGATCTCGCTTCAGGATATCACCAAGTAGCTATGGCCGAAGACGCTCGTGAAAAAACCGCGTTTTCTACACCCTATGGACACTATGAATTTAACCGAATGCCTTTCGGACTAAAGAATGCACCTGCAACCTTCCAACGACTAATGAACACTATCTTATCAGGACTACAAGGTATCAAATGTTTCGTATATCTCGACGACATAGTAATACACGGAGGAAGCCTAGACGAACACAATGCACGACTACGCGATGTTCTCGCAATTTTACGCAAGCACAACCTAAAACTACAACCAAACAAATGTGAATTTTTACGAAAGGAAGTAAATTACCTAGGACACGTAATTACCAAAGATGGAATCCTGCCGGACCCGGATAAAATCCGCGCCGTGACAGAGTTTCCCGCGCCGCATAACGTAAAAGGAATCCAATCGTTTCTCGGATTAGCCGGATATTACCGCCGATTCATTAAGGACTTCTCAAAAATTGCGAAACCCCTAACTAAGCTAACGGTAAAGGATACCAAATTTGATTGGACCGACGAACAGGACCACGCGTTTCGGACACTAAAAACTGCCCTCACGACGGCACCTCTGTTAATCTATCCCGACTTCGAGAAGGAATTCCTACTAACCACAGACGCCTCCGATTTTGCGATAGGAGCAATATTGTCACAAGGCGAAATAGGCAAGGACCGGCCGATAGCTTACGCGAGCCGCGTACTAAATAAAGCTGAGAGAAACTACAGCACGACGGAAAAAGAATTACTCGCAATTGTATGGGCAGCGAAACAATATAGACCGTACCTATATGGAAACAAATTCAAAATAATAACGGATCATAAGCCCCTAGTGTGGCTATTCAACGTGAAGGACCCAGGATCACGATTAATGCGATGGCGCCTCAAGCTAGAAGAATATGAATACGAGATAGTACACAAAGCAGGGAAAATGAATACAAACGCCGACGCACTTAGCAGAACCATATACACGGTGACACAACAGCCAAATGAGCTCAAGGAATACAGCGAAGAGGAAAAGGCAGCAATACTACGCGAATACCACGACAACCCCACGGGAGGACACCAAGGAATAGAAAGAACTATCGGACGAATTAGACAACGCCATAACTGGGCCGGAATTACGCAATACGTAAAAAATTATATAGCCAAGTGCGAACTATGCCAGAAAAATAAATTGCATCGTGCAGAAAAAGCACCACTGGTGATAACGGACACACCAAGTACCGCATTCGAAAAATGCGCATTAGATATAGTAGGACCCTTAACCGAGACCGAACATGGCAACAAATACCTACTGACCTTCCAAGACCTGCTGACTCGATTCAGTAAGGCGATACCTCTGCCTAATCAAGAAGCTCATACAGTAGCCGAAGCGTTCGCTACTAAAATAATATGCGAATATGGAACTCCCGAGACAATTTTAACAGACCAAGGGACTAATTTCCTCAGTAATATATTCAAAAACGTGTGCAAATTACTAAAGATAGACAAAATCCAGACTACCGCGTATCACCCCCAAACAAATGGCGCACTCGAAAGATCCCATCGAACACTAGCGGAATACTTACGACATTATACCAACCCACAACAAACTGATTGGGACAGATGGATACCATACGCAATGTTTGTTTACAACACGACCCCGCACACAGCCACTGGACTCACCCCATTCGAATTAATGTACGGACGACAGGCAAATCTGCCCACAGCACTAACTATACCACCAAAAACTCTCTACACTTACGAAGATTATGCACAAGAATTACGCGAACGAATTAGAGCATCTCACCAAGTAGCCAAACAGAGCAGCCACGAAGCGAAGCTCCGCGCGAAAGCGGAATACGATACTCACGCCAAGGAGACCCGATATCACAAGGGCGATAAGATATTACTACACGACCCAACAGTTCGAAGAGGTCGTAGCAAGAAATTAGAATCACCATGGATAGGACCATACGAAATTATCGAAGAACACCCACCTGTGAATTACACCATCAAAATGGGCCGACGAACCCTGAAAGTACATGCGAATCGACTCAAACATTTCATCGAATAAGGGAACAGGCAACTACTACAACCACGAATAGACCAAATGCCACAACAAACAAAAATTCGCCCAGTGCTCATCGTTCTCACGAGCATGAGCCGCCGACTAACTCGCCAACCTCTGTGGCACCGAAACAGACACCCTCGATAAGAACAGTTCGACGAATGCACCTACGATAATGATAATTTAATGAGAAAGCCTACTAAGCAAAACCTCGAGACAAAACGTCAAGGTGCACCAGCTCGCCCAGCCTCACTAAGAATCAAACCACAGGCCGAGACGGACCCTTACACGAAGAAAAAGAACACACAAAAAAAAAGAGAAACGGTAATTCTCACGCAATTATTTAGCCGCGTACCATTATTAATCACCGATCGCGATACCCCCCCCCCGCGTTACAGAAATGGCAGCAAACCACGAGAAAATAGAGCGGAGGAACGCCCAGGTCGCTACGGTCCTCCAAGCTGTGCAACGCCTACGGTGCACCCGGGTGCTGGCCCACCGGGACAGACAAGGCAGGTCGTGCTGCGGCCTTTGCGCACGGGAGGAGGAAACGGTACGGGGGCATTACCATGGGGTCCTGACCAGTGACCGGCCCCTACAAAGATGTGAAAAATGCGATATTCCCCTCGCAAAGGAGGAACAACCGGCAATCAAATGCGAAAAGTGCAGATTAGTCGCGGTTCGGACTTGCTGGGCCACTCTACTCAAAAAAAGACGCCCCAGCGAGGAAGAAAAAGAAATCCTAAACTAAACATACATATACAAACACTATTATATACATAAATATTATACATACTATTATATACATAAATATTATACCATTATACCTACTTACTATTATATACCTAACTAATATACCATTAAAACATACTCACTATTATATACATATTACATACGCTACCTTATCATTTAACCCGTAACTCATATAACCACCTTGGTAATCCTGTTCTACCCCTACACGCGTCGATCATACACAAAAAAAAAAGAGAAAGAAAATATATAATAAATCTATATTAAGGAAGAGAAAGAAAAGAGAAATAAGAAAAATAAGAGCGAATAAACTACCGGACCGAGCTGCTTGCGCCGCGAACCGCGAATAGTACCCAGTAGCCGATAAGATAGCGACGGCCCGCGAGCCGAGTAGCCGATTAGCACGCGCCGGGAACCCGATCAAATACCGAGAACTCAGATAGGCAGCTCGCGACGTGAAGCTAGGAAGCTTCCTTCTCAAAAGGGGGGAGGGGTGTAGTAGGTCCCCAAAAGCCACGTAGCTCCCCCGCGAATTAACCGCGCAATAAGTAACCCGATAGGGATGAGTCATAGGCCGCGCGATCGCGAACATTACCAAATATGGGCATAACCTTGAGCGCCCCGAAATGCACCGTCAACAATTCGACAATAGAAGCTTCGAGAATAAGGCCCCAGCGACCAAAAACGTAGACTAAGCAGAAATATTGTATAAAAGACGGCCCGCGGCGAAGCAACGAGGAGATTCCTGAAAACGCGAGTAGTAGATACCGTAACGCCGCTGGCCGCCTGTTTGACCGCCGATCTCAGTATCGCGGAGCACCTTGTAACCATCGTTGTAGACCACCAGGCATTCTTCAATAAAACAACGAAGTGATAACGTTTCCTGGAGTGGATTCCTATCCTTAAGTGACACACGATCCCCTACCTTCTGACGTGCACGACTACAATCGGGAACGCCGAGGCTATCCCAGTCACGCACACAACATGCCATACACGGGATTTACTCTGCACCTGCATTTAAGCACTCTCGTGGTACGTAATTGACGCGCAGTGTGACATTCTCGCAATAATGTGGACAGGATTATTGCGAAACGAGGACACACAGTTAAATTTGAAAAACAATTATATACGATGCACTCAGAATATTCGTGCGCGTCAATTAAATGAATTTCATTCGTACTAATCTTTGAAAGTTCTAAATATAAATCATTGGGGGGGATTTGACTTAATGAGAGGGCCGTGTTCCAGGGTCAAGTTACTTTAAAAGAAGCTAACAGTGAAGTTGATGACCCGCTGCTTCGGATCCACATTGATTTATGATTGCGGCATTGCTTCAGGGTAGTTTTCTTAAACGAGTGAAAGCGTTAGAAACGTTGAATAAGACATTGGGATCCTGTGTAGTGACGTAGGTATGTACTAGGTATCCTAGGATAGTTTGAGGGCCCCAGATGTGGATACAAAAAGGGTGATGCCTTGAATAAGGAATAAAGACTTTGTTTCTTTAACACATCTGGCTTTGGAATGGTCTTAGCTAGCCAGCGAGAATATGGTACTTATCCCGGAACGTTTTAATGCAAATGAATAAGCCTAACAAATATCATTTACGCCATACTTGGATAACACTTAAATGGTATTTGGATCATAATGACAATGAAATCACATGAATCTGGTCCTGCTTTCCGGTTCTTGGATCCCAAATACGTGACCGGTAATTGCGACCGTTCTGCGATTTAACATCGTTGAGAATGGCCTTTGTCCCGAGATTTAGTGCTATCGATCTGCATGGA
The DNA here is from genome assembly GCA_963989405.1 of Trypoxylon attenuatum. Lineage (NCBI taxonomy): Eukaryota > Metazoa > Arthropoda > Insecta > Hymenoptera > Crabronidae > Trypoxylon > Trypoxylon attenuatum. Next base: position 18,707,981 of record OZ022491.1, read on the forward strand.
TTCGCATAGCTGCCATAATATTCCATCGTGGGTTCCATTCCGAATTTGCTCTCCCTTACCCCAGCTTCGTGTCTTACTAATAGATACAACATATTTGTCTTGATCAGAGCGTGTTGATTCTTGTTCAACGTGTGGGATCCTCGACGGAAACCGGGGGAAAGTGGACCCACCTATAGTGGTATAAGGTAGAAACAAGAATATTTTCCATATTCTTCAAGGTTTCTACTACGCCACTAAACAACTGTCCTAACGACAATTTGTCACAAGAGGGAAAATTCATGTATTATTTCACAAGGAGTGCCAGAAGCTTCATGTCGCACAAGCCCCGAAAAAAGAAACACTGATGTAATCGCAACACGTTTCTAACGTACTACCTCCCGCAGGAGGAAGATGATTCTTCTGAGGAGGTTTCAAAAAAATGTCCAATTCCACAGCGAGCCATCAATCACCGTTCTGCTCGCAAACGTGTTGGAATCAAAAGAGCAAAACGAGCCAGTGAGATTTTTATACGCTGGTTAATCGCCTGAAAGATTTTTCTTTGATCTAAATGCCCGCTGGGGTATGAAATGCCAGGAAAAAAGAGGGATTAGACGCGATGCGCCGTAACAATCTGTCTATTTTCACTTCTTACTCGCGTTGTGTATCCTATTTGATTTATGAATCTGTTCCGGTTTAGCATTAAAGCTTAACAATAATCTACTTAGAATAATAATAATAAATTATGATGGCTATTCTACTATTCGTAATTCGTTTAACGATGTCACGATGTTGGAAAACCACAGGTTTAGTGATGGTAATTAGTATTTATTGATTATGTCTGTTTTAGATGGTTTTAGAAGCTGGGTACTGCTTCTAGTTGGACTCGTAAATTAATTTTATCGACTCCGAAGGCAAAATAAAGGCAGAATATAATCCAAAACTCTAAGACCTATAATCGTTTGAATAATTATAAATCGCATTATACGTTAATATACAACGAATTTTGAAGATAAAAATGAAACGTGAAATTAAATGAAATATTTGCGACGGTACATTAAAAAAGTCATCATTGATGCAATACTCTCATATGTTTAATTATTTATCGCTTAACTGTCACTGTTCTGTTATATTGTACTGTCTGGCTTTTACGCACTTCCAAAATTGTCGAAATTTCCAGAGAAACGCGAAACAACACGTGCTATATTTGGTGACGTTATTTTCGGATGATGAGCGGCGAAGATGTCAATAGTTTCTAAACAGTCGCGCGCACGATTTACGACAGTATTGAATGCATTTAATTGTTTGCTCGGCATATAATTTTGTTTACTACGCCACGGTAGAATGTTAGTGAGAGGCTTTCTGTCAAACAGGATATTCAAATATTATGAAGATCATTCTTCATGCGTCTCCGGTTTAAAAAAGAGATTTGGAGGAACATGGGTGAACCTGGAGCATTTTTCCCTGATATATGAGCGCAGATTTTTTGTATCTATCTCATTTCCTCTGACAGAGAACGTTTTGTTACTCCGCAGTAGAATTTAATACTGCATTTTGTTTTGTCGTGCAGTTCTCTGATTTTCGTCCAGCAGATTTATTCAGTTTTCGCGAATACGACAATTTAACTTCAACAATGAAAAAACCTCATTTTGACTGTTAGCGGAAATAGTAAAATCTTTTATATTTATCCGCTTCGTACGCACGATTATGTTTTACTAGATTTCAATTATTTGTAATGTTTTGAATTTAATTTTGCGTTTTTGTCAATTGTTGAGTTCATACAAATTCACTGCAAAATTTCTACAACATTACTTTTATATATTTTACAGTTTATTTATTTCTGGAAATTGATTAATATTTTACAACTCTTACTTAATTTGTTGTTTAATATTAATAAATTATTAAATAAATTCAAGAATGCTTTGAGTTTGGTATGGGTGATAGTGGTGAATGTGCTCTGGTATGGTCTAGCGGCTAGGATACCTGGCTTTCACCCAGGGGACCCGAGTGCAAGTTCCGGTACCGGAATATTTTTGGCAGCCCAGTTTATGCGAGCCCGCGGTTTCTTTATCTATTCTTGTCCGTGCCCAACAAAGAAGCTCCTAACCCCATCTTAATCGAAGACACATGTGCTCCGGTATGGTCTAGTGGCTAGGATACCTGGCTTTCACCCAGGAGGCTCGGGTTCGATTCCCGGTACCGGAATTTATTTTTAGCATTTCGAAACTAAATATCAATATACATAATATACCTTCTTTTACGTCTCAAATTTGTCATTATTATTATTACCATCAAAATTGAGCTCTTTGAGGAGTAACCTCAATGTGCACTTGGACTGCACTCTAAGATTTTCGTAAGCAGGACTCAATGTGAGATCTACTGTCCTGATTCAAATACCTGTGACCGTCTGTCTCTGTATTCACCCTTACCTTTATGGCATTTTAAGTGCGAGAAGGTAGGTAATTAAGAAACTACAATTTAGTAAATGTCCATAATGGAGAGAAACCTTTACCCCACGTTCAAATTTAAGTTGGTGGACGAACATTTAACGTAACGCAGCCGCAGAATGGAAGCTGAGGCTTCCGTTCGACGTAGAATAAAAGGTGCAATAAACTCGAAAGAATTAGTAATCTTACTGGAGAGGAAGAGGTCCTGGAGGGCCTGGGCAGCCTGGCAAAGGAGGGCCCAGGTTTCTGCGGCAGCGAGTCCTGTACCCCGCAAAGCAAGGACATCCCCAGCCACTACTGCCAATCCGGGACCACCGCCGCCGCCGCTGCCACCACCGCTTACGTCTGCTGGCATCCTGCAAAACCAAATTTTCACAATGCAATACACCCTGAAATTGCCCACCTACTGTGCCTTTCCATCTCCCGACAGCAATATTTATTCTGACAACGTAACAAGTCGCCCGACCGTAACGAAACCACCGCCCAACTCGTCCTCAAGGTGACGAGCTTATATTCCAGCAAACGGGCTGGATCCCACGCAAACCGCACATTCCTCAGCTTTCCAAACTTCCCTTGATGCTTTTATGCGTCTGCGAGCTTATACAAACGAGCTTCCACAAATATTTCGCAAACTGGCGAGTCACTCGATGACGAAGCTTTAAGGACTCGGTAGTTTTCCTACGGAATGTGGTGTCTCCCTAACTTTGCTACTGACAAATTTACGAATTATGACGTACACTCGGTCTCAGAATTAAATAATGCTGAGCCAGACACCAGAATACATCAACATTGTGGGAAAAATAACACGGCGTATTTCTTGTCAAATAATTTAGTGCAACGTCCACTTACCATGCCAGAGATAAAAGAATATTCAAGAATATAATACATCAGCGATATGTTACACATGGTTTCTCACAAAGGAAACTCTGATCAATGTATCGAAGTGTTCTACTCTCCAAACGAGACTGTTCTACGTTCTACATGGTGTAGATTGCTTTCTTTGGTAAATGAGCCCCCGCCTCAGAAATTGCCTGGCATTCTCAAGTGTCAATCCCCTCTCTCAAACATTCCCCAACGCAGGTCAGGTCTGTTATCCCGCCGCCACCGGAACGAAATTTAAGAATTTCTCACATCGGTGACCTTGTCCCCTGGGGAGTTACTAGGGAGTTAGGGAGAAGAGTTATGAGCATGTAATTTGGTGATATAGCCTTCTTGAGAATTCCAAATTTGTCAATATTGTTTTTTGGGAAAATAGGTGAGTGTGTTTGATTTAAGGAACTTTGAGGTTGAAGTAGTCTAATTTGGGTTTGTTGGGTAGAACGATTGGCAGAGGTGAGTTTGTTGTATCAAGTTCTCCGTGAAACAACACTGAAACGCCGGTACTATTTGCAATTACGAACGACTTGACCATAGATACTGCTGTGGCTTCGATTATTTCGGCTAGCTTTTGTTCACCGTGTCGCTTCCGCCCTACTTCTGACTTGCAAAGAGAACACTCGTGACACATTTACTTAATTAATTCACGGTTCGAAACTTGGTTTTCGACGCCTTTATAAAGAAGACCAAACGACGAAGCGACGAGTAATTTCATTTAAAGAATTAACAATTCAACTGAATTAGCGAGTGTTGTTCAACACGTCAATTTGATTTCTAAACACTAATTTAACAATAAGCTTCAAAAACGTAGTTACGACTATATGATTCCAGGTTTGTAAAACGCCACAGAGTGCTGAAACTTTCAAACTACTACATCTGCTAAATTTTCGAACAAAGAACGATTTCCCTTTCTTCAAAATTTATGGGTTGCAGCCGTTGTCCATTGTCGTTTTCCCCAAAGAGAGTGTCGTCGAGGGCCTAGCGAATGGTTGACTTGCCATAAAAACGCTCTCAAGAATTTTCTTTCCCTTCCGGGACCTTCAAGTTCGTCAATACGTTCTCTAATAACCCTGGACGACAAAGCTAAACCTCGTGCTTATCGATAGCTTATAATTCGGTCATTGTTTATTATTCAATCGTGTGTATCCAATTTTGTAAATCAAAGTAGTGCGAGGACGTTCAAGATCCCTACGGTTTCTAGTGGGTATTGCCTCGCGTGGTATTCGTAAATGATGACGTCATGCACCCATCCCAAGGTATAATCAGCAGATATACCAGCCGGTGGGAAACAATAGGCACCAACCCCGTTTTCAGGAGCCTCGCTTCTCCACCGCAACTGCTCTTTCAAGCCGCACAGCAACACACAGACTATCGCCACTCGGTCTTCTCCGTATTTTCCACGATTTTAACCCAGTAGACATAATAGCGCGACCCACTGCGTCGTGGCGCACGACGCTGAGCTGCGACGCGCATTAGAACTGCCGGAACAATAATCAATTGTTTTCGCTGATATTAGCCTCAACGATTCTTTAGAGGGGGAAAAATTCCGAAAAAGACCAATAGTTTAGTTCTTCGATAAATGCTCAGAAATATTTCAATTCGAGAGAAGTTAATAGGGATTATAAGTAAATGAATTGAAGAGACAATTATTTTGTTTAATTGAGAACGGTACAAGTACATATCGATGATAATGCTTAGTTCTTGTGGCTAATTGTGCAATAGGAAGATCAATGTGGATTGATCATATTATTTTATTCCGGTGCTTCTTCCGTTTCTACGATGGTAAATTTAATGTATTATATTTGCAAAACGAGCGTTTGCGTAATGGGATGCAAAACGAAATACATAATTAAAGGAGAAATGCGTGCATGAGAGTCAGAGGTCCGATGTCAAGGAACGAAGCGAAAAAAGAAGATATCAATAAGTCACGGCGGGAGACTCTCCAGCGGACCCTTGCTTCTTCAAGGGTTCGTTTGCATGTAGACGCACCTTCAAACGCATCGCGCAAATGTCGAAACGAGACGAAAGAGAAGAAACTTACGTGTAAGAAAAAACTCAGGAAATTTTTAACAAGTCTGCACAGACTATAAAGCAACAGACCATTTAACTTGAATAAAAATATTGAGAATCTGAAGAATATGTAAAAATAATTATGATACAATGACATCAGTTAGTCTCAAAGGTGTTACAAAAATGCATTACTTGTTTATTTAATCAGAAACGATCTTTTTCTGTTAATCAATCAAAACGATATCTTTTTCTAAGATTAGTAAATAATTCGTTAAGCTGTAGCAGATTTTTTGGTTGATTGCTTGATACATTTATTTGTTAATGAATTGATTCTTCTAGCGTTGCAAAGTATTATTCACGTTTTTCCCAGTCCTCACTGTGTGTGTATTGTTATAAGATATAGCGACGCCGTAAATTAGTCCTCGAAGCGCGAGTTCATTTTTATCGGGTTTATCTGCGGAAACAGAAGTGGAATCGGAGATAGGTTGGAGCGTTTCAAGCTCGAATTCAGCCTCTCACGCAGTTTTGCCCTCTTCCGCAGTTGCTCGTTTCTCGGTCGGATGTTTCTAACTTCGTCAGCTGCATTCATGCTGCCTATTCTGTAGTGATTACGCTCTAGCAAACTACCGATCGCTTGAAATAATTACTTTATATAAGCCTTAATGCCCAGATATTTTCCTCATTTACCCTTCCAGATTCAAATAAAGTCGTTTATAATAAAAAAAAGCTACTACAGATCGAAGAAATTGCCTAAAATCTTTTAAAGCCAATAATAATAATAATACTTTGAGATTTTTAGTATCAATTGTTACGGTCGGAATTCCACGAGACGAATTTCAATTAGAATTCACGAGAGTGAAGTATCAGCGAAAAAACTTTGATTATTCATTTAGTCTGCCAGACTAAATGAACGTTCTTCAAATGAAGCGCGACTGCAATGGATAATTAATTGATCGATTCGGCCACTGGCTGGCACGCTCTTTATCGTCGAGCCGTGTTGAATGAGGGAGAGTAAAAATCGGCGGAAAAATCGTCGGCGTCTTCGTAATTATCGACGGTCTGAAAGCCTGTCACCTAAAGTAATCAAGTCAGATCGATCTATGCTTTACGCTCTCGTAAATGCGCGCGTTTAGTCCTCAATAGAAACGAAGTCCTTCGTATCGGTATCCTTTCATTTAGACTTTATGCGGCATTTTCGTGAAATTTGGCTTCACCCTTCCTAATAATATATACAATAAATTATGACTGGTACCAAAGCTAAAGTTCTTTCCCCTCTGCCTTTCGTTTCCAAGCTCATTCAATAAATACTCCAACTCCAAAATTAATCGTACACGCTTATTTGCTGCCAGTTTCACGTTTCGATAGACTGAGCAAATCTCTGTTCGAATGCAACGCATTTAATATCGGCGGGTAATTCGGAAAAAAATACATTAGTTAAATTGTAAAATGACGTAGAAGGTAAAACGGGTCAAATGGAACTAATAAGCAGATGTTACCACGGAAAGAGAGATGATTGTACTGTACAACTTCCTGTTGAATCGTTCACATTTATTCTGTTTTGCGCATGTTTCCTTCTCGAGTAATATTGAACAAATATGTACTTTTGTCGCAAGAGTAATTATTATCGATAACATGAATTTTTTCCTGTGGAATTCTCTCTTGAAAATTGCTTAACCAAACGCCAAAGGGATTTCTATTCCAGATTCTTTAATCAAAAAATCTCGACCAAGGTATCTTTACCCTTTTGTTACGATACGAGAGTAATTTTACATTGAATTTCGAAACGGACTGGTGTTAATAGGAAATACGCGAGAAGCGTTAGTTCTGAGTTAGTTATGTTGTTTCAAACGTTTCAGAGACCAACTGTTTTGGTCATATGCCCCAGGGCACTTACAACACAGTTTCAAATGGTATCAGAACCCCACCTCTATGAACTTATGAAAATCATTTTCATGAAAATGGAAATTCGAACCTGCAAACTCTGTATTAAGAGTGTCTTATTGCGACACTGAAAGTAACACATCAAGAAAGCTGCCTTTATTCTGACCTATCTTTCGATTCGATCACCTCGTTGGACAACGGCTTTTTCCTTGTTGCTATTTCGGGCCAGACTGTTTACGTCATAAATGTGAATCCGAACCACCTCTACGCGCGCAATTTCGGAATCACGGAAATTATGAAAATCATTTCCATGATATTGGAGATTTGAGCTTGCGAACTTCGTATTAGCAGTCCGAGCCTTTACCCATTGTGTCACTGCGGCACTTATGTTAATGTGTACCACGACGTTTAGTCTGCGGCATGCGTTTGAAATCGCGTAACGAACGGATCACGCTGTGATTGGGAATTCCGTGTTGTGAAGTTGCGGCTAGTTATGAATTCATGAATTATACCACAGATCAAGTATGAGTGCAGCAATTCTGAATTCTCGGCGGTCCAACAATCTACCGCATATCGTCGGTCACAGTTCACGTTCTCGGTTGTAATGCGATCGAGAAAATGTACAGTCGCGTCGCTCCGTGCAGTAACCAGGCCATCGATTACCCGAATGCGTAAGGAAGATTGGGAGATTATTCGATTGGAGCCGCCTGCCACCGACGAATTCTAGCTTCAGTCAGTGACTGCAATCGTGATTAACCGTCCTCCTCGGTTTTCGCCGCGTCACCGTCTCGACTAATTTCCGATTGCAAGCAAAATGTGAAGTAAGCAATTTACAAAGAAATAGAAAATAAAATCCTGAAATCTGATATTCTTCAAAAGTTTCAACTCCAATTATGTAACATGATCGTATGAAAGTGAATCTATTTTTCCTATCGATTCTAATGTACAATAATAGTATGCAATTTTGTAGATGTTGGCTATGGTTATACCAAAAATTGTGATTTAAGTGGGAATGTCAAAATCCGAGTTGCTAACTTCTTGTTACTTTGAATTAATCCATAGAATAATCTCCTGGGTGTTACTTCGAGCTTGGTAGCTTCCGTTAATCCATATGCATGATAGCCAAAAAGTTTGAGTCGAATCTTTCCCCGAAAACGCAGAACATCAAAGGACTCGCTGACAAATTAGAAATCAATTTCAAACAGTTTATGCGTTTAATTTCAAAGTTCCGGAGCAAGCGGTAAGTTGGCTTGCTAGTTAGCTTCACTTCGACTACAATTGATTTAAGCACAAGGCGAAGGACGCGAAAGCCATTGAAATTGGGTAATCAGCCGGCGTTTCGGAAAATCATGGAAATTACCTAACTTCTCCGACCTCCATTAAACTCTGCAACTTTGATTGAATTTTCGAAGAATCGTTTTTTTCACTTCTCGTAGATCAAACTCTCATTGCGTTTGTTATTCGCAACAAATTCACGGAACGTATAAAACACCTAGTCGAAAACACACATTTCAAAGCTTTCTGTGGATTACGTACTTTCGATACTTTAAGTCCATACAAATTTTAGCATGCTTTCGGGTCTGATCCCGGTTAACTGTATTCAATTCAGCTAGTATATGTATTTACTGATCGAAAGCCGAAGGGTCAACGAACTACTGCGTGTACATGGATTTCCTGTTATTAGGTTTTTTAACGATTCCTTTTCCAATCCTGATCGATGTACATAATATGATACTAGAGCAAGTTCCACGAGGCTTTAGCTACTTTTTTGCTTGCATATATACACATATACGGATTATAGGTACATGCATATGCGACAGAGAGGACGATCACGTTCACGCAAAGGGTGCTTCTAGCTTGCGAAATTCTCAAGAACCGCTTTTGAGAAATTTGCGTGATATTCATGCAACGATCTCCAAAGTCCCACTCTTACTTCGACTACAGATTTCTCCCTTTGCAAATTGATCCGTATATAGCGAATTCTCGATTATATATTCGCAATACGATACGAGAAAGTCTACTCGTGCAAGCATGCTTTCCTTAAATTCTATTTATTCTAATAGTTGAAGTTCAATGAAGTTTTCATATTATTGCGTTCCATTATTAAAATAAGTGAAATAATTATTTTTAATGAAATACATTGATCTACATGGTAAAATCTTTTTCTTAAAATACAAAAGCTTCTGTATAAAATCTCTTTATAATTATTCTTAATGGAACAATTTCCTTCGATAAAATTCTTTTAAAATCTCTTGCGAACGATTAACCAATATAATCATGCTTCTAAAAATTATAGAACAATGGTGCATTGAGCGAAAATGGGAGAGTATCGACACTATCGACTCACCTTAGACATTGTCAATAGGAGCGTCATATCTTGGCGGTGTTCGCGCCGTAATGATCTCGTGGGGCGCGAACGCGTGCGCCCGCGTGCCCGGCAGATAGTACACGAGGCAGGAGACCCCGACGAGGAACAGGAAAAACAGGAACACGAGGTCGAACATCAGCAGGGAGTTCAAGGTCATCAGCTGCATCGTGCGCCCGCAACTTTCTCCGGTGTTACACACATAGAGACAGAAGGCACGCACACTCGCTCTCTCTTCCTACCCACAAGCGGCTTCCCTTCTCCTCGGACCACTAACTTTAACTTTCGCACACTACCCTGGGTTCTCACTTCTCTCTTTTTCCTCACACTTTCTTTTTACTTCATTTTTTTTTCTCTGTGAGCTCAACGATCACTTTGCGTCAAACTATCGTTCGATTCTTCTTTTTCGTCGATCTTTTTACACCCTGGATATTATAATGATTGGGTTATCATAGACTGTTGGTTTGTCAGTTTTCGACTTGAAGGATCAAATGTGGTACAACTATCTTAAGGGAAATATTAATAAATTCCACAATTTGACACTGTTTCCCTTATCGATCGATCGCAGCGATTTACAAATTTGAAAGTCTCTTTTTGATTTTTGCCTATCACGAATATATTAATAAGAAGTTTTAATTATTCGGATGTGACAATTTATCAATTTGACCTGACGTGGAATATAACATAAATCACTGGCGTGTATGGACTTTAGGATTAAATTGAGAATAAGGGTGCGAAGAAATGTTGCCTGAACGGCAGTAATTGAATCTTTAATGCTATTACTCTGAAAGTGAGTCATCAATTTTGCCCCCATTATAGTAGCTCGTTTGCGCGCGCCCTACCTTCCATCTACTGTTCCCCGTGAATAGAACTTTTATACTAAAATTAACTCTATGCTACGACCATATGTGACGAACCGTATTTGTTTTTCCACTGGCTGTTATCAGAAACTTTCATTTGTTCACTGCTGTCGCGTCGGTCACCTGTTAAAACATTGTTGCACAATTCTCACTGCCTGTCTATTGCTATGTTCAATTCCCGTTCCGCATGGCAACTGCTCGCCCACAAAATACACTGTCTCTCGTTCGTCATCGATTCCGATCAATAAATGACGAATTCTTGCCCCTTTTGTATATTAAAGACAAATATGAATATATAATTCGTCAACACAATAATCGAACAATTTCGTGATAAACAATATTTATATAAATTTTTTCTCGGTTAAACTTTATTACAATTCTTTTTAATTTTAACAATTTGGAATACTAATGATAATGCTACTAATTGTTGTAGTTATCGTTGTTGTCTGTTTCTGATTCGTTGCTGCACGGGTTTCGGCCTATGCTGAAAATAATTTCAGCGATAATGGAAGATGGATTATTCACGTCAGTAGTTAAGTGCGCGCCTTTTAGTTATGACGGATTATCCGTGATCCTGTGCATTCAGCACCGGCGGCAGATATGGATGACACTTTTATACCGAAACTAATGCAACATAATCGAACACATTATCGACTCCATTTGTCCGGCGGAATCGAGGGGGGGGATCCGCATTCCCAGTGATGCACGAGGAATTATAGTCTATCTCTAAGTGCCACGTCTCATTAATCTCCGGTTGGCTATTCGTTGCCATCGTGCCCGTGATCATTGTATTACTTCCAGTAGTACGCGAATTTCCTTTTGTATTAACTCATTCACTATGAAGTTTTATCAAACACTATGCTTCCAGTACAGTAGCCCTCTAATCATCATTTTCTAATTCCTCAATTTAGCATTAACTTCTCAATGATTCATAAAAATTCTTGAACGGATTTAAGATCTTCAAATAGAAAATTAATTGTTTTATTTATTGCTAGATCTGGCGACAAATAAGACCTTAATAATTCGAAGGTTACGAAAGGAAACACGGTTTTGTTATCCGTTCTCATTTTCTACTATCCTAATTTGGAAAATGAAGCGAAACAGCGATTGTTCTATGGAGACAAAATCAAAGCTTCTAGCAATTTTCGGTGTTAGCCGGTAATTGCTGTGCGAATTTCCGAACCAATAGTTCCCTCAAAGGCGATCCTCTGTAATGGTGACTGGAAATTGGACACACGTCACGTCGCAAGCGCCAAAACGAGGCGGACGAGGCTGGGGTCTGGTCTTGGCGAGCACAATGATACTGGGCCATTGGTTGCAGTGTGGTGATACGGCGAAAAGAGGAGCATTTAAGTGCAGAAGACAGAATCGATCGACGATTAGATGCATCTAGTCCGGTGAAAACATCTGCGAGTGACAGCTCTTTCATACTTGCTCCATCTTCGAGCAGAACTCCTTTAGTCCGCTAAAAAGAACGAGCTTCTCTTCGGCGGGATTTTACTGCCAATGCAAACACAAGATACAGACTCAACTGTCACATCGATGAGGATTACATATTTTCCATATTTTTGTCATCAGTTCCAGAGAAGTGTTTGCCACGATAGTTTTCTTATATTGTCTTTGGCTTCGTAATGTTATATTCTGAGTTTTGTAGTTTCAAGCACTTTTAGTTATCTTTCAATCTAGTTAACTACATTTTCTTTTTCTTCTCTTTACCAACTTTACTTCAATAGATTTAGATCAGTAATTTTTTTAATTGCTCAAAGCAAGTGACACCCCGACTCCATCTTTCTAATTTTAAGCCTTTCGAACGGAACCCACATTTAAGAAGGCTCAACCGAGGTCGTGTGGCACCCTGATGAAAATCCGCATCTTGATTTAATCTTGCAACGAAAAACGCGAGTTCTCGATCGACATCTCTCGTTCTCCCACTTGACATTATTTCACACGACGCTCGGTCCTCTCGTATTTCTGATTGGCTCAACGCTAGTCGTCAACGCGGTGGTTAACGTCGAGTTAACCGATCCCGAGAGATTAAAAAATGCGAGGTTTCAGATAACGTGGCGGATGATTTATTCGCGAGAATTATTGCGAGCAAGATTTATAAAGCTCCTGGTCACTTATTGGATCAATAAATCTGGTATTAGGATAGTGAGGATTTTTACATATCAGTTAATATCCGCTTTGGACTACATAAATTACAAAAATAAAATGGCAAAGATGTTGAGAACAAATAATAATCCTGTTACTCTATGATTAATTATTAAATGGAAATAAACATTCTTAATGTATTGCTTGTCGAGCTAATTTTCCGTTGCAAAAAGACTGGTTGTTCCTGATTCAGATATGTACCATGTATTATGCATATAAATTATGTCATTATTTTATTACTGACTTGTATTACTATTAAATACCGCTATATGAAGTTGTTAAAATATTCCATAAGTTTCATATTTTCCTACATTTAGGAAATATTTAGCCCCATTTCTCGAACTACGCGAATTCATGAATACCAAATTCAGGCAAATGCGGTGCGATTACGATCATGCTAGTCTCGGTTATATGTGTGTGTATGGGATTGCTCGCGGAAATTCGCAGAATGAAATAATTTCCGGTCTAAACTGTACGGTTCGAAAAGGCAGAGCCAGTCTCCGGCGGACTTCCCTACTTTGGACCGATTGGAAATGGTCACCTCTTTTGGTAAATCGCGGAAACAGAAATCCCTTCGAACCAATTCCCGACAATTGGTGGGCGGATATGTCGTGAACATTGCATTATTTAGTATGAGCGATGATGCGAAATTCTTGCAGAGTTAACACCACGCGCGAAAAACTTGCAATTTCAACAATGTTTCCAGACGCTTCGTGTGCAACTCACCACGATAATTGCGCGGACACGTTGGGTATCAATAAATGGAGTCATAGCCGTATTCGCTACACTTACAATCAAAACTGTTTTACAACTTTAATTGAACGGTACAGTAAATGCAGATTTCTCGGTATACCTTTGCAACGAGCTCAAAAGAGATTCCAACATAAACATTCCAATAAACGCTCTAACATAAAACCGTAATTGGAATGGGATACTGGTTTCTGATGCAACTGGTTCTCCCGGGGAAATAAATTGTGCTGGTTGTTATATAACGCAGCTGTAATAACAAAGTACTCTTTTTCGCAAAATGTTACACAGAATAGGATTTTATTTTCTGAATCTAATACTGGAGAGAATAGTAAATAAAATCTTGGTATAAAGTGAAGTTAAAACTTTTTTTACAATGGAATTAAAATTGTACACGATCACAATTGATAAGACTCATAGATGTCTATTTTTCATTATTAAGATATCACCACCCCCCAACTTCTATTCTAACTAAAGATTAAGTTCCGGAGAATTGGTCCCTTGGTTTGCGGAATCATTAATGAAGCTGGTACTTTACAAAGATATAATGAAAAATTCAGCTAGGAATTGATTTAAAAATAGAAATTTCTTTATTGAGTTAATATTTTCATTGCAACTTGTCTTATTTAACTCGGAACATGAATAGTGAAATTCTGATGCCATGTTGCGGTTCAAGATTTATTCTGATCCTACAGGGTTCTGAGTTTGATGACAATAAATACATAAACCGAATGACATACTTGTTCGCCAGCTGTTGCACGGCTCTCAAGCTACTACTCTTCTTTGTCAACCATGACAAGTGCATATTTTCTGCGTTCAGAAAATATTATATCTATACTGTATATTCCGTAACCATTGTATAAATAGGCAATCTATCAGCAAATATAAAAATGGGTTTACACGATAGAGGAATAATTAAAAAAAAAATAATCAAATAAATATAAATATCGTTGTTCACTCTATTGTAATCGATCTCCGTCATACCCTTAGTCTTTGTTCACCAAAGCCATATTAATCGTAGTGTCGCTTCCGGCGCACTCTAATGAAGCTAGCAATTAATCAAAATTGTATTACACGCTTGAATAGGCAGACGTAAGTGGCCATTTATGGTAGATAATGCGTCTTACGCTGCGATAACTATTCGAAAAGCGTGTCGCCGGATGACGCAGTCCATCAATCACGATACGTAGGAAAAGAATTACCGGAAGTAAACGTATCATCACTGTCTTTCGATCAGTTTCCCTATCGAATTTTTTTCCCAGGACCAAAACCGCGGTAAAGATAATGTCACAACCATGAGAACCGGAAGAATAAAATGCAGTTTTGCGAAAAAATTCTACCAAAGGAAGAAGAAGACAGGATGATGGTAACATGGTGAGAAGCAAGAGACGATGGTTACTGCGGAGGAGTCGAGAGACCGATATAGACCGCAAGATAAACGACGTATTACCCAGCATAAAGCAACCACATCGATGCACGGTCGTCAGGCATCAACATCCCAGTATTCTTGCAAAACCCGTATCTATATCCCATAACTACATTTCCCAATGGAATCTTGTACAGCTGTGCAACCAAAAATTGCAGCTATATTTTCTATCTCCTCGACGACTTATCGAAATCCAGTTTTCACATGTATCTACTCGCAAGTGGCAAGGAAAATGATAAAATTCAAAAATTATCTTGAAGGAGCAGTCGAGAGGGCGTCGCCACTAGACTGGCAAAGTGAAAAATTACGAGTGCGAAAAAGTACGGTAGGAATGATAACGTGAATTTTTAATGAACGAGTCATGAGAACCGTGTGATTTTGAACCTCGTTCGTTCAAGTAGTAGCAATGCTAATGGTTGGAAACCAGTTTCCAAGAAGTCGAATCGAAGTAATGAAAATAATATAACTGTCTGGATGAGTCTTTAGCAATACGTAATTACGAGTGATATTAAACTAGAGGAGTCTTAATTCCTAACAAAACTTTAGTTGCAATTGAAAGTGTGAAAAGAGGGAGAATTCACCGATAATTCCGGATGTAAACCAGAATTTCTGCTTTTCATGCTTCGATAAGTACTTTTGCTAACTAATTCGATAAGTGATTAGTAATAATTATTTCGCGACCCATAGAAATGACCGCTGATCAATAAATGGATTATCGAACAATTCGTAATAGAATTGTCTCAGGAAACAATTACTATACCCGAGAATCGAATGGATCTTTCCATTCAGTTCATTTGAAACTAGTACAGAATTTCATTATTATGTTTCGTCGATTTGCCGTATCATGATTTACTGATTGAAGAGCTGTCTGGTTATTATGAACCAGCAGGAATTGGATGCATTCGCTAAAGCTATGACAATCAATTCGAAACTCATTTTCGAAATGCCTTTCTCTCACCGCATCATGGCTGTTTGCTATCATTTTTCGAGGTGGTAAAACAAGCTGCTTGACAAATATTCACGGGATATCGGCGTAAATTGAATTCCCTGAAGCATCGCTCAAAATCCATTTTCAAATTTGCATTTACCGTTGCCGCATTTTAAGCGGATCCTTGTTTCGAGATTCTCGTTTTTTCGCTCTCACGCTGTCAAGGAATGCATCTGCATTAGGCAAACAGGAGGAAGGCAGAGCAGAGTGTATTTCGTGTACTCGAGCACAATTAAGTCAATATCAATAAAGTACTTGCTAATTACAATATTAACAGGCGGCACAATGCGAACCAAAAGAGAAGGGAGTTTGACGCTAGCTGCCGGTTGGACTTTAACTCGATATATTAAAAGGTCCAAATTTTGTTAATGTACTCTTAATATTAGCAAGCTCCCAGTGATTGTTCCATGCCAATAAAATTATAACTCCCGACTGTGCCATTTTCCAAAAGAAAGTCCATTCGATCCATGTAACGTATTTAAACTGCAATTAAATGTAATAGCCCGCGGTGACAATTATATTTCATATTTCATATCTCAAAGAAGTGTGAAATACTCAGAACATTATTTTACTTTGCAAATTGTTTTATGTTTGCATGTTTCTCAATATCGGCTAATAAAATAATAAAAGAATGATATATTCATATTATGACGATTTTAATTCATTTTTCACTCTTTAACCGATCGCGTTTAGGGTGAGAGTCAGAGCAGCAGTATGGTGAAGGAGCTCAGAAGACCTTTTCAACCGGAGTATGTAGTACGAGGATCGGGCTCAGAGGGTCGCGACCATTATTTCCGCAGCCTCCACTGTATTAGAAATCCGCACGCACGTTAACGTAGCTCCTCAAATCCGCATCTAACTCGCGCGCTCGTTAACACAGAATTAGAGTATGCCACACCGGTCGAGAATAAGTTTAAAAGCCAACGCACTCAAGGCAAGGTATGTACGTACCTCTGAACGTAAATATGGATGGAAAATGCAGTATAGGAAAATGCACGCAACAAGCGCAAAAACGTCGTCAATATGAGAAAAAGAAGAAATTACTCTAGGAATTGCTTTGCTTGAATAAAATCTCTTTGTCCAATAAAAAAATATTTCTTTGCAAAGATTCCATTGCAAATAAGAAAATAAATCAAAGAGAGAAATAATGTTAGTTATCTAAACGACTGCGAGTAACATATTTCAAAATATTTGACTAAAGCTATCAAGTTTATTAATGTATATTGCTGTATAAAGTAATTTATATCCGAAAAATATAAGTAGCCTTGGTCGAAATATTCCAACATTAATTTTTGAGCTGAGGGAATAAAAATTGGATGATAAACAGGTTGACGTATTCTGAATCAAAACACAACTGACATAATAGAACGTAGCGACCGTTGTCTTTGATGAGAAATGTATAACGGAAAAGGGATTGCTGGGAAGAAAAGAGTTGGAAAACGGTCTTGGTAGCAGGAACTTGCCACGAGGCTCCTGCGGAAAGGACGATAAGAATACCGGGCTATTCGCGATCCAACAAGAACTTCCTTTTCCTGTTCTACATTTTCCTACTCTCATTTTTGTCGCCGGGGCTTTTACGGACGCCTGCTTGGAAGAGTGGTACTTTTGCGAAATGACGTACACACTCATTTATTTATGAAAATAATGTGTAAAAGATACGAGTGGTTTGTTCGATTATTTCTGTAATAATAAGAGAATAGGACCTATCAGTTTCAGATTATTTAATGATATTTTGGTCAGTGTAATTGTATCTTTCGTGTCATTAAATTTAATTTCCGTCGCTGTTGTCACGCAAGCAATCAAAAGCGTTATTGTCAGAATTTCTATAACGAAGCAATTTGTAGACTAATATGTGTTAATGATTATTTTCTACGTTAAGTCAAGAATTGAAAATGTGATTTATTAATTTACTTATTCATGTTTCTCGAGATACCATAATATTTTGGCAGTATGATTGCAATATTAATATAATTCATCGTTTGATATTTCAATCTTTTTAATCTTTCTCAGTGGTGCTTTGATCAAACACAACAGCTTGTGCCTCGAAAAAGAGAGGTCCACCCTAAAACTCTCAGGATATCGAGAAAAACCAAGCGAAACTGTGTGTTTGCTCTCAGGACTTTTGCCACTCACCGATCCATTTTCTTCGGGGCAATATATCATCGCGGGTTTTAGGAAAATAATTTCACGATTGAACGTTCTTTTTAAGCGATTCATGGAACCGAGAAAGTCCGATGAAGGTGAGTGAAAAGAAAATAAGTGGATGCTAGTGGATGCAATGGTGGTCCACTGCATTCCAAAAACACATACATGTATCTTTCAATCATCATACAACATACACCAATACACATTGCTTCATAGAATAAGTACAAATAACAGAGTCCAGTTTAAAATGAAAAAACTTGCTATTTAACCATCGACATCAAAGAAGGTGTTAACTCACCAGTCAGAAATCAATGGAAAAATGTAAAATATATTACAATTTAAAATATTCTATAGAGTGAAATGACTACAGTGCTTTTGACGGTATTCGTTGAATTTGACAAGTTTGAAAGCTAGAGAATAAATATCGTATATCAAAAACAGGAAAATGATTCATGGAAAATGGCCAGAGAAACGGTTGTCGTAGGCATCCCCCAGTCAATAGCTAAGCGATCGGCGATCTGACATTAGCAGGGCCGAGAAAAGTGTGCCGGTTCACCGATAAGGAACTTATCTCTATCTGCCTTCTGGCACTAACTGATTTATTACCACGCGAGGCAAGCAATTTTTCGCGAGAGTGCGTTATCAGGCACGCGTGCATGACCTTTGATTATTAAATTAACAGCTCCATAAATTAACGATTTTTCGAGCTAGCGAAACCTGTAAAAATTGAATGCATTTCAAACCTGATGAAATTTTTACAAATCCATTCGACTTCCTGAGGAATCAAATTATTTACAATATAATTCTAATATTTACACGGTTATAAAATAGTTTCTGGCATATTTTCAACTACGAGCAAAGGAGCATTGGAAAAACTATTGATACAAGGGAGATCAAATCTAGCCAAAATCGAAGATACATTATTGTTATAATGGAATCTTCGTTCTATTGACGCGAGTTCCGAGTTACTCTCTAAACGTGAAGTGCTTGTAACTCTATAATGATGTGCTGTCGAGAGAGCGAGCGAAATTCTGCCGGATGCCAGGGGTATTATTCCCGAGAAGTAATCATACAAACGGCTCAGTATTATCGGCAACGTCTGAATCAAGAACAACTGACAGGAGACATCCGCAAAGCCCATGGGATAGAATTGCACAATGGAAATCATAAAAAACATTGCAAATAATTTCCTCTAATGAATCAGTCCCCCACCTAGTGATCCGTATAGCCCGATTTTAATCAGGTATGCCGATCGATCACATCCGACTCCATCGTGGCCTTGATTTCGTTCTTTCGAAATTGCAAAGAATTCCTCGCAAGTTTTTCTCTCACGATTCTCACTTAACGATCACGGATTTTTTAAACAAATGAACGAATGTATAAACGATAGATTTACTAGTTATAGAAATACAATGAACTTTAGGTTTATGAATAATCTAGATTTTAGTCCGGTTATAGTTTAGGTCAGGAAAACTTTAAAGTTCATTATAAATTTATAAGGATGAATGGAGATTGGTAAAAATAGTAGTTGGACTAATTTAGACATTTATCGAGTATCCGAGAGTGGGTTATTCTATTAGAGAACAGTTAGAGTTTGCAGATCCGCCTACACGAGTATCGACAAGTGAGCATCGATTTTTTGTTTCAACAATAAGAGCAAGAAAGGAACAGATAGGCGTTAGCAGTGCGCAATGTACATGACGTTTAATGAAGTGGCACGGTTCGTGCCTCGGTCTCGCGTTAATTAGCTCGTTATAATTTCGCCCCGCTAGAATACTAATTGTAAGGAATCACATGGAACTAGGATCCCATCGTTTTTCCAAACTGTTCGTTCCTTGAACTGAACAGCAACCAACTCTTACGCGACTCCTACGTTCTACACCCTTGCCATTTCTCTAATGAAATCTTTAAAATAATTGCCTTCTCGTGACGGAAAACTCCTGACTAATTGCGCGGTTAATTTGCCAATTATTCTTCGGTGATACGTGACGAGCTCGGTAATAAATTCTCCTCAAATTCTACGGTGTAATGAGAACGACAGCTACCAGTCAATGGTTCTAATTAAATTAACAGTAAACCCACCAAATTACTCATTAAAGAGTTTTTCTTAGCAGGAATTGTTCTTTTAACAATACTTATTTCACTACACATATGAATCGAGATAAAGTAAACTACGTGTAAAGAAATGTTTCTTGTCTGAGTTTGATAGTTTTGAATAAAAGTACAATCAATTTAACTTCTCGTAATCCCATGTTAACTATTCCTCCACGATTTAGTCTTCTCCGTGCCAGCAAACAGTCTCGACTGTTTCTGGCGTTAGACGGCATCTAGTTAGAAATGTTTCGGGAAACAATTACAAAGGATCGACTCAGACAGCTACACGGAAAATATACCAGTTCACTTTACAGCGACGCTCGAAAAAATGAGTGCGCATAAAACTCTCGGCTAAACCTTGCCTGTTTATGTATAATCAGAAAAGTTTGTGCCTTTGATGCTTTGCAACTGTTTGCAAAAGTTACTCCAAACTACGTAGTTTGAGAACGTTGTGCTTTGTGGGAAATTCGTAAGGGCAAATTCGTATACTTTGTATTTGTTTATATAGGGTGGCCTCAGCTATGTACAAACAATGAATTGATTTTACGCTAAAAATTCCACATCGTAAACATGTAATTCGAATTTGCTTGGATTAAGCGACATTCTGGGGGAAATCGAATTCGAAAATTCATTGAGTGTAAATTGATAACGTAACGTTATTAATGTGGTCGTAATAAATGATATATGTATGATAATGTGTGCTCTATATTGTGAACATAATGGTATGTGTAATTTGACGAAACAATGTTCCTTTTATCTTGGCCGCTTTCTTATGGGGTTTCGTAAGTTCCTTGCCGGCACGCGCATTGTTCGACAAGGGGAAACCAGCTTCGAACTGTTCGGTTTAAAGAAGCTCGCGAGGGCAAAGTGTTAAGCGCGCCCTATCGATCAGTAGATACGTCGAACGTACTTATTCGCGGAAAAAGGAACAGTTAAAAGTACCTTCAACAACGCTAGTGTCATCAAAACAGGAAGATACGAACATATGACTCGATTTTGTTTAACAAATAAACAGTTTCCATGGTAATCAGTCAATTAACTGGAATTTGAAAAATACTCGAGTTAAGAGATTGATACCCAATCAGATTTTTCAAGTTCCATTTGTAATAAAATAAAAGCAAATACGCATGTTTAATCGATATATTTCATGATGATTAAATTGATAAGTAATTCTCACGTGTTTCACCCACCCATAAAAGCTAAATGAAACTACGATAAGCTGAATTGAAGAAATTTCAACCGATTCTAATTGATCAGTAAAGGTTCATCACTGGTGGAAAAGTTCTCCGCTGCGTCAGGGGTCTAGCAAAACGTTAGCGACTCACTTTAACAGTCCGTTGCTCGTAGGACAGCCACCGGAAGCTGACGGTTCCCGGAAGTCCATTTGCAGGAGATATTCCAAAGACAAGGGACGCGTCATTAGAGACGAACCTTGAATTTTATGCGTCTTAACGCAAAGACAGTGAACTTAAGACTAGAGAGTGTCGAACAAGGGAGAAGCCCTCTCAACGAGTGAATTACATCGCGACTTCTTCTGTTAGCCGGAAGGTGCCGATAGACGAATGCAACCTACATACCTCAACGAATTAGGTCGTTATTTCATAAGCGGAAGAGATCGATGGACGCGAATGACAGCCGGGCATCGGATAGA
Organism: Trypoxylon attenuatum; assembly: GCA_963989405.1. Lineage (NCBI taxonomy): Eukaryota > Metazoa > Arthropoda > Insecta > Hymenoptera > Crabronidae > Trypoxylon > Trypoxylon attenuatum. Next base: position 18,729,598 of record OZ022491.1, read on the forward strand.
ACTCGAAGAGCGCGACGCGACGCGGACACTTCCGTCTTGAACGCACCACACACCGGTGCACACCTCTTCTCTCTATCGCGACTCATTCTTTTTCCACCTTCCGACAGGAGAATATTCATGAATCTTCCTTCGATGGATGAACGTATTGCATTTTGTAACAACGATTCGGATTTCCCATTGATTCGGCTAACGAAGAGTTTAATATGTGAGTATTAATAAAGAGTATGCAAGTGATTCATTGAAAATGAAACACACTTACAATTAGAAATGTTATTTATTACTTCGCGATTTAGTGTTGTTTTGGAATTAATCTAGCGACAGTGACAGTGGACACGATTCCAAGGTGAATTCGCACGTGAGTAGTGCTGATTGAAGTCTGACAAGTTATACGTATCTACCGCTTCGATTCCTATTGCACAGTCCAAATATTGAATAACTAAATAATTCCCTTAATTTACTATATTTCCCCGCATGTATTATCATAGTTTCCTTCACCCTCATTATAATCATCTTATTCCTGTTTTCAAAATAAAATTCTACCCTATTCTGTTCAACACGTGTGTATCTTCTAGGTGTCGAAATCAAAATCGCCAATATTGTCAATTGATTCAAGAACCTCAATTCACCCTTCAATTTCGCTGTCACCTTTGATCCTTCGAGGGAACCAACACTAGCAACAGTAATGCTAGAAAATCCCAACTATCAATGTCTTTATGTAACGCGGTGTTACTGGATCGCGCGCGCGAACCAAACAACCAACGAACCACCAGGTACGAGTTTACCGCTACGAGAATAAGAAGGGTTGCTCGCGGCGTGGATACTAGATGAATACTGAGTCACGTCATCGGGCGCCGGGATCCAACCCCCTTCTACGTGTGCCTCTCTCATCCCTCTTCCGGCAGCGGTTCCACCTCTCCATTCGACTCCCTCATCAAACGCGCATCCACCCACGCAACTGTTGCGCCCCCGTGCCCATTAGCCCTCGATCCTTCGCACCCTTCGCTTCCGTACTTTTCTCTTCTACCTTTGTGTCGTCTCTCTTCGCCAATGCTTTCTCTTCACAGTACCTTCATAATTCACTTGCACCGAAATATCGATCGCGATCAAGATTTTATTTGGATGAAAGAAAGGAAAACGATTTTCTTTTTTTTAAATATTCTGGAGAGTGATTTTTTACTCTTTGCGGTCAGATTTCTTTTCTAGCGGGAAAAGCATCGATACTAGGTAATGAAATATATTGAGAGAAGGAAATATTGTATATGGAAATGACTCTTCTTTTGCTATTCGATTTTAGCAATTTTGGATAGTGATATGAGTGATTCATTAAATACTAGAGATTCATATAAGAGACTAATTAGCGAAATAGTTTATACATGTATTCGAAAATTAATAATTACAGTTGGAATGAAGAGTTATGTGTTAGTTTTGCAGTATTCTTGGATGGGACATTTTCTATCGAAGCTATACAGTATCGATAACTGATACAAACTCCCATGCAATTTGACTTTCGATTATATCTAGAGAATAATTGGTTCCGGAATCAAGTAGACGGACTGCATCGCAGAGCTTTTTGCGCGTCCTATTTTCGATCGTAAGGTATAGTACATACAGAGGATGGTCCGTATAAAGTATTGCAGAGAGATAAGTAAAAAATGAGTACATAGTACAGGATTCCAATAGCCAGTAAATAAATTACACGAATGTATCTTTCATACAACGATCATTCACCTGCTTTACCAATAGTAGCTTCATCAGTGAACAAAAAAATCTCTTACAAAAGCTTTGTATAGAACATTCCATACAATTGATGCGTCTGGCTCGATTATCATTTTTATTAGCAATATGCAGAATGATTACACATTTGAAATCGAGAGTTTAATTTCCATTTGCGTTCCTCTACAAATAATGTTGCGTGCCGCTTTGGAAATTTCGCACGATGCGATATTGGTGAGTAATTCCTGTTGTCACTGCGTTAGTGAAATATCCCAGGCTGCGTTTCTCATAATGAAATTTGCGAGAACTCATGCAGACGTAATCTTTGCCGCAACTACGTATAGTACACGAATGTTTGAACCAACGTTTGTCCGGCTTTATTCCCGAGTGCAGCAATGCGTGAAGCGCAAAAGTTTTCGCAGCGGACTTTTCAAAGTTCCGTGGCTTTGAAAGTGGAAAAAAATATTTTCTATATGTATGCTCGTGAACAAGTATAAAGGAAAATTTCGGAACAACGAGACCGTGAAAAGTTAGTCAGTCTTTGTGAATTAATTCAATAAATCTAACATAAGATACCTTGTCAAAATTGGTTTCAATTTTCCACAGGTCTGATTATTATAAGTAAGAGACAATTTTTGGATCGGCAGCAGACTGTACAAATTTCTCACAACAGGTAGCAGTAAATTATAGGTAATTACGATTAACGCGTCGATCTCCGAAATTTGGAAATTTAATAAGCTGCAATATAATATTCGTGCGATCGTAGACTTTTCCACGAAGGGAAAACCGGAATTGCAGGCTGGCTTCTCGCATAATGAACGTAGATTTTACGAAGTTCCTAATTAACGATACCCTTCTCAGTTTGAGTTGAATTTATAAATTTTCCCGAGTTTCTCGATCAAAGTTCATTCCAACTGTTGAGGTTGATGCGACCAAGGCATACTTTTCATTTCCTAGTCATCAATCCAAACTAATTCCAGTCTGCTGCGAATCATAAATAAGAAACTAATTTCAACCGTAATTATTCCAAAATTTAATGATAAAATTCTTAGCAGTTTCCTTTTTACTACGAAACTGAATGTTGCAATGATGATGTACTTAATGATCCACTTACTGTGTAGAAACAAGCATCTTATAAAAGTAGGTGAATGAAAATGAACCGATCGATGTCGTTGATTGCACAATAATTAGACCAACTTAGAAGCCATGAAGTCTGTATACTTACTTATTTCTCTTTCAAACGTAATGTTCAAAGGGAAGCCTTCCACGTAACATTTTATTCGGGAATCACTCTATTCGCCCTGTGACCTGTAATAAATCAGAGACGCTATTAATCAAACGAGCACGAAAAGAAATCAAATAGATCTTTTTCAAGAGAGAAGGAGTATCAAAGGTATAGTTTAAAAACAATCGATCTTTCCAGATAAAAATTGCGCTAAGTAAAGGGCAGTGGTTTGATTATCCTTGTAATAAAGAATTCTAAGGAAATTCATAACAAACAAATGTAATTAGAATAAAATCGAAAATCTTGATGTGACGGACGTTATCGTGAGAACCGCAGATCGCGTAGGTGATCCGTGACCCGAATAACACGATATCCGTGGAATAAACTAAACTCCTGAATATTCTGACACGTGTCGATCGCCAACAATTTTGCGAATGATTGAGCGGTCAATTTACAAAGAGCTCGCCGCTTTTAAAAGCTATTCGGTTTATTTTGCAAACACAATACTTTCCAATTTGCATTGTGAATCTTGAGATCACTCGCATCTGTATTTACAGAACTGTTTTCGAATCCAAGAATCAAGAGAATTTATTGCTGTTGTAAGAAATTCGTCCATTTCTTAAGAAGAATTCATAAAAATGATAGAATTAACAGATAGTATTCGTGATTAATAAATTAATATTTTTTAATAGAAGATATAATAAATTTACAATAAAATTATTATTTTCGAATATAATTTCCCTGATAGTGAATTGAAGAAAAATGCCATGTTTTTCACGTATGTCAATTTTTTCTCTGTCCAAGCTAAATTTAGAGAAAACATAATATGAGTTCCGTCGAAACGCAACGCGGTGATTTAGCGATTGTAAGTATCAAAATGGGCACGCTCGTTCGCGATATCGTTAGTTACCCAGTGCACGCGTGACATTGTCCAACTTATACTAGCGAAGGATATGACAACGACAATGATGAACTTCGATTGTTTGGGAATTCGATGAAGAAACACTTCTGTGACGCTTAACAGCATGTAGTATGACGTAACTACGTTATTTTATCGTGTCGGTTAACGAATAAACTATGGTAAAAGAGAATGAGAAAGTTAAATAAATAAATTATTTTTTTAGAAGTATTTTAACGTCGCACTAGAAAAAGTCCCGAAGCTCATGAATTTAAAGCAATTATACCTGGGATTCTGAAAACAGGAGTGATTTGCTGCTCGCCGGACAGAGGAGAACGAGAGAAAATGCAAATACGCGAAGAAACTCCTGAAATTGGCGCGGATGTTATAAACGGGCCTGCGACTTCTTATTACTTCCGCGAAACAGGAAAAATTCATTCTCGGCTAGTTGAAACCTTTCGGCTGTTCATTTCTTTGGAATTTTAAGGATAGCTCCGCTACAAATACTTTGCGATACAGCCTGTTCCTCGTTACAGAATCGCTTTAACACAATTTGTAGTTGTGGAGAATGCTTTCCATTGAAACTGCTGGCAGAATTAACGCGTCTAAAACTCTCCGAGAGTCTGCAATTTTATGTATATTTTTATGAAGAGCGTCATTGTTTCTAGTTTCTTTTTTCCACCGGCATCAAAAATATACCAACGTACAATTTCTCAAGTACTTGAGAAAATTCGCCCAGAAAATAAAATCCTCTCTCATATTCAATATTTTTCTTGGTAGTTCGACGGTATTTGAAATTTGATTCCTGCTGATCCTCCACAGATTGAAATCAATTCTTTCTTATTTTTCTTAGACGATTGTGGCTCAATACGTTTTTGTCGTAATTACAGTAGCTGGTTATTTACTTCGGTGTGTGAAGAGTGTTAATTAGATTTTAACGAGTATAACATATGAAGTGAGAAATTTGAAACAAGAGTTATGAACCATTTTACCAATTTCCAATGTAATTATTGATATTCTGAATTTGATTAAATGGAGAAGATTGTCTCGGATCGAAAATAATCGAGGAGAATCCAATCGAGCAAACATTTAGAGTTAGTATTGAGGGTCGGTTGATGAAATTAACGGGGCGAATTAGGAAGTTGGGTCGAATCCGGGAAAGGGTGAAGCCTAGTAATCACATTATTAGCAGCTTCTCGAAGGAACTGACGTCCGGAGAAAAGTTCCGTCGAGTAAATTAAGACCACTTCATATTTTTCGCGTTTCTTCGACTCGAGGGTAAAACTTCATTTTACGAAATCATTCTTCTAACTCGATTTACATTGTTCGCATTTCAATTATTATTCAAAAAAAAAAAAATCTGTCCTACTTTAATTACTCAGAGTTTCTTCAACTCTAAAAGTCAAAATTAAAAGATCAAATTGGTGTATAATAAAATCTATTTCAATTTGAGTCTGAATTATTTCTATTAGTTTCGGTGTAATGTTCACTTACAACTCGAGATCCAGGGGAAGCTTTTCACCCTTAATACCCCGACATTTAGTACTTTATGTACCCGGATATAGATCCTCTGCTCTGGAACTAGTATTTACTACTTTTTCCCGCGGAGTTTCTCGGATTCGTCAAGTCCCAAGGGATGGGAGGCCCCTAAGGCTGCACGGAATACGTCAGGCATCCACTCGTAAATTACTCTACGCGATCGTGATTTAACTTTACCGAAAAAGCCAGCAAGTAATAGAAACCACTTCTAAACTCCAACGAACTTGACCACTCTTATAATCTACTCCATAAACCTCAATACAAACTACCTTCGGAGTTCCTAAACCTGTATCATCGCTTCGCGTGCGTCATTGGCTGATCCTCAAAGAAACAAAACTTGCAAGCATCTTGGAACACAGTTCATTCCTCTGTATGTATACTGGTCCCGGATAAAAGAGGAAGGAAAAAACCACCGACCTAATGGACCAGCAGCACTAATGCATGGCAGTTCTCTCGCAAAAATGGTTGAAATGCCGAAACAAGAGTTCCAAGAGGCAACGATAAAAAAAAAAAAGGGATTTCTTGGAGGATCAGCAGAAAAAGGTACACAGTGGAGTGTGAGGAAAAAGAAAAATTCGTTTGAAAGATTTCGAGAAAGCGTTAGAGAAAGAGAGAAAGATGTATGGATGAGTTCGAAGGAAATGAGAATCGTGGGGGTCGATACACCTTGAGGAAGAATTTTGTCGTGGCCAGGGTCAAGCCTGATGCGTGAATGGCTCGCGAATGGGACGCGAATGAGTATACGTGTCATGCTGGGCCCATCCATCGAGCATTTCCCTTATTTGTATTCCGCGTCGAGGAGCGTGATAGGGGGCCGATGGAGAAATCACAAAAGAACTGTACAGATAAGTCACGCTCACCTTGGCGGACCCTTTCGACTGGTCTATAAAAGAGAGGAGCTTTGCTTGGATGGTCAAACCGTACGAAATGTCTCGCTCGATCGCCACTCTGTTCGCGCTCCTTGGTCTCCTGCAAGCAGTCATTGCTTATGACGCCTTCAGGGACAAGAATGTGCATATACAGTTCACCGAGAAGGATGGCGCACCACCTGGCACTCAACTGGTAAGTCACAAAACCTTAGAAATTTTCACTGACCTCTATTACCTCTTTTCCTCTCTTAACCTGGAGATTCCCTTTGTGCGAGACTTTCCAGTTGCCTCTTACACATCAAAGAGGACATTTTGACGTAACGAAGGTCTCGTGGTCTCCAACGTCTTGCAGATAATTGCATGAAATGAATCGCAAAGCTTTCACTTTGATATTGTCGCCAGAAAGTGTTTCTCTGATGTACTAACTACGATTAATATCTTAGTAATTCGTTCGTGAAGAAAGTGAAAAGTTAGCGATGACTGATGATAGATGAGAGAATTAACATCGATTTTGTTTGTCGTAACAGAGAGCACCTGTGGAACGTGGGCAAGGTTTCATCGGTGACTTGGCTCTAGGTCAACACTATGCTGACGAGACTATCTTTCGTCGAGTTGTTGAATTTAATAATCCGAGCAGTGTTGTACAGCGTACGACTCTGAATTTCTCGGTTTCCAATGGTAAGAAGAATTTTACTAGATTTTAATAATATTTTGTTAAACAGTTGATAAGAATTAACATGGTTCTATGTTTTGTTCAAGTACGATGTTATATGATGAAGTATATTATTATTAATTAATTACTCGTTTTACAGGTATTATTCACTATATTAGCGTGCAAAACGATCCTGGGAGTTACGCAGTTGTTTGCGACGAACAGCAAAGTCTCGGTACATCCAGAAGCAGTGTTAATCTACGTGTTCTACCGAACTCAAAATCTTCGTTAACTCTGACCATTGCCGCTCACTAAATGAATGCAACCGATGATTATAAATACTTGGCCACTTCGATTCTGTTGAAAACTCCCTCTTTAATAATACTCGAGCTGTACGTATTCCGCAATCGCGATTACTACTGCTGCTGCATATATGCAAAATAAATAAATATATTCAACTTGAATTTATTGTGTATTTTTTTCCATACTCGTGATTACTGCGGTGCTACAGCGAAATTAAGTTCCCTCGATAAGCAGTATGTTACGACAGTGAGGTACTTGTTATTGAATAGTGTAACTTTAATATTGCATAACGATGGCCGAAATGGTTCGACAAGGTTCTCACGTTCGCAAGCACGCTCGCGAACACTAACGTTCGATATATGCAAATTTGACAAGTGGTATGTTCATCGCGTCCCATAAGCGCTGATTTTTTTGGCCCTCCGAGCGAAGGTGACTTATAGGTACAAGTCTCGTATAGCAAGTTGCACCCCGTGAATAATAAATACAATGGAAATCTTATGTCAGGTTATTTAAACTCGTAGTAAATTACTGTATGCAACAAACAATTGTTTAATAATTAATTTTAAATATATTATTCATGGGATAGGTTCTTTAAAAAAATAGAGCAGAAATTTTATTGACATTCATGGATGTATGATATAACGATATTCCTGAATCAGACGAAGTAAGATGTAGTAACTTGCGGAATATTTTTCAGTTAGATACACAGAGATACATACGTGTATGTACATGTGTCTCATGAGTCGAAAAAGCGGAAAGACACTTGGGGAGACTGTGGAGTAAGGGGGTTGGCAAACCGGAGACTAATTGCGTCACCCGATGAAGATATGGCACGGCTTTTTGCTGCCTCGAGGCTGCCTTAAACCCTAAATCTCGAAGCAGAGTGAGTCGTAAACCCTCCGGATGAACATTTATTGAAATTAACTTCCTGCAGAAATCAGTTTCACAGGGAATAAAATTTTTCCCCGATTATTACGATAGAAATGCATGCCACTCGAATGTAGAAATCGATACACATCGAACAACAGTTGAGTAAACGTAATTTAAATAGAGTTAAATAAACTGTATTATTAGTGATTTACACGAAAGTAAAGTATCGAATAAAAGAAGGATAATAATAACAACTCCTCGAGATTTAAATTGACAGTATTTATACCCTCCGCGATCCCCTGCACTTATCCTACATAATGTCCTGTTAACTTTAATGGTCTTCCAAGTACGACAATGTCCTATCGTTGAAAAAGCATCTCTCACAATCCCGTCATCTTGCGCAACTAGCTTCGCTTATTTTCTTTCACTTGGAAATGCACAGCAAACTGCATTTCGTTTAAACACGCAAATCGAGTGTCACGCAAACTAAAAACGGGTTATTCTATCTTTCTTGTACATTTAATGAGAGAAGTGGAAAAGTTTCGATTGTTTTTTCTTGGGTGTTCGCGTAACATCGGATACCTAATTCTTACGGTTGGTGTCATCGTTTCTTGTTATTTCGCAAGCAGGTCTTCCTGGCTTGATCTCCGTCAGATATGAGGGTAAATAGAAAGAAGGGTTAGAGAGCATGAAAGAAGAGAGTCCTGAGACTCCTGAGAGGCCCTCGAGCGTCTGTACGAGGTACATTAGTTACGAGCGACCTGGAAATTTTTCAACAAAACGCCCGATAAACCCTATTCTTTCATCCTGACGAACCCCTCTTGCTGCTCTCGTACAACGAGCCTTTACCCCCTCCAACCGATTCGAGTGTACAATAACTCTCTTACCTACTCTTCCAGTCAAGCATCAATGTTTCGACCAGCAATTCCACTCTTAAGTCTATTAACCACTGAAATTAGCATTAAAATTTTTATTACGCTAAGCAGATTTAACTTCTAGTCGTTTCTTTTTACAACTTGTTTTTATTTCGTGGTTCGATGTTCCGGCAGGTGAACTCGGAGACCTATGCCGATTGGCAGTGGAAAAGTTAAGCTACGGGAACGATTTACGATTCGTGGAATTTTTCGCGAGACGACCCCTTTACATAAAGCGAGTTATGTCCTCGGGGTGCGCCCACGGGGGTAAATCTCTTTCCGATAAGTTCTCGGGAGGAAATTAAATTTGCAGCAATATCCAAGTGCCTCGGTGGCACATCAAAAGAAAGGAGCCGCACGGATGCAGGGCCCATTGTACTCAAGCTCACGTTCGTTATTTATGTCCCTATTTCTACGGGAGACCGTTCCTTAAAGCTGGCCCGATTCGATCCTTCATATTAAGCAGAATTCTTTGTCGCGCAATTAAGATCGAGTTGCCTTATCAATCGATGTCGTTCACCTTTTTAAAGTTAATTCATCCCTTTTTTATTGCCGCGGAATATGAGGTTTAATTCCAAATTTTAGATTCAATGCAAACAGTGTTTTCTTATTAAAAAAGAGGATAAATTATTTTGTTGAGATATTTTGGACGTGAAAGACAACTGATTCAAGATTTGTCAAAACGAATTATTTGAAATTTTGTTTTTTTGCAAAGTCTCGGCCAGAATGACATTTAAAAGCAAAATGTCATTAGGGCAGCATTGTAAAGTCCAGCGTTTGCAGTTTGCTTGAACAATACACTCCAATTAAAATGTCGTGCATTAACTTTGATACGAACGTTTAGGCAAACGAGAATATGCGACTGCATTCGCGATACCGTGAGCTCTATAATTAAAAAGAACTAGGGAAGTGCATTATTTCCATAACGTATGAGTGTTCGCAATTATTTGATTATGCACTCTTGCACATTTTTTCATAATATTCTCGACCTACCCTCGCGCAACGATTCGGCCGAGCAGAATTCAAATTTTATTCCGCGTACCGTGACACGGGTTAAAAATGTGCAAAAATTAAATTGTCGAGACGTAAAAATTGATCGTGAGCGATATTACATTTATCGTTACGATACTTCTATTCTTTGGTAAATAAACATCTCTTCTATTAATGCAAGATTTTCCATAAAGATCAAAGTATTTTATTCAAAATTTCATCTTTTTGAAGGAAGCGTTAATCTTTGAGATTCGTCGAATTGAAACAGTTTTACTGTTAACTAGAAAAAGAATCAAAAGATAACGCAATGAATGAAATACAATATAAGAAAGTGTTCTTTCTTGATTGCTCCAATTAAAAAAAAAAATGAATAGTAGGAATCGTTAATACTCCTAGTGTTGATCATGCAATAATAGCACAATTCTTTGACCCTGATTTGAGGGAGCCTACCAACATTATGGGACGTGAGCTTGTCAGAGCTTTCTAGTTTAACCATCAGACGTACGCGAGTTTTCGAGAACCCTCGGCACTCCTGCCGGCTCTTGTAATGAGCTTACGACCTCGAGAAGCCTTATCAACGAAATCCGCGGCGAAGTACCAGGGAAAACTGGCAAACCGTCACAGATTGTTGTTTCGTGTGCCACGCCACGCCACGCCACGCCAATCCACGCTACACCACGCAATTTCGAGGATCATCACCGCAAGTCAAGAACCGCGGTCTGCGAGCGATTCACGGAGAAAGTGACCCCTTAATCGATAAAGGATTTGTAAATCGCGGTAAGTTTCCTGTCACATGCCACTTCACAAGACAATCGACCAATTAATAGCTTGAAAATCGCTTTTCTAAAATTCCTTGTATCCTTTTCCCTAAATATTAATCTTTAAAAATCTCCAATCTAATAGTACGTAAAATTGAATCCTAGCTTCATTAGAAAATAAACTATCGTCTTACGGCTGAACGGGATCCATAAATTGTGCTTCTACCGTAATTTGATTGTCGATTCCCAAAGTGCAAGCTCGATGATCACTGATGATGGAAGATCAACAGGGGAGGTTCGAGTTAATCAGTGACAATCGAGCTGGACCAGGGGGATCAGATTAAGTGGATTTGACACTGTTACGCGAAATGCTACAACATTACCCTAGCCAGGCATTACCGAGTTTCAATTAACGAAACGCATTGGTTTCGCGCAGTACGTATTAGCTCTATCAATGAGACAACATTGCAGGGCAACTATGACTCTACTGTAACCTATTGATCTCATTAAAACTCTCTTCATCTTGGCTTGTGCATCGCGTCAAATGAAAATCACATTGAAATTCTGAAAGCAAAAGGGACCAAACTGTTTGTTGAATCAAACTCAAGAGAAATGATGCGCTCAATCTGACTCTCTGTCAATCCTTGAAAATAATTACGGAAACCTTACCGTGAAGTGCAGCTGGCCGATATAATGCTCAAAGTGGAGTAAGCGGGTCAAACTTCAACAGTGGGACGATCGATACGGATGATGTAGGATGTGCGGAGGAACCAAGAAGGAAAAAACAAGGGAAAGGGGAAGGGATAAGAGAGTTGAAGAGTGGGTTGTTCTGGACACTGTAGTAGTGTACTGATTAAGATTCCTAGTTGTCCTTCGGTTAACAGCGAACTACTTTCGCCCGCGGCAACTCAAGTTCTGCCATACATTAGCGGGAGTTTTCGCCCGAAATAATGGGACCGGCAAACTTCGGTAATTAGCCGAGCCACGGCAACAAGGACGACGGACTTTTGTCTAAAAGAACCGGAAGAACACGACGACACGAACGAGATCGGGTATCATTGCTTCCAGTCTATGTACTTTTCTCTCTTCCTCTCGTTCTCTTATCTATGTACAATATACATATATATATGTATATATGCCCCGTGTTCTGCTAATTGCCACCCTTAACCACGATTGCCCGTAAGAAATCAATATCCGGAAATTTAGAGTACAAGTGCATCTGTCGAATTCGGTAGCCGCGGTGACAGATCGGGTAAATTGGCAATGTTGAGGGGAGGAATAGATGGCGAATGTAATTAGACGGAGCACGTGTTTGCAGCTAACGATAGAGCCGCATCGCTAAATTGCAGAATTGCTACCGCGATAATAATAGAGCCACAACGCTTAAGTGATTAGTGCGCGAGCGCCGGTTTTCGAGGAAACTCTATGAGGCTAATTAAAGACGAGTAAATTATTCTGTATCACAATGGTAAAGTATTAATAGATAGATTGTATCATTGCCGCGGAAAAATTTTCAGTATAACATTTAGCCCTTTTTACTTAAAGAAACCTACATGTGTGAAGTATACTTCCGTTAGTTAATTACTATACAATTTATTATTTTATTACTTAATATCATACAATTACAGAGTTGTAAACAATTTCCACTGATTTTATATGGAACTGATAAATTCATATTAAGCATTTAATTGTCAATCGTTACATAAGCGTGGAATGCAGAATGGTATCTGACACGTAAGTCGGACCGTTGCTTCATCACGTACCTTTCCTCCATTCCTTCAAACATTTCTGGCGGGTAACGCATTCTGCATTCAACATTGTGCATACTCGGGTGAATCATGCATGTACGTCAGATCACGGTCATCGCACTCCTCCTCCTTCTCCGTACGTGGAGGAATGCCTGAAATATGCTTCTCTTCGCGTTGCGCGCAGACACACTGGTCGCGGAATATTTTGAAGACAGGCTTCAGCTCGTACCCTAACTTCCTCTTTGTTCGCGTGTAGATTGGTTCAAATGCTTCCAATTCTCAAACCAAACTGAGAAGAAACCTCACGCTAACCTTAACTCAAAAGTGCAGCTTGCTATGTATATGGATTCTACCATGAGGAAAAACTCTTCGAACATTCCGATGGAAATATCGCTGTGGCATTTGGCAATTATTTGGAAATGGATTTATTAGCAACGTAATTCTTCTAGAGAAATAAAGTAAATAACTCTTCCTGAGTCGCTCGAGAATCGTTTGTCGAGATCGATGCTGCGGTTTATGCAATTCTTGGCCCAATGTGTTACTCACTTCGAAAATGTCATTATCGTGGAGAAAGGTACACGGTTTCGAGTCAGTAGTTCGTAGAATACCGTGTAACTAGGATCGCGGAAAATCAAATTCAATAGGCACCCAGCGCAACACAATAGTGTAGGCACAATGGAATACAATAGGGTCGAACCGTACTATGTGTAGTGGGTATACTGCGCCGTTAATGTTTCTTGAAATACTTTTCAAGAAAGGTAACGCGCGAAGAATCGTCAAGTATGACTGACGATTCTATACTGGCATCCCGATACGGTAAATTGTGAGCTGAGTAGCGTCAAACTGTTTAAAAATTCCATGAAATATTTCTTTTAGTTCCATAGGATCCTAAATGAATATCATATTTTCTAGAAATTAACAACACGCATTGTCTTCCAGATGAAATTCGCTTATGAAATATGAAGAAGCGAGGACACAATGATAGTAAGGGTGGAAAAAGCCGATCGTCGGACAACAACGATTCTGACAAGAAGAAAGAAACCACCCCCGCTGTGATCAATGAAGACTCAAATGATGGCTTCAGCGAATGGCTACGATCGGGCAGCGGTGTGGAAATGATGCGGTTGTTCGTCATTGCGAACTCACTCCTAGTTTTCATGACGATGGCTTGGCCCAATATGCAAGAAGCCTTTAGTATTATAAAGGGTTACATTTTTGGAGAAGACGACGAATAATCTGTCCGAACGAGTATCTTTAACATAATCGTGTACTGTACAGACATCAAACCAAGTACATTATACTCTTCCTAGATTTTAAATTATCCCAAACTTAAAACCCTCGACGGTCATTCGAATAATCCACCACCATGTTGGGGACGCTTTTTCGCGGAGCTTTTCTGCTTAGCGTCCTCTTCTGGTACAGTAGCAGCGTGTGGAAGATGATCGACACTTACTTCAAAGACCAGTTCCGCGTGTACCTCGAGGAAGAGTACCGTAAGAATCCGCAAATGCGAGAGGATGTGCAGAAACACGCAGCCGGCAATACGGGTCCCACTGTTAACACGGCGATTCCGGAGCTCACAGTGGCTCCGCCACGGAATGGCACAGAAACAAGCTCGAAAGCGGACAGTCCGGTCGAAGTAGCAGAGGAGAGCCGACAGTCGGAGTCACCAGAGAATGGGACCAGCAACGACCGTGGTAACAGTAGCAAAAGCGTAGAGTACATGGCAGGTGGTGGCACCAGTGAAAACGAGGTCGAGTCACGTAGATCCATCGATAAAAATGCATTCCGTGAAACCGCGGAATCGACTCTGGAAAGTGGGAACCCTGCGGCGATAGGGAAGGAGGAACCTGCTGGGTCGGACATCAATCAAGACGAGCGCGTGATAGGGAAGAAGAGCGAGGTCAGTAACGACGACCGGTCCACTGACACAACCGTCCCAACCAGTGGTACTAGTCTTCGAAGCAGTATTGATACCAAGGCGCCGCAAAACTCGAAGAAATCCTCCAAGCAAGTTAGAAGGACCCTTTTGGCACCAGATGCCTTAAAAGCTAAGAAGTCGACGAAAAAGCAGAAAGTTAAGACGATCGTATTAACCGAGGAGGACTTTGCCACCGTTAAAGGTGGAAAAGTCACGGATGATGATTTTTGGGAGTTTGAGGAAGATGCGGAGGAAAAGGAATCCCCAATAGGAATTCCTGTTAGCGAACTGTACTTTAAACCGAGGGTTGAAATAGCGGATTTAGATAGGGTTACCGAAGATGAGTTTTGTCCTTTGAGACCAGAGGATGAGAAGTCTTGCGGTGAAGCTGTTCCATGGCCATTATCCTCTGAGAATGATTCAGTGTAAAAAGCTTTCAAACTCTATTCAACAAGATCGAGAGTATTTGGCGAAAGAGAGTTTTGCACGGACATGAACTGCATGAAGTCGGCAAGAAACATCGATAAAACTGAAAATTTATGATCATGAAAGTGGTTGCTCATCTGGAAAATAAGAACCATCGACAAAAGTTGAAAGTAGAGTAGCTAGGAATAATGATGCCCACTGAGAACCTATTTTCAACATTATTATACACTACCGAGAAAACTCACGTTTTTACCAATAAAAAGTGGAAATATTTTAACCGTATTCTAAATAAATAAATTTACTAGTTAGATGCTTCTAGCAATTATTAGAAGCCACGAAACTGTAATACATATTTATTTCTCGAGAAAATTACGTTCAAGTAAAAGAATTATGTTTAATGTTCATAGTAATAATAATTTCGATTTTCAAGCTACGATCTCGTAGTTACAAACAAAGAACTTGATCAAAAGTCGTGTCGGTTAATACCTCGAAATTAGCGAATGACTAATGATATTCCACAAAAACTAGAGAAAGGGTGTTTCTGACCAAGTGCACCAGGTGCGAAGTCGATTAATCAGCTAATAAGTATGTTGAACGAAATAGCATTCAAGAATGCTGCTACCGCAAATCGATTGACCTATTTAACAAACCAATATAACAGCACTAAAGAAATAATCGACCCAATGATCTTTCCACTGCAAGTGAAAGAAATACACAGAAATGAAGAAATGAGGATAATGACTTGCTTCGATACAATTTAGCAAAGAAGAAACAGCACATGGTAAGGCAATCGAATGCTACAACAGCGTTTTCACCATTTCTTCAGAATTTATTAATCGTAGGGGAAAGAAACTAAAACATCAGTGAATCGAGAGCAATCGTCGTACTGATTCTAACCGCGCATTAATGTACACTAATTACTACTGACGCGCGAAACAGTTATTCGCGGTATCTATATCGAACGTGCGCGAGAAACTCTCCCTCGGAAATATGTAAGTGTAACTGAGAAAGTATTAAACGCTAAGAAGGTCACACTGTAAGACAAGATCGACTGTCCTTTGACCTTGGAAATCGGGATTGATAGCTGCAAGACAGCAATTGCCTGTGAAAGTACAGAGAAATTGCGACCTACGATTTCTACCTGTGACTGTAAAAGAAAGCCAAACGATTTGAGGAATGAGACTGAGCTTTTCTATATCGTCAAATCTCCTCTCATTTCTAATAAAATAACATTTCCAATATTTAAACGACCTTGTTATCAAAATCGCGTATAATTTTAAATTAATTTGAATTACTCAAAATTGTATTTTAGTATAGGCTTTTAAAGTTATATCCACTATTCCAAATAGAATATTTTTTTGCACGTCGCGACCTCCAAATCCTCATTAGCAACATTACGCGTCGTGTCTACAGTAACTTAGCACTCGTTCCCTACTCCAAACTCGACACTTACTATCTTTAGACGACATCGAAATCATACATTGAAATATGCTGGCGATACCGACGTTATGCGTGTGCTCTTTACCGCTCACTATGACTAATGAGTAATTCAGAAGTCACAGTACTTACTCATGTATGTATATTAAAATCATCAGTCGTATACGCTACGACAAACATTTGTGCAATGAGCAGCAATATTTTTATGTGTTCCTACATCGCTCCTGGTGGTAGGATAGCACGAATATTTAATAGCAGTTTACGGCTTGTTAATATTTATAATAAGTGTATATAGTATTAAATATAACAAATGTTACGTGCAACGAAAGTTTAATAGATATATTCGAATGTTTGTTAACTATGAATCAAATAAATCACTGAAAATGATGGAGAGCAGTTTTCTTAGTGTCGCGTGAGTTAAATATAAATCAAGATTACAATAAAATAAGGTCGTACCTTGATAAGTCAGACTCAAT
Source organism: Trypoxylon attenuatum (assembly GCA_963989405.1). Classification (NCBI taxonomy): domain Eukaryota; kingdom Metazoa; phylum Arthropoda; class Insecta; order Hymenoptera; family Crabronidae; genus Trypoxylon; species Trypoxylon attenuatum. The sequence goes on from OZ022491.1 coordinate 18,746,337, forward strand.
AGAATTAAATTTATCCTGCGAAATATTCTTTTTCTCTTTCTTATTCTTTAATATTCTTTTCAAGAAACAACAACAACGTAATCATTAAATCTTCAAAAACCCCCTCAGTCTAATTGAGACTCTTGTCAATGCAATTTCATTATTAATTTGACAATGAGAAATCCGGGAAGCAACTCATCAGATTGATTTTTTTATATTTACTGTCGGTGTGTTGAAGGTAGCATGAATTATGGATGAGAAGTCTAAACGCGTTCTACGGTCGTAAGCTCGATAGGTGGTTCGTCAATTATGCAAGGCAGCAAGAATTGCGCTTGGACGCGCATCACTTTATATATCCGTGTCCAGGGTCAACGCGTTATAGATATATAGATATATGACAGGTGCAGGAAATACGTGCGTAAGTACCAAGTATGAGTATGTATGTATAAGTATATTGGAATGCGAGCTAGTAGTAGAGGGTCGTGGGCTGATTACAACATTCACTGGGATGACGGGTTTACCCTGGATCATACATGAACTGTCGAACGCTGATAAGCTTAATCCTTTAACTAGCAAAGGTCTATGTGTATGGAATTATATTACACGTACTCTCGTGTCGATTATTATTATAGCCAAAAGATACATGTATATTAGATGTAACGAGTAGCTCACCTAAACAAGATCACCTAGGTACTTGATTTAATTATTATTGCATTTGATTACAGTGATTATCAAGGGAAGGTAAACAAAAGTTTAGTACTAAAAGAAGTATTTAACAGAAGAAGAAAAAACTGGGTAAAACATTCATTATTTAATTAAGGAAAAAGCAAAATCAGAAATAGAAAAGACGCGTTTAGTAAAAGTATATTGATCTCTAAACCGTTTGAATCATTTGCACATATGTAACTAAGTAATTGGTGATTTGAAGAGTATGACGAATATGTTTTCTAAAAACATATACTGAAATCTTGTAACACAAAACATTACGAATCTAAGTGTAAGCCAATAAATAATGATCGTAATAGGGTGACATCTTTTCCGTAGTCGTCTGGCTGGACGGAGTCGAGCCTTCGAGAAAACAATTCTGTGACCTGTACGGCTTCCTTATTCAGTTTAGTATGTGGTGCACGCAACAAGAAAGCGACAAAAAGTAGCCGCGGACGGACGGCGCAATTTCCTAGGTAACCGAGAAAATATACCGGCAATGGCCTCGTTACGATCACTGGCCATCTTTTATAATGACTTCCCGCGTGTTTCGATTTGGAGCAATCCTTTTTTTTCAACCTCATTCCCTTGGCGAGTCCCTGCAAATGCGAAACATCTTCCGCAATCGACGAATTACATTAAATTAGAATCATTAATAATTAACACGTATCGAACTTTAACTTTTATTACAGTTATCGAATTTTTGAGAAAAAACTGAACATCGAAGAAAGTATTCTTCTAAATTAAGGTTACGTAATTAATTCGAATTCCAAAGCAGATCCTTGAACACAAAATTCCAAATGACTCATTTCAATCCGTTTTGTAGTTCTAGTATTATACACCCCAGAATAATTACAAATGCAAATCGAATTCCGCGAAGTGCTAATAAACATTTTAAAATTCTTGACACTGTAAAATTACTAAAAATAGTTGCCACTTTAACCTGATCTCCCGAGAGAATTATCACACTGGTACTATTATCAATATCAAAGGATATTTGTCTAATAAATTAATTTTTTGCACTGATTGAACTACTTTTCGTGGTCTTTTTTTTAAAGGAATATACCGTTTTCTAAAAACGTATATATTAGCGTAAGGACCCACTGAGGTTTAACAAAGAAGCAGCAGGGAGCAATTGCAAGTACAATTATAGTATCCCAGTGTCCCGCATTAGCGATGTAAATCATATTTATTGAATTCAAAGTACATGGCAATTTTACCCAGCGAAAGCATAGTCCTTTCTAAACAAGTTTCTCCATGAACGGTTGCGATTTAACGGTGCTCTTAAACGAAACTCGGGAGGAAATATCATTTTTTAAGTAATTATAACTGCATAACTTTCGTTTCTAGTTACGCTACATTAAATCTCGGTAGGAGCGAACGGAAGTCCGATTACAAGTTGATAGGAATGTCATAAAAGATGCTACATGTAAAATAAATACTTTCAAGAGATATCTTGGGTGTAAATATAAATAAATAAAGAAGAAAAAAGAAAAAGAAAATGAAAGTATCGCTCAACTGACAATGAACGTCTGACAATAAACCGATACTTTGAGAATATCAATTACGAGAATCTGATTCAGATCTCTGGCCGGAAGTATCAATTACCCTCTGGATGAATGAAATTAATGTAATACGATGAATGAACTCCCCACTATAATTGCCATGCATATTCCAGGGACACATCTGCTTCAATGACATTTTTACAAATATTTTTGCTCCCGAATTTGCCAACCGTGACTCCTCACCAAGGTATCGCGATTCGGAATTCCGTGAATGATTAATATTCATACATTCAATCAGCCAGTTCTTTCGGTAACCAGCCACACGAGACAACAGCTCGTAATTCTTGCTGGCGTAACATTACTACCCATTTATGCACAGACCGTATAATCACTATCTGTCGTTTTCCTCATTTTCTCAGTTTTATTTTTCACCTTACAATCAACGGTGATTCTATTTTCTCAAGTAATTATTAGAAGAAAAAAAGACCATAATTGAACCGGTAATGCTGTGATGTTGATTTAAAAGGTTGATCACGATCACAGAAGCGATTTGCACTATTTGTAAAAAAGCGGAAGCGATAAATAGATAGAGGCAATTGTTTGTTCCGTAGCATAGTGCGTTGCTTTACGTAAAGAATTATACAATGATTTGCGGGAGATATTTAAAGTACCATGTGGTATCGAATGCCTTCGTTTTACTCGATTACACGAACTTTGAAGCACCGTTCGTGGAACTTTCGCTCCGGATCCCAGAGCACGTGACTCGATGTTGAAAAATCCAGTACAACCTGCAACTGCACTTTATAAATCGAGCAGCTTGCAATCAATTTATCCGGGGGATTCGAGCGCGAAAATGAAGCCACGTGCCGAAAAGTTGCGTAATTCTTTTAGCAATCCGCTACTCGTGCTATACTCGATATACGATTAACGCTGGTGTTACTCAATTACTCAATCTCACAGGTCGCCAATTTATTGCTTATAAATTCTTTACTTTTTAATTGATAATATTCCACATTGCGTTTAAAATTTATTTTTCCATTTGATGTTCAGCATATGGATACTTATGCAGAAGCAGATGTTATTTAAATCTTTTTATCGCTCTATTACCTCGTATAACGTAGCTCGTAAAGTATATCGCAATTTGCATTTGGTTCATGATGACCAAATGAGGCAAGGAATCCTAACAGTTGATTTAAAGGGCTCTCAAACTTGAGATAGCAATAGCATCAGTGCGGTTTGGTGTGAATTAGGTGATAACTGTGAATCTTCCTCGATGCCTAAATACTCACGGTGTAATTGCACTTGAGTCTTTAGACTCCATATGCTGTCTAACTGTCATGTAACAGGACACGGTTCTATTACGTTACGTTATACCGAAATGCTGGCGCGAGAGTACTGTTTCCGAGGTATCCAGGACAAACGCGATCCCGAAGAACAAAATCCCGGAAGATCACATAACGCTACTGGAATACTGGATCAATGCCAAACTCTGAACAACACGTACTTGTGCCCCTTATTCGAGATAATCGCAACAATTTGATGGGGTGAGGCGTGTCAAGGACAATTACCTTACAAATGAGTCAGTATTTACTTTATTTAACGAATGGAAATGCACGAGAAATTTTCACGAGATTACGCAACGGATTAAAATCCGGATACCGGCGATGTTGTTAGTAAGGCGGTCTTCAGGAAGAACTCTTATGGTTAATTAGATCAAAGCAGGATTCCTTGAAAGTCTTACTCGAACTTGTCGCGTGGATTTTTATAATTAGCAATTTGCTCCCGTTCCGCTATAACATATGAGAGATGCGAATAATTTAACGCTCGATTTCTATCGATGCGACTCGTTTAGACTCTCTATCTTAATTTAAGTTATGCGCAAGCATGAAATAGTCGATTTGTCTAGGTACTTTGAATTAATCGAATATCGTTAAGCTATCAACACTTTATTTCTAACATGTACTGAGCGTTATCGGTAAAATGCATGATATCAGAATAATGTATAAAGATGTTTAATAAAATTAGAGTTAATTGTTTGCCTCGTGCTTTAGAGTACCGTAGAATACCGTAAAGGCCTGCGGCCCACTGGGGACTTCCCTGTTAAGCCCTATATTAGCGCTAGATCTCAAGAAACCCGAGCAACAGAGACCTGTTGCACGAGGGAAGGGTTTGGTGCGTAAGAACCCCAGCGGGAGCCCTCAGGTTCGCATTCCACGAGGGACAGAGAAAGAGCATCGTTATTCACTTTGGGACTTAACCACGTTTGTCCCACTTACTGGCTTTAATCTAGCAGTTTATAATTCCCAAATTTCCGCAACGAAATGATTAAAATCAATCGGCGTTAAAAATTGTGAAACAACTCTAAAGAAGCCTCTAAAATTACTTTCACATACTGGAAAAGAGTTTAAAGCAAGTAAATTACATATATCCAAATGCTTCTCTTATTCCTCTACTCAGGATTTAACGCAAGTTTGTGTGTTATTACACTAATCAATAAAATGTCCAGAGCCTTTTATGACACAATGGCTTGTTTAAAAAGATCTTCAAGAAAGAACAAGGTGTAACTCTTATCCATAGTATACAAAGAGGTCCGAAAAGAGGCACTCGAAGACACAGCGCCCAAGAGGGCCCGCATCCAGGCTGGGTCCCAGTCGAGCCATCAAGAGAAGCCTGCGGTTCATCTGAAGCACGCTAACCTAACCTCAAATCCGAGCATCTTTCAACTGGGCCCATACCAAGCCCACTTACCTCAACGCGAATCGATTCTCCCGCGCCAGGCGGGGGGCCCACAGGGGTCCGTTCCACCTTATCCTCTGGAATCGTGTGGCACAGCAGCGCGAAAGGAACGCAACTCACAGCGACGCATCACACCAATAAGCACTGATTACTCGCACTCACGAAAAAAAAGGAGGATACTGCTACAGGATAACACTCGCGAGACACCCTATACTACTCTGTCTCGGAATGGGACGCGACCAAAGCGTTTGGGTAACAGACTTTCAAGCCAACGTTGAATCAAGCTGCTATCGGTGACTTTTAATTCAATACGATGCACCGAGAATCTTCACGTGTTAGAATGAACCGTAGAACGAGAAGCCTGGGACGCGCGTAAACGACTCTGCTTCGACGGTAGAAGCGTGACAGACCGAACGCTAACCGACGTGCTGCAGTTTGACCTGTCTACGAACTGACCAATAGGCATGCAGGTGCTACTACGATGCTACTTGGGCCTTGTAATGGTGGGGGGTAGCTGAGGAAGGAGGGAACGACCACCTGATGCGCGACCTGCTGGGGTCCGAGACAAGGCACCTGGCAAATGGTACATTGGGACTCAACGCAGGGGTCCACAGACTCAACTTTCAGACTACCTCACCTTCCATCGATAAAAGGGGCAACTATTGTACTGGTTATAGGCTCTAACCACGTTATATTTATTAAAGATTACATATTATATTGTAAATAAAATGTTTTTAACTTTTACTTAAAAATGATGGACTAGCAATTGTTAAAGCTATAGGAAAAGTCAGATGTTTTGGGTATATCGAATGAGAGTTTCTGCAGGTAACTAACCGTGGCAAGGTATACAAAGAGGATTATTAAATTTTAATTGTAAGTATGGTAGGATTCTTGCAAATAAGTGACGTCATTTCCACAATACTAACTCGTTTGCCAATTATAAATATAGCCGGTTGCAAATATTAGAAACGATAAGAGTTGTATTTAACTCAATCGTTGAATATTTTGACGATTTTGCACGTCGTTCACTGTCAGTAGTGACCACGTACTCAATTGGAAAACAATACCAAACTTGTTTTTATCTTGTGTATTCAGAATAAAAACGGGAGCATCGCGCAACGCGATTGTACGTATCCATTCTTACAATTCCTACACCACCGAAGAATCGTGTTACGTTAAGAACACGTCGAATTCCGAATAGAAACTAATACAATACCGCAAAACTAAATACCTATTGTCAGAATTCGACGCGTTAAGAAATTATGCATAAATAGACCCTTACCTATGCATCCGATATAGTTATGCACACGAAAAAATCACTTTTCCACAATTCTCGTGCTTTACGTAAAACGAAAAATTTCTGATTACTCTAAACAAGTCATGGGTTTCGCAACTAAAATTTTCCGACTGCTACGAGTACAAGAAGTTTAAATAACAAAAGTAGTAAAACTGAAGAGTGATAAAACAAATAAAAGAGGTTGATAAATAAAGTCCGCAAATTCAGTCACAATTATTGAAAGCGTGCGTGGGTATAACAAAGCGAAAACGGAGCACTTGCCGGAGTGTTGTGACACCAGGACGAGCAACGAACGACTGATATCCCGTATCACGAATTCGTTTACCAAGGACATACGAGAGGGCACCGAACGGGACATACGGAGTAGGGATGCCAAGAGTTTCTGCAAAACAGGACGCGTCACATCGTATCGCAACCCGTGTTTCAACGCTCTTCCCAAAAAACTCTGTTTACTTATAGTACATACAGCGGGGTCGTGTTATTACGGGAGCTCTGCCGCGTACTCTATGATCTTCGAAAAAAAGTTTACAGAGTGGTGACGAACGCTCACGAACGGTCATCAGTCCATGAGAGAATAAAGTCTAACTATACTGGAAAAAGAGAAATAATAAGAGGCGCAATAATTTCCTAGTCACAAGTAATAAGCGCACTTCCAAATAATCACTTCCGCCCATTTACTGGCAGTTGAACTTGTGAAAATCTGTCACGCGACTTCCGTAGAATCATTGTTTTATACTTTTCTACCAGTTCGAATAATCTGTCTACGCTTCTACTCAATTTGTTCTATAAATTATAAATAAATTGGAGTTTAAATTATACATGCAATGTTGATCTCATTTTTCTATTAACTTTATAGGTATTTTAGGATTAATTTGTTCAAGCTTGCTGATACCTATTCACCAAAATTATTTTTCCTAGGGATGCAAATATAAGTTTTATTATCCAGGCAAAATTCGCCAGAATTCTATTAAAGAATAAATCAATCAATTATGCTATATAACATCAGAAAATTTTCAAAAAGTATCACACAGCTCTAAAACCGCCCCTTTTATTCACCACGGATATACTATAAAAACTATTGTGACATTCATTCTAAAAATACCCGATCTAAATCGCCAACAAATTACTCCAATCACGCGTACACGTTCACTGGTAGAAGAACGCGGTCTAACACCTACACATCTCCCTAATGATAACTCTTAGAAGCGGGCGGAGTATCGATAAGGTTCATCTAAAAATCGAAAACGACTCGGTTTGACCACGTTATCTTGGATTTTGATATCGTGAAATGAAGCAGAAAGCAGTGCACGAAAACAGTGGAAGTTGCGAGTGAAACGTGCTTCAAGGCTGGCAAGCCGGGCATAGGTACTTATTGTATCAAGTCTCGTTAACGGAGATGTTCATTCACTCGTAGTTCGGGATGGGCAGTGGACAGTGTGGTAGCCGCGAGTGAGCGTGCTGGCCGCGTTTCTCGGCCGTTTCTCGGCCCCTCGACCCAATGATACACTGGTATTGTGATTTTCTCGTGACACATGCCTCGAGGATATCCAGAAAGCTATGGAAATGGAATTTCTGCACCACCCCCACGTTTGGTGACCATGGCAGCGTTGGTTCGTTTGAAACGAAGAAGCGTTCAACTGCGACATGCTGCTCGCGAAATGAAAGGTATGATTTTCTTTGTGAGTTATCTTTTATCCGTGTCATCACTGGCGGAACGAGTCGATTATGAACATTGGGTTCATGAGTCTCCCTAGGGTTCCCAATAACAGATCTCTATTCACATATATATGTATGTATTTCAAAATTCATACAAAATAGACTGCGAATTTTTATCCAAAATAATTTAATTATATTATAATACTGGAACAAAGATAACTCGAATGTGCGAGAGTTTCTTGTTTGCAGAAACATCCACAGTCTCCGTGTGCAAGAAACAGTAGTTTTATGAAAAAAGAGGTAAAAAACAGTGTAATTAATATGTGGAAAAAACGTAACGCGTTTAAAAAGTGTAGATATAAAAGTGATTTCGTATAAAATATATGAAAAGTTTATACAGCGACGGGAATGTATTAAGATCGAGTAAGGATGTTTTCAAGTGGAATAAGGTTGCAGGTCTATTAATACGAAAGATCTGTGTGACACTGACAGTAAGGTCAGTTGATCCGAAGTATTGTGCGATAGTACTGCCAATACAAATACGAGTGTTGTTTCGGTAGAAACCTACAGCGTTTTGATTTCGGGAGCAGATTATGTTCCCAGCGATATGATAACGGATCGAGCCACCTCGAACGATTACCGTGTGCGTTACGTGTTGGATTAATGCGGAGGTATACCTAGAGCTGAGTGACCTACGTCGAAGAGATCGTGACAGTGCGAACGACAAAGAGCGGATTTAGTTTCGCATCACCACTAAATGGTTTTTAAGCAAGCTAGTAATAAGCATGCTGCGCTGGGAATTAAAGGTACGTCGGATATTTATTGGGAATCCAATGGGAACAGGTTTTAATGTTTGGTGACGTACGTATTCTTCCTTCTGAGATAAGGTGATCAATACGACCAGCTTCTAATGCTTCTTACGTTAAATTTTATAACTGCGCAAAGTTTATAAATAACCTGAGAAAACACGTGTGAAGAGATAAGTGGTAATGATTTTGTTTAGAAAGTCATTTTGTTGATAGAGTTTGACATTTTGAGAGAAAAGATCTAATAGAGATATTCCTTCGTTGTAGAATAAATTAATTTAGGACTACAAGGTCGGAATGAATAATAATTAGAGTTATATTGCATCACTGGAAAATCAAAGTCGAGGTCACCTGTAATGTGCATAGAATAAACGTAAGATAGTGCTAGTAGAGCCAAACAAGGAGACCGATAAGAGAGACATGTCATCCTCGTTCTCTCCGCTCGCGCTTTCTGTGAAATGGCAGACTTCGTCAAGAGAGGTAGCGTGCACTTCGTTAAGCGTGGCAGTGTACAATTAAAACAGGCTGCGAAAGAAGTTCGAGGTTGGTCTTTCATTTTTGCACACAAAAATTACCATTGGCTTCCGTGTATTTAGTTCATTAGGTGATTCAGTCTTCAAAATAATCGAAGCAGGAAAAACTAACTACTAATCATAATGAAACAATCGGATTTGGAGTAATCCCCTTTGGTAGATAAAAATAGGAACTGTCACGTATTTAGCATAACATTAGACATTTTGATTAAATATTAATCATACTTTGGATCGGATGCAGAAACTCACAAATTTACAGCTTGAGTAACTTATCAAGACGAAGTGTCATTCTATTTCACGCTTTGTTTGAGAACTGTGATAATGAAAGTCTACAGATTGCAGAAAAATGCGTCTATTATCGTATATTCGCACAGATGTAACTACTGTTTTGGAAATAGTTTAAGTGTAAACTATGATTCGAAAGAAATTTGAATTGTTACGCGATCCTGTTTTGGATGCATTTCATTTTCAGCTACTTTTCAACTTGTGTTTTATAAAATTTTCATTTGCACAGCGGCTGTTCGAGCGCGGCACATAGTCGCAGCGCTTGTCGCAGTTGGATTTGCTCTTTGTGGTGCAGTGGAAGTAAGTTCCTCGGTGGCATTGCTCGCAAATCAGGAAGACAATCATGCCATCATCGACACCTCTTGGCATTGTGATATGTTGGTCAACATTAGCAGTCGGAATCGCACAGAAGATTTCGAAGTCATCCTGCTTGAGGTATAATATCCCACTGATCCAAGAGTTCCTATCCTTTTGCATTTTCCATCGACGTGAAAATTCTTAAAGTTAAAAGTCTCCAGTTACCGCCAGAAGAGCGCACGGAGTCAATTATGAGAGAAGCTTTTCTATGGGGCCAAGTGGCTGGACCAATTCTCGGAGGATGTCTAGTGTGGGGAAGATCGGGGCCATCAATGGTATTTTCGCGGGCAGTTCTCAGCGCCTGTTTAGCTTCCTTATTAGTGCCAGCAGCTTGGAGAGGGCCCTCGCACGTTGCTCTCCGTTTATTTCAAGGATTATGCACGGTACGTGGGAAATAAAAAATTTCTGCCAATTTCTATTATTAGACCATTTCATTGCCATACAAAGCAAGTATTATCCAATACAGTTTGATTTAGACATTAAAAATGATAAAATAAAATTTTTTGTATAACATTTAAGATTCATTGAGTTGTAAGATTTGATTTAAATGAATATTCATAATTTTAATTGTCTTTAAATTACAAGATATTAGAGTTTTTTGATATATGCTCATTACTCTTTAAACAGACTCGAAATATTTATGCAATATTCCGCGAATACTTAATTGAAACATAAAAAGTATTACTTCATCGCATTTTCCAGGGCGCAACTATGCCTGCTGCTCACATGCTCGCGATGACCTGGTTTAAGAGTACCCATAGAAGTTGGTACTTTAGCTGTTACGCAGGTAAATATGAATTTAAAGAGCTTTCTTTGAGGTAATTACCCAGTGGTTTAAGTTTATACGATAAGTATTATAATCGCTCAATTTCTGTAGCCGTCAGCGTTGGCTATTGTCTTACTGGCTGGTTGGGCACAGCAGTAGTGCGAAGTTTTGGTCGTGATTCCTTGTGTTACGGCCTGGTTCTTCTTGCTTTATGCTGGTACTTCGCATTCGGCAGATTCGTCAAGGATACGCCAAAATCCTACCAGCATGACACAAACGTAAGAAAGGCTTGCGAAAGAGTAATTTGTAAAACATTCTCATTCAGCGTCTCTTGCGTAATGGACTATTTTTGATGATACAGACCTGAATAATTCCGCTACTAAATCGCTTCGTGTGTTTATTCGCGATTTCTATTTAAAATGATGGGTAATTAATGGTACGAGTGAAAATAGAACTTTCGTCCCATTTTGTTTGATTCCTAAAAATGGATCTAATTAATTCCTCGAATAGTCTACAATTTAGTAACGTCTACAGTAGGTTATATCAGACGCGAAAATCGGGAAACATCGAACCTGTTTGAGTCTGTAGTAGTAATCAGCTATAATTGGTTAAATAAAGAATACACGGAAGTTAAGTATATGTACAAAACCGATGTAAATACAAGGTTAACGATTATGACAGGCTGCCGTTATCCCCTGGGGAAAGTTGTTGCGATCAGTTCCTGTCTGGGCGTCTGCAGTGGCAACGATGGGCAATCAATGGGGCGATGCCACCCTAGCTCTTGGAATGACCAAGTACCTCAAGCTGATCTATGGCTTTTCCACTGCTAATGTAAGTTCTCGATTGTTCAAATTGATCTATTACTTTTAATTACAATAACTTAACTCTTCATACTGTATTAAAAAGAAAATTTATAATAAATTCTATGATTCCAAGTCGACTTTTATAATCTATTTTTAAATATAATTAGTTATACAACGTGTTATCTCTCAAGAGGAATGTAGCTATAGAATTAAAATTCAACGAAAGTATATCGAATAACTTTGCCTTTGTGGTTAACTGAATTTTTCAATACTTTCAGGATTCTGTTCTGACCACGTTACCTCATATCGGTCATTTCATGGCTGCGTTGACCTGCGGTCTTCTCGTGGACCATGTCCGCGAGTCTAGAATAGTTTCCACGACCACAGCGCGAAAGTTAGTCGTCTACACAGGTAACTACATATCTCTACATTATAATGTATACTCATAAAACCACTGTACACGCATTTCTGCGAGTCCTCTAATTGCCACAGTGATGCAATTCGAGTGTTGCCATTAACACGAGCTCTGTTACGAGTCCACCTATTTCTAGCAGTTGTTTCAATTAAACCTAGTGCAAAGCAAATTGAGTACATTCAAGCTGTCTCGCCCACGAGCTCATTTCGATTTTACTTTGGCATTCGAGTTAATACCAGTTATAAAGTTTCATAGCATATAGAAGTATGTATTAATTTCTTCTTGTATAGCACATTTCATACCAGCGGCTTTGCTCTTCGTGGCTGGATACGCAGGCTGCCAAGCATTGGGTGCAGCATGGTTAGGAATAGCTGCACTTTTGGTGTCTGGAACTGCACCAGCGGGAGCACTCGCGGCAATTGCAGATTTAGCACCTGTAGAATCACCCGCGTGTGCAGCCGCTGCTTGTGCTTTATGTTCCACCCTTGGCGCTGCAGGACTATTAGCTGCCAATTATTTTGTCACCCAAGCTCTTCATGGATCAGTAAGTTTAATTGGAAATATTCTATTATTGTAGATATTAATTAACTTAGAATTTTTAGTGTCGTTCAATTTAGTAATCATCTTGTAATATGAAATTTTATGGCAGATTGCGGGCTCTTGGAGATTAGTTTTTGGGGTTGCTTCTGTGGTGCTGCTAACAACTGCCGCGGTATTCTTAGCACTGGGAAAAGGCGTGCCACAACCATGGATACCTTCTGTGGCGAGGCCACGTAGTAATGATGTCATCTATGAACAGGATCCTTTGGAACTTGATTTCGAAGACGTCGGAGTGCAGACAGAACCGTTTAGTCCTTACGCGCAGGATGAGGATGCCGAGAGCGCACGGAACGTAACACGTTCCGCTTCCATCCACTCGCAGGTTTCTGCGGCTTCTAGTTAACTTTTCGTCGAAGTGTATTTATATAGTATTTTTACAAGTTGCAGCCGAGGTAGAAATTTCGTACTGTATCCTCGGTAGGCAAATGCTGAATTTTCTCGATCAGTAATCATACTCGAATCATCGAATATAAGGACATTCATGAAAAACTTGCCACTCCTATTCCAGAAATCGAATTAAGAAGCCTGTAGATTGATTTCGCAACTTGATTGTCAATTGAGTTATTCAAACTTGTACATAGTAATTAAATGCAAAATTGTGTTTTATAAAAATTGTTTAAAATTCATCATCTGCATTTTTTAATTTTACAGAATAATTTATTAAAGCCAATCCATTTGAATGAAGACACGACCAGTAGGTAATGTTGCAGAAAGAATGATCAGTAGAAAGAAATAATATTCTTCTCAGCAGAAATAAATTATCCCACGGACCCTTGCGGATGGCTGTAATCCTCTTTTGTCACTGACGAGCTCTTTAATCTGAGAATCTTTTCTCTTTCTGCATTTCCTTCTTTCTCAAGTTGATCTGTGTAACCTATGTTTGTGCTCTATACAGACATAGGTTGGGAGACAAAGAGTTACTCTGTTGCATGATGACTTTCCAGTGTTAGAAAAATTCTTAGTGAACTTCTAATTAGTGGGTTTAACGACACACTCTTTCTAGGAGCAGTAACCTCACTGGCCATCGGATACTGTGTACCAATGTACTCATATTAAAAAAGTTCGATTGATACTGCATCGTCATAATCAATCTTTAATTAATCCATAAAAAGTTACTACTCAGAGAAAAATGTCTCTAGTATATTAACACATTTACAGTACAGCGGAAGTTCCCCATTTCTAGGGCCCAATAGCTAAGCAACAAGTGCTCCTGACTTCTAATAACAACCTTTCACGTCTACATACATAGACATCCGGTCTACGGCGACAAACGCAGGGACCAGCTGTGTTTCCGCGAAAAAATCGACATAGTTTCCCGTAACTACAGTTCCTACGGTCACTTCCGTTCCCATTTGATTATTACTACTGTCAATAAGCTGTAACAGGTATCTTTATATCCCATTACTATTTACTCCGACTCGTTAGTACTTTCGGGATAACTTTCACGCGCTTTCGTTTCATTTTTTTAAAAATATTTATTAAATAATGTATTTCGAATAATTAAACTTGCAATAAAATAATTAATTCATCTACACGCATTAATTGTATTTGATGAAAAAGTTTGTATATAGAATTTGGTGAAATTTTATTCTGAAAAAAATCGTTGTTTCAGCTGTAATTTTACCGGGTGATTCTCTATGGTAGTTGCAACCAAGTAACCCATGTCTTGTGGTTGACAGTGGAACGAGCTTGAGCGCGCGTATCCGACAATAAAGTGTCGCAACTTGCCGTGCTAATTACCAGCGGTAGACACGTTATTATTCTTTCTTAGTCCGCGAGCTCTCTCAGGGGCTTATGAAATGAATTCTCACACCACATTATCTACCATCTCGCTTTTTATTTCGATGCACTAGTATGTTACACTAGTTTATATAACGCTCTATGTACAACTGAGGGGTGCGGCGGCGTAAGTACGTCACCTTAAAGGGCTAAGGACGACGGTATAATAGAACTTTCCTTTGTGTTTCGTCTTTGGAACGTTTCGATTATTGTAAAAGTAAGATTAACTCTAAAGCTACCCTGCATTCTATGTAAAGTAGAAAAATTTACTACAATTTTGCAAATTTGGCCAAAAGCACTCAGAAACAATTTCAGCACAGTGCTCGTTTTGAAAATTAAAATTTGTAGCTTGAAACTACACTTTAAAATTTATAATGTATTTTAATAAATAACTGGAGTGTTTTCTTTAGTATAAAAAAGTGGCTTGATGTGTGAGTTTTAAAGGTGTGGTAATTTTACATATGTGGGAATGGTGCCAAAGTGTTTCATCCGAAAGATTGACGTTGAATCTCATTGGCTTTTTGATTCGAGCTGAATCATCTATCGTGATATGAGATTTAAGAAAAAACATTCGTAAGATGTAGATGTTTACGAAAGATTGTAGACGAAGCTTAAACCACGGTATCCGATTACGGTAATTTTTCGAGTGAACTGAACGATAGAACGATTGGAATTGAAAGTGAGGACGAAAGTTGTCGTGCGGAAAATCACTTGATGTATGTACGCATAGGAAGTTTCCCTCTATGAAGAGGGCCGATCCGTTTCTCCAGCGAGTCGAGTGTGCAACAAGTAAACGACATCCTCCCGATTGTTCGCTAACTTTGCTTTTCCTTTCTTCTCACGGTCTTACATTCAGCGGTATCGTTCCTCGCGAAGAATTGCCATTTAGAACGCAAGCTAAACGTTTCCTTTACAAGGAACAATTCCAGATATACTTCTACATTATACGACTTTGGATGACGACGATGAGAACTTTCCAGAACCATCAGGTTTAACTATCTCCACTAAATGCGTCTCTTACCAAAATGTTCCACGAAAGAGTCCCATGACTATATATACTTCTTGAGCAATAATTTATCTATTTCTCAAGACAAACATTTTCTTTAAATACATCTACTTGCCAACAGCATCCAAAACTCTCGATAAATAATTCTTATTTTAGCTGAACTCAATAACAATTTTCAGATCGATCTATCAAATTTCTCCACAGGATTAAGTCTATAATGTTACCAACTAAATTTTCTTCCTCATCATGTCTTTCTCCTCCTCGACATCATCCGTAATAATTTGTACGCTACGAACGGGTCCAGTTTTCCTGTATCTCGAAGCAGGAGTAGTAGACGTCATTACCGTGGTTGGTACCACGGGTGGTCTCTCAGCATTGATAGCTAGCTGGAGCATTCTTAACAATAGAGCTTCTCTAATAGGTGCCGGTAGAATCTCATCTCCGTCGTCCGATACATCTTGAGCATAGAATTTCTGTCTGTAGACTCTTTTTGGATATCTTCCATCGGTATAGTCCTCGTAGTGATGAGGATGATAAACCGGATTAAGTGCTCTAGGATATACTGGTCGTCTGATGGGAACACGCTCTCCATACTGTACTGGTAATTGTTGATCATACGGGAGTTCCGAGCGAGGAATCTGAGTTTGATAACCGGATTGATAAGAGGGATACGGTTGCTGATCGTATAAAGCATCTTCCAGATAAGTTTTCGGATAAGAAAGTGCATGCACACCATACTGGCTCACTAACAGTCTTCGAAGAAGTAACTGAAAGTCTCTTCGACTGAGAGGAGGTGCTATAGGGTTTGGTGGTTCAGGTGGAAGAGCGATTGTACTCGTGCGATAAGGATACTCAGGTGTCGTTTGTTGATACTCTCGATCATCCATAGGATGAGGTACCGCTGCTACTGGTCGTAAAATTGGTCGTGGTCGATGCTCGGGATTTGGATAAACCATCGGTGGTCTTGGTGGATATGGTCGTGGGCGTACGTATCCTGGAGACATTGTGATCCTGGGTTCCTCTTCTTGCTCTTGAAGCGGATTTTCCGTTAGATAATGAATATTCGCATCTGTCGTCGTCGAGTAGATCGGTTGCTGATTAGCTACAGGACGATATAGAAGTCTGCCAATAGGTATAGAACGATATGCTGGATCTTCTTCAACGTTGTTCGGCTGTGTAGGTACTAAAATTCGTCCAGTTGGAAGATCGCGTAGAAATTGTCCTCCTGGTTGCCTAATAAAGACAGGTTCGGTGGTGGTTTGTCTGACGTACTCTCGATTCTCGGTAGGTACTCTCGGTGAGCCACGAATTAAAATTTGTGGTGAAGGAGTTCTCTCTTCGTGAGTGGGTTTTGTTTCAGCTTCGAAGGCTCGAGGACTTTCGTACTTGGTATTATCGAATCTGGCTGGTCCTAGATTATCCCGATTTACGTATAGCTTTGGTCTTTCGAGCCGATGTCCAGATACTCTCTGCAGAACTCTCGACGGCGTGGAAGTCGTAAACAGCGGGCGTGTAGTCGAGAGAGATCCTCCATAAACATCAGAATGATCATCAGAATTAGCTTCTCCGGGAGAGTTTGATTTTGTCGTTTCATCATGCAGTTGTCTTCTCAAAGTATTACCAGTAGGAATCTTCGGATCTTCATCCTTCTCAACGAAATCCTCGGTGATTGGTCGAAGATTCTGATCTATCGGTCGCTTTGTCAGAATGATACGTCTGTAGGGTGTACTTTTGTCTTCTGTACTGGGTCGATTGATCTGGGAATCCTCGTCCTCGGTGCTCTCCTCTATTACCACTGGCCTCTGCTGTCCATTAATCACAAAACGTGGCCGACTTTTCGCAACTCCCTTCAAGTAATGAGTGAAAACAGTTTTTGGTGACTCGGTGGTGCTGGTGGTTGTCGTAGTGGATGTGGTCATCGTCTTCCTTGTTCGTGGTATCGACTGAACCACCGAAGACTTTGTCGAGGCTTCCGTGCTCGTGGCGTAGACGATGCTTGGTTTCCTCGTCGTGGATGTACGATTTAACCGCGGGATGCTCTGCACAACGGAAATCTGTTCCTGCAATGGTGACACGGTCGTTGCTTTAAAGCCAGTCCCGTTAGACGAAGAGTACGAGACCCTCTTTATCTCGCCGTTCGCGTCGACGAAACCGAAGGTGCCCTTGATGTTGCCTAGAACGTCGCGACTCTCGACCTACCAATCATTTAGAGCACCTAGTTGTTAGTCTCTCTTTCTTCCTCTCTCTTTTTTTTCTAATATGCGATTAATATGCGAGAGATCCTTTTTTACTCGGTTATAGGTGGAAAGCTATTGGTGCTTGTCCGTTGGATTTAGATCTAGCTAACAGTGGTGCGTGAATGCTTGAATAACGAAGCAATTGAGAAGCGTACATTGAGAGATCGTCTATCGCACCGATCACTAATGCCAAGCGTGAATAGTATCGAGAAATGCAGGCTGTGCGGTGCTCGCGGAACACGCCTTTTCCATTAAAGTGTGCAAGAGCCATTTAAGCTCACCTTGAAGGATCCGTCTCCTGCTTCATAGCCATAGGTGTAAGAACCGTCTTCGTTTACTTTTCTGATCTGTTTCAAGATTGCTACTTGCTGATCGTGATGCGTCTCAGATGTTTGCTGATCCGTGACGTTCGAACAGCCAGCGGTAGCGAGGCAAAAGATAGCCATCAGCCATGGCGTCATCTTGAATATTTGAAAAAATCGCATTTTCTTACTCGCGGAATTTTTTTAATAATGCCCGATATTAAAATTAGCGAAATTAATCACGATTAAAATTGAGTTAAGAATGAACTGTCGCTTGAATTACTGAATAAACATAATTTGTGTGTCAATCGAGTAAAGTTATTTTGCAGCTCGTATTTAAAATTGAATTCTTGACAGATGCAAGCTTTCTTTAAAAAATTTGAATGATACGTAGAAATTTCTATAAAGCACTCGGACACTTTCTCACTGATTCTCATCCAACGCGATTTCCAATTGATTCAAGAAATCCCAGAATCGTAGTTGACACACAATGATCTGATTATCAACTTTTGCACATAATAACGACAAACTACACTTGACTTTTCCGAACCGTGAGAACGTGATATATACAGAATTCTGGTGAAGGATTATTTACACTGTGCCGTGAATTCATCGAGATTGATGTACCCCTTGGTCTGGATCTGACAGAGCGCGATGTGAACGTTCAATTAGCCAGGACGGCGAAACACTTTGACACACTAGTCGCAACTGCTAGGAAACCGACGATCGTACCTTGTAACTGGAAACCATGTTACCGCGGATGCGGTGAACGTTCTTAATACGGCGTGGGGTGCTGAGTGCCGTTTTATATAGAGTGACACAATAGAGACTACCACTACCCTTTCCACTGTACCACTCCATAGTCGCGGTACATGCTCAACCTTGATGACCCCTAAACGCGAGTTATTGCATTCTTTTAATTTGCAACGATTTAATACGATATACATACTAAATCTATTTTAGAGCTTGATAAGTACATTATACGTTCAATGGAATTTCTAATTGTAGATATATTGTGAGGATAAAAATACAATGTTTTGTGCCTGGTTGCAATCGTAACATTTTTGTAATTTATAGTGTGCGTTTTAAAATACTGTTAATAGAGTAATTGAAAAAGCTTTGAATAGAATATTTCCGTCTTTCAGAGAAATTTTGGAGCATTGTGCAATGCTAACTTCCGGTTTTGAGTTTCTAGTGTATAGAATAATGGTGGGAATCTAATTTTTATTCAAACCGATTATTACAAGGAATTTCCAAAACGGGTTTGAGATTAGTCATTAATTTAGCATAACTTTCGGTTTCCTTCACCGAGTTTCTATGAGAGCAAGAAGCATTAATTGAATCATGTCTTCTAAAATTGGAGTACAATGCGCCATTAAGGGCCGAAAAACTTATGGAGAACGCAGGAATACGGTAATTAGCTATAGCATTATATAAAGTACGAAAAGAAATGCACTAAACAGTTCATTAGTGACATTTTATAACACTTGCAGAAAGAGACTTTACACTCTTTCCTAATAAATAAATTCAAAAGGCTTTAGCAACTCACTATCGACAAGAACTTGTCTCAAAGTGAAATCATTGTAATATGTTGCAGACTCAGTTTTTATATTCAACATTTTACAAACTTACAATTAGTTTGCATTTCCTGATATCAAAAAATATAAATCACGCAAGATAATTCAAATTTTGCAGATTTAGAAAGTTGTGAAATGGATCAGAAAAATGAAACCAAGATTCAACTTTGTAGAGCGAATTCTATTTTATTGATTCGCCCGACGATTTTAAGGAAAGCGTCCAAAGCCGGAGCGAAAAAGAGAGCGGAAACGAGTAGCATCTCACTGATTGTGACTGAAAGGAACCTGAAGAAGTTTGGATTCGCGGGGACAAGTGAAAGCCACGTGGGAGTTGGCGGCCAGGTAAGAACAGTAGTGCCCTGTAAAATCTGTAACAATAGTTCCCATAGTGTGCAACACCAGTATTGTGGTATTCGCTCTGTTCTAGGCACTCCCACAGGACAATTATTACATCATGCAATTTCCTCAGGTTTCGCATTCAGTTTTTTGATGCCACCTTGATATGCCACTTCGGGGACCTATCAGCTCTCCATCTCGCGTCTCATTCGCTTTGGGACCGCCAGTTTACGATGCCTCTTTGCATTTTTTGCACATTCAGGTTTTTGGCGACACCCTCATTAGAATACTACTATAATTTCTCCCGTGGACTTACTAGTAACGTCTATATTCATCATTTTTAATTCTGTTTATTATATTCGATTTAATGGTGTGAAAATAACTTATAAATATTGTACGTTTCTGACTAGAGAAATCAAATAAAATCCTTTATTGTTTTTCTTCTATCGAGTTTCGTCAACATTCGGTTTTCAAAGAATTATGCTTATTTGCTTTTCTCGTAACGCGAGTATTGTTTCGCGACTGTTGTCTAGTGTGAACGAGAGAAAATTCCGCGAAAAGTTGTCTGGCTTGGTGTTAATTGTAGCACAACCACAAACCACACATTGCTGTGGGTATTTCGTCTGGGCACGCCCCCTACATTACTGAAGGATTTACATATATTCTCTTACTGAAAATTCAACAGTTACGCCCTATATATACAAATTGAACACTTTACGTCAAGTACAGTATCCATTTATATTAAACAACTATTTCACCAGTAAAAAAAAATTCACAATATAGCGCACTTTTATATTTATATTAATGTCAAGCTAAAGAGTGCTTAAACTTAACATTATTTTATAGCTCAGATCACAAACGTCAAAATCTTGGAATTTAAAAAATATATTACACATATCAGTGATATGGATATGGAGTCTACTAGTTTCAATGTTACAATAACGTGTGATGCATTTGATTATCAAATTGTCTCTAAGAAGTAATTCATCTATTATTACACTGTAAGAAATTCTCACCCTAGATGCATTTATTACCATACTTAATGGACGATTTGTTCAATGTTTCATGAGTCACCGATACGAGGATATGTGTGACGCCTTCGATCTACCGACTGCTTAGCACGGTTGCACGTTGCGTTACCAACTCTTAGGTTCATGCGTGACGCTCATGACTCAAGACTTTATGGATCTATCATGAATGAGAAGACAACTTCGAAATTCTATACAAAATATTCCGTGTTTTCCACTAACGTTTCTAATAATTATTTTCCCAGTAACAATACCGACAAATATTATTCAAAACAAAACGATTGTAATTATTAAAAGATACGAATTCTACAGGATTTTTGAAATGCGAAAAAAATGTTATATAAGATAAATCTCAGGAAACAGATCGCTCTCTACTCGCGACGAAATTTCATGGCACGTGCGATGAAAGTGATGTCTCCCGATTGTTTCACTAAATCGTTGTGTGTATGTAATTACATTACTTCAGCAGCAAGCATCGCGACTTTCGTCGTTACTTTTACGCCAGTAATGTTAATGACATGCTGCCGAGGCGCATCTAAATGGTGCGGATGTTAATTTGCAACCGGAATTATAAATACCGTGACTATTTCGTGTTGACATTTATGTTAACACTTCATTTACCGGAAGATTATGAATCAGCTTTTTTTGCTACTGGCGCTTGCGACCAAGTCTATGAATTAATTCCGCGCTACGAGGCCTATTTAATCCTATTACTAATTTATAGGATATTACATTATTCATTTGTTACCGAAGAACGTCAAAATGTATTACTTCCTGTTAGCAAGTGTCTAGTAAATCAAAATAATAAATACTCTACTTGCTATGGTACAACTTATTTATGATCAAAGTATTATTCAAGTATTTCTACTAGGTTAAAGTCTTAATATCATATTCTCTCGAATTCTCTTTTTATGAAATATCGCTGCGTTCAAAGCTATTCGAACTTTGATTCAAAACAGGCACAAAAGAGTAGATCAAGTAAGACACGAAGAAAGAAAGCTAATATGCTGATTTAATACTGGAAAGCAACTTATAATACTGAGTTTGCCATAGCATTAATAAATCCATGATATGATGAAATTTATATTAACTTACCGCCCAGCCATCTGCATCAGCATACGCCAAGTCCGACCATTCATCTCACGCAGCCAGTAAAGTGGTGTGGCACAATAACACATAGCACTTACACTCGCGTATCGAATTCAAGGTTCGCTAACCCATTACTACGATTAAATTAACTTTTCACACAACTTTTATAACCGCACTGATCACTCGTTATTATCACACGGCACACCGGCGCGCGGGTATTGTTACGATGCACTGACGAAACTGAAGTTTGCATTTTAAAGGTGCAAGTATTACTACGCTATAGTTTAATAAGTAGCGCACTTCATACAGATAACAGCAACAGCGCCGCCGCACGGCGTCCCTCGCCCCACTTCACTCCGCTAGTTCCCTCGCGTTACTGTTGGAGATCTCGTCGCGATTTTATCTCCTACGAATTTTTAAAAGTTTTGTGTGAAATATCGTGAGAGCAGTATTGTGAGAGTGATCAGTGTGTAGTGTAGTGTGTAGTGCGCGTGTGGAAGCAAAGACAATATTGGGCATCGTTACATTTTCGTGATAAACGAGGAAAAAGATGCCGGCATTTTCCGAGGCCTCGCGTTGTACATGCCGCCATACGCAGTTCCCTCAATTTGGCGCTACGGAATTATTCACATCGCTAAAAAGACGGTGAGTACTAAAGAAATCACATTAAATCAGATCGATAGTTCTAGAATTGTGTTTAAACAATGATTTTTGGTACTTTGTTCCATTGCGTATCGTTTAATGAAAGTTTTCTTGTTCGTACTCGAATACAGTGGAATTCAGGTTATACATACATGGACGTATCATTGCTATTCACGTAAGCAATATTCTTATGGCATCCAATGAATTGAGTTACACGTAATTGAACTATTTTCGAAATAATACCCTTTATAGGTTATTATAATCGATAAACCTTTAAATTCTTAATTGTGGAGTGAATGCTTTACTCTTCTCTTCAAATATCTCTATCACTCTACTAATTGGTTTAATAGAGAATTATTTTATATGATTGATTTGCGAATTCCGCTATAATTCAAGAAACGATCAAGTAAATACCTGTACATTCGCATTAGCAGTCGCACTCTCGTGGTAGTTATCGCCTTATGGCAAAGTTGTACCACGTGCAAAGAGAATGCAGTTTTAGCAAGAGACTCGTGTCTGTAGATTATGCCAATCTCCGGGTAATCACGAGTGAGCACAGGAGCTTAGCAAGAGGAAGTGAGCGTCACTTCCTTTTGACATTTGTGCGAAATAAAGGATATTGCGTACACGTGCGACTGCATTTTTAGGAATTTATTTTTATCGCGCACGATCGTCTGCTAAGGATTACTGTAGATGTTTTGATCATATTAGACGTGTGCCGAATAGAGCCGGCACATACATATGTCAGGCGAGCTTTTAAGATATTCTTCTGGGTGTAATAGATGTTGCAGATAGGCTGTGTCACTTTTATTACGCTTTTCATGCGGGCGTATTTCGTAAGGTGCATAAATGCACCGCGTGCAGAGTAAGATTTAAGAAAGTATGCGAGATACGATCTGTCTTGGAATAAGGCTTGCTTAAATTCTTCGTGTTGAGATGATGCGAAATAATCTTTGAAGTAATATTTTAATCATTATTTACGGTTTTTATTATTCTAGTATAAATGTGTATTATTATGTTAACTGTGTTATTATACATAGTGATTAGATTAACTAATACATATACTCAACTAACTGAACTAGTATTATTATTCTTCTTATTAGCGGAATTTTAGTTCATTATATTGATTGGATTATTGGTTTACTCTGTATTACTATACAGTCGCGCGATTATGATGTCAGATTCGAATCAATTGACAAACTTTTGAGGAAATCGGTCTACGACGAGCGAGGAAACCGCGTACTGTTTAGATGCGCAACACGCACAGGACAAAGAGGAAGAGCCGGGAAGACTCGGGATTTGGCGGCTGGAGTATTTCCGAGCGGGTCACGCGCGCGTCGCGCAGCCTTTGTCAACGTAGTCCCCACTCTTGTTTGGTAATCCCCACCTTGACTCGGAGTCGAATCTCGGGCAGTTGTCTCCTTTGACTTCTCAAGGACTAATTATAAGCAATAGCATACCTGACACTGACTACGTGCTCTGACGTCTCGCACGTGTTCTGGCCCGTTGTTTCTATTGTAATATTACTGCGAGCACTGTAAAATTGTGGAACTGAGTAATTAACATGCTGTACATTATCATTACATACATTATTTTCATTGTAATTCTATTGCTGATATTCCATAATTCTGACACCACATATTAAGCAATAATCGTGTTAAAGAGGTTTTCAAGAATTTAGCTTAATGTAGGAAATATCGCATCTGAATTGTTTTGTAAGAGACACTTGCAGTGCGCTGTTATAACGTATGCAAATTGTTTGATGTTACAGGTGAAGAGATGACGTGGCGCATGCACTATGGTTGTCCTGTTGCATCTTCTATCAACGAGGCAGAGTGCACTTAGAAAGTGGGAATTCAACTTTCGCTGACAGCCGGTGGCCTCCATTGACCGCAAAACTGTAAGTAAACCATGACCCTCGTTTTGAGGTCGACAATATCCAAGTTCAAGGTTAAGTCTATATAATCTGCCATCGGGAATAGACTCTCGCTTAGTTCTCAGTTTACTTTCTACAGCAAATTACAACTTATTCTTTCGACTAATGATATCGCTTTCGAATAATGAGGAGGAAGTTGATTTGTAACAATGAAGTCCTTCGTAGCATTACGTTGAATCAATTGTTATTCATTCGTAAAGAGACTAATTTTGCGTAGAAATTTATTCATGTAGACCGTCGCGTTGTAGGCGGTGGTTTATTGTTAGCAGAGAAATTTTATTCTTTGTAGGGTTTCTCTTTGTACATATTACGTCGCGTTCTGTGACCTTGTTTTTTTAGAAATTTATAAAAGACTAATCGAATTAGAGTCATATCTGGAGATTATACCGTTTGTTGCATTGGTTTTCGTATCCTTGAAGTATATCGTTACCAAATTTGATTTCTTCCTATAATTTTAATTATTTTTCCGTTGGTGTTAGAGTTTTGTTTTTTTAATAAACTTAATATTCTAATTTATCTAATATTCTAAATATTCTAATTAATTTTATTGTTTGCACTTAAATTACCAAAATATTATTTACTTTCAAACACGAAATTTTTGGATCTGTCCAACCATTTTTTAAGAATCATACCATAAGGATTTAGCTTTTATCATATATTCAGCTTACGTACATCGTTTTCGTGACGCGTGTCGCACGCAAACACATTTTTACAGTGGTTGGGCTACGGGACAGATGATTGCTGGGAGAGATTCGCGGAATTCTCGACTTACGTTGCTGGTATTGGCGATCCGTCTCGTGATACTATTCACGAATAGTCCTTAAAAATGAAGTAACATAGTTACTTGCGAATCGAGGGGTACATAAACCTGCCAGGCCACCGTTGATTTAACGTCTCCCCTCGTTCCTTTCATTTTCGATCACTTTCACCAAAGCAGCATTACCGCGGACGTCGAATTCAATCCCATAGAAACACGTACTCGCCTTTTTCGAGACGCAGTACTTCCGGATTACTTTTTTATACCTTTCGAATTGACCGTAGTACAGAATCTGATTTCCTCGTTTCGCGTACATGTGCACTGATTTCTCGCACCATTTATCGGTAATTTCCTATAATCAGATTTCGAGCGTCTACATTTTGGATCGGTTCTGCTCGTTGAATTCTAAACGATTTTATCAATCAGTAGCATTGAAAAATTGCGGTTCGCGCTGGCTAATTTGAGAAATTAATGAGCCGGCGGTAAAGCGTGATCCAGTTATCTTCAATTACTTTTTACTATTCAGAGCCACTTGATATTTGGATATTTAGATAGTTTTTAAGATAACTAGAAATACTATTAAAGAATAATATTTTATAATCTAGTAATTTTTTCCGTGATTTTTTTTGTTAAGAATTATTAAGATGGATTTAATTTAATTACTATAGGAAATAGCTGTTTTTTAAACCACTAAAATTAAATAAGATTTCTTTGCAGTTTAGTTTAATTAATCAAACGAAAATTGATCGTGTTGATTTTATGTTAAGGGTAAATTACCGTGAGCTTCTTTGGTCAGCTAGGTGTAGCCCAGTGGCAAAAGCAGTCATCGGTTAGATAAAGAGTTGTCCGAACCATATACGAGGAAATCAGTGAAAACGGAGTGTAATTGAATAACAGGAGCGCAACGTGATGCAATGACCAAGCGTTAGAGGAGCCGGCTTCCTTACTTTCCTAATTCCTTTTTACGGAAGTGTCTTCCGCGTATGTCCATCTAGTGTAACGAAACGGGTGCAGAGAAATGCGTGCCGCTTGACGCTTGGCTCATTAATGCTTTACTTACCTCTTACGTTAGTAAGAGTTGCCGTGTTAGCGAAGCTACTAAAACCAATTGCGCGCACGCCATCCTTTATGGCACACTGCTTTGCATCTAAGCGCGATTAAACAGCGCTTAAACGGCTCGTTTGATAATAACATCTTTCGAAATGCAAACAGAATTACTCTTGATGTGTGTGCTCACTTATCTGATCTTAAAGAAGCACATAATCGTTTTTATTATATGCAGCGTAAACTACGTGGAATTTTAATCGGACGTTTTCAATTATGGATTTGTAGATTTCGAATTACAGCTAATGTTAAATGTATAATAGTGGTGAAGTGCTTGGAGTAAAATCGCTCGTGATGATTGTTACGATTTGGAGTCGTAATTGAATCACGTGTAATCAGAAACACCACGAAATCGCACGTAACCGCGGAATGCCACATTTTTGTAGCAATGCGGAAATTGCATTGCAGTTATTTCTTGCTATTAGCTCGGTGCTTCGTGTTAACACGTGTATTCTTAATGCGCACTCCTTCTTCGAAGCTCAATCAGACTGAAACAAACTGGAGCAAGTTTAATAAAAGGAACACAGGTACAAATAAGAATACAAAATGACAATTGTTATATTATTATAATATTTCGATCACGTTTACAAATACAATATAAAAACAACTATAACGTAAGACTTTACCTTACCGGCATCGTGTTGATCGTGTTGGAATCACTAAGTAGCCGCTAGTTATTAATGCTAATAAAAGTAGTATTTACAGTATGAGTAGACAAGTGCGTCTTGAGCCGACTTTCGCATCGTTGCACCGGTGAAATTATTTATGTAGATCCATCGTCACGCAGTCAATTAATCGTGTCGTATAATCAAGTACGATCCTTTAAAAAACTGTTTTTTAATACTACAATCGGGTTTTAGTAGAGTTTGAATACAATTGCAGTTTCTTCAATGTTGTTTTTACGCGAGAGAAAACGACCTGCATATACAATGTTATTGCAGTATATTGACAGAGGCGAGTCAGGTGGTGAAATATATTAGTTCCGAATCGATTCTCACACTTGTGACAGAGAATGCAAATAGAAAGTCAGTTTGGAGTACTGCCAATAGAATGTTGTCCCTATGAACCAGAACACGCCAATGAAAGTACACCGGTGTAATTCTCTTTGGACAGTTCCAGCCTAATCTTACTTAAGGCGAGCTTGCAAAATTCCCTCTTGAACCATTGCAAAATGTCAATTATCTTCCGGATAAACTGTCTTGTTTCCGTCGAAAAGACGCGCGAGAATCATGGTAATTCTGTCGAGAGAAATAAACTGCGCGACTTGCCGATAATGCATCATTGAACTTCCTGCAATTTCTCTTGACATGCTCGCAAGTCCGACGATCATTACTTTAAGGAGTCATGTTTCAATGTGTATAGTCTTCTATAGATTACAAGTGTATTCTGAAATACTCTATTCAACTACGGTGTTCAGATCTTATATTGGATTCTAATATTCTTCTCGAATGTATGATGCTGTCACTGGACTGTCGGATGGTTCTTTAAGGTTGAGAGATGCCGCGAGAGCCTCGTTAAAGTTCATTCAGTAGGACTCGTCATCCAGGGCTAGACTCGGCACGATTGAATGATTAGTATTACGAAAACTTGCTTTCGGGTTGGTTGACCCTATGATCGGTATTACACAGTCCTGGTTATTACCTTCTCGCGCACCCGACCTATTAAACTCTGCTGACGAATATAATTTTCTCTCTCGAGTCAGGTATGTTTCTTACCCGGTTTGTCTAAGGAAAAATTCTTGCCTATGGTAGGCGCTCGGGTCATTGACTTTCACTACGAGAGACGATAATGGCGCGCGGAACAACTGCCGCGGAAGAAATGCTCTCGAAATTGATCTTGGAATTCATGCGATTCTAACGAGGACGTTATGGAAGCCGGAGAAACTACCGAGGCCTTTCGAGACTGATCTCTCGCCTAGGAATGAAGTCGACGCCCGCGGAGAAAATTGCCGGGTTTCTAATGCCAGCGTGCTAAAGTGAATGGATCTTTTTTTTTTTTCGGTGAATCTTACGAATGTTTTGGAAAAATTCTCGCGTGAAATTTACGCCGTCTAACCGTGTGCTCTACGGTTTCGTAACTGGTAGTGTAACAATAAATAAGCGAGTGGAATTTAACTTTCTCTCTGATATCGTGTCGATGGATCTATAATTTTGAGGACCGATGTCAACTGCGTGCGTGGCTGTTGTTTCGTGCGCGAAACACATTGATTAGATTGCCATCGTGGCTCTCCTTGTGGTGCGAATCCTTATAGAAGAATTATGCTCGAGTATTTGATTGGCAGGGTATTGGCGTGCATACGAATTATGCAATTATTATCGAGTTTGCTCAGAAAAAATGCTCGAAGCTAATGATGTTGGAATTTCATACGAAACTGAAAGCAGATTCGATTCTTTTTAATCGATGCAAAAGAGAAATATAATTCTTCTGAGCGTGGATTACGTTATTCAGGCACTCCGTTAGAAGCATACATCAATGCACTTGTGTCAGTCATTCAATGAGGCAGTCTATATGCTCCGAACTCGATATAATTGCATAAAGCATGGGAATACGCTAGACAGACGCCCCAAAGTACCACATCGACCAAAGAAAAAATAATGAAGAAAGTACGTCAGCCTTATCCTACTATTCTAATCCAGAGTATGTGTGTGTGTCTGTGTGTCTGTGTTACATCCTCCGCATAGTTTAAATAAAAATCAAAGGAGTATAAAAGCGATCGAGAATGGAAAGCTTCCGGCACTAAGTGCTTCGAAACTTACGATCGCGCGTAGTAAAAAACGACCCGGTCGGTACGTTCGCGAAGGGCTGACGAAGCAACACGTGAAATAATATCAAATCGAGAAATAGAGCAGAGTAGAGCAGAGCAAAGAGTGCACCACTCGCAGCATAATCTCGCAGCGGGAATGTTTTCGACCATCGGCCGGATCATAATCAATAGTTACCGGAACTAGCCCGTAAGAACTGATCGATTTGACCCACGGACAATCCCGCTCGAGAGGCTCCAGCCGATCTCGAAGGAGTAACATAGTAAAAGGACTGCGGTTGGGTCTGACTCTCGAGCAACTGAAGCCTGTGAGGCTGCTGTTGCTGTTGTTGCTGCTGTTGTTGCTGCTGTTGATGCTGCTGCTGCTGCTGCTGTTGCTGTTGCTGCTGTTGACGCCTCTGTTGTTGGGCGTACAGCTGCTGGGATTGCTGAAACAGCTGAGCTTGCTGCTTGCGATAGAGCACCTCCTGAGGTTGAGCTGCCGTCTGCGACGACTGCTTATAAATTGGGGACTGACGCTGGGCGGACTGGGGCTGGAGCTGCTGCAGTTGCTGCAGGCCAAGCAGGGTCTGGGGCTGGGCTACGAACGGTTGGAGTTTGTGACTGAGGCTGAAATCGCCTACAGTTTGAGGTAGCGTCTGATAAATCTGGGTGTTGTACTGACCAGTCGCGGGATCGTATACCAGTTCCGAGTGGTAGATGGGCTCAGGGGCAGCCTGGGCGCTAGTGGCCTTAACTCTGGGACTTTGGGATTGGCTGACCGAAGACACGGTTTGGGTAGGCCTCTGATTCGCAGCGACACCAACGGTGTTGACGTAACGTTCAAGCTCGGCCGCAAAGTCAAGCTGGGGTGTGTTAGCCGCGGTGGTGGTGCGCGCGTTCGGGGCGATCGTCACGGCAGAGGCTCGGGTATACGCTAGGGCTGTTGGTTGTTCGGTGCTACTCGGGGATACGTACTGAGCGGCTACCTGGGCCGCGTGGGGTCGGGGCGTAATGGCAACCGACTGGGGCCTTGGGTGTCTGGTCACTGGACGACGAGTGGTCGACTCGATTGGTTGATATACCGTCGAGGCGACCGTGGGCTGGGTGCGCAATAGAGACGAGGCAGTTGTTTGGTATTGTGACGGAGTGGAGGCTAATCTATAAAGTGGCGATGGGGTTGAACTGCGGGACGACTCGTATAGAGCGGAGGATGGAGTCACTTGGATATACGTTGGTTGGGGTCTTCTATACGCATTTGGCCGAACTGGTTTTGCTACCTCTTCTTCTTCTAGTTCTTGACTCGCGTTATCGTCCAGTTGGTATTGAGTTTGGAAAATAGTTGTAGGAGCTCGAGTGGTAGTTGGTTGATGGTAAGTTGGTCTGGCTGGCAATGGTCGTTGTACTGGTCTCGCTGCTGGATAGTTAGCTGGTAGAGAAGGATCATCTTCATCAAGTTTATCCGATAAATCGTCGTCGTCATCCTTAGGTGCGTTAGGATCACAAGGATTTCCAGAGACGTAGGTAAACTCTCTCTTGTTTCCATCGGGATCAACGTAGCCGTATTTTCCGCGTACTACACAATCTGTACCACGAGTTTCCTCTTTGAAGGATCCATCAGCGGCTTCGTAACCGAAGGTGAAGGATCCGTCGTCGTTGACTTTGTTGTAGTTTCGGATGGTTTGCACTGGGGGTGGTTTCGATGCTTGTAGGGTGTCCTTCGAGCGTGGCGAAGGAAGAGCACGGGTTCGTGGCTGATAGACTGATGAGCTGTAATCATCTTCGGCTGCTTGACTGTCATCTTCTTCGTAGTAGACTTGTGGTTCCGTTACGCGGGGCCGTATTTGTACTCGTCTCGCGTCTGCCAATAACAGCAGACATGCCAGAATAGCCTGCAAAAAAACAATTCAATTACTCTCCAGCTCTTGTTTCTACTTTCCCTTATCTATAAACTTTAAATTTATTCAAAGATCAAGAGTATTGTTTTTCGTATTCTATCTGAGAAGACGTAGCCTCAGGCCAAAGAAACAATTCGCAATCTAAATTGAACAAATCATATGCTTTTTAATGGTATCATTTATCCTGCAATATTGTATATATTTTCCGGCGTTAACCTAATGATAACGTTGCGCAAAATATCATATAATTGACCATGCCACATATAATAACCAGAAATCATGCTGCAAGTGGAAGCAGTCGTTTATATGTCAGCCACTCGCGTAGTGGTGCCTCGACCGATTGCCTTTCAATTTCAATCATCCGAATAAAATATTCAAGTAGGAAATATTCGCTTAAAATATTCAATTGCCTTTCGAAGTCGTCTGTTTTGCCTCTTCCGAATTTCATTTGAAATCAATGCGAATTGTTTTGCATAGGTCAAACTACGTTTATCTAGTGAAATTGTAGCAAACTAGAATAGATCGGATCGATCGCCAA
Organism: Trypoxylon attenuatum; assembly: GCA_963989405.1. NCBI lineage: Eukaryota > Metazoa > Arthropoda > Insecta > Hymenoptera > Crabronidae > Trypoxylon > Trypoxylon attenuatum. The sequence goes on from OZ022491.1 coordinate 18,777,749, forward strand.
TCGAACTTGGACGAAGGGAAGCACTTTTCTCGCGTGACGCGATCGGTAATCGAAATTACTCGAGTGCCGTTAGAATGTCGACACAAACTGGACAGTTACTCTGGTTTCCAAGCACGAAACCGGATCTGCATGAAGGTACGCTTATAGTCAATAGGAAGCAGAAGATGGCGAGGAGAGAGCGAGTTTCGCGGATCGGTGAACTCGAGACTGTTCGAGCAATATATGCGGTAAAATTCCTTATCGCTCACTCGAGTAAACCCTAACGTTTCGTTGGATCGTAGCGCGGCCCGAGCCATTCCGAACGGAAAGGAAAAGTCTTGCGGTTAAGATTGACAATACGATCCTTCAGAGCTATAAATAGCTCCTCTAGTTTACCGCCTCTCATTAATCGAGCTACGCGAAATCAAATTGAGAACGCTTCACTCTTTTGCAATATTAGCTACGATGTTTCAATCTCTATTATTAATAATACATTAGGTGTGTCGAAAAGTCCAAGCCAATTTTAAGTAAAGGATAATAATAATAATAAAAATAGTAATTGTATTATAAATTAGAAGCAATAATTATTATAAGACATTTATCTCATTTCCGAATGTACTGAATTAAACATTTCGACCTATCTAATATTATAAACCTGTTGAAACCATACGAGACCCTCTAAAACACTGTACTCAATCTATAATTAATTTATCAGCTACACAATTACACAAGCATAAAAAGCAACAAGTGTATACCCTGAATAGCTGTTACTTTTACCATAAAGATAAATTACTCTGTAACAAATTCTACGAGTACCGCTCCTACATGTAAGAAAGCATGTTCAAACTTTCAGTAGAATCTGAAATCCGTCTGATTTACGATCAACTTCAACTACTCCATTCTAAGAATTCCACCTCCGCATATTTGCGTTATACGTACTACGCTGCACTGTGACCCCCCCGATTTCACTCTAATCACTCAAGATAATTATCCAACTCCTGGGATCTAAAGCAACGCGATAAAAGTTGAAGAAAGATATAAGGCCGATTAGTATTTCACCGGTATTTCCCATGGTGACCTGGCGCGTGTCCTTACGCGAAGTGCACGCTGAATGTGGTGTAGTAGTCCCGGGACTTCCGGTAGAGCGGCTCTGTGGGAACCGCCCCGGCGCATATGTGTTACGTAACGAATACACTCTGGCGGGACTCGCGGCACTCGCGCCGCTGCTGACCCGAATACAGGGCGAGGCAAAGCGTGCGCGCGCGCGCGAGAGAGAGTAGAGTGGTGAGTCTCCGTGGTTGCCGTGAGAGAGAGATTCAGATTGAGAACTCCTCGTAACTCGTCTGTGTGTTTCTGGATCTCCTTGAACCAAGCCAGCAGCCTGCAAATACTGCTGCTCACTGAGATAGGAGTATACCAACGAACAAACCATACCACACCACGCCTCGCCTTCTCGCGACGGAGAAAAACAGTTAAGGTATCCAGCGACTCTTTCACCCTTTCTCAAGCCGTAAATAGTTTGGCTCATTGAAATCGAAATCTAGATCGTCTTGAGGCTACTGATTTGAGATCTCGATATAGGCAAATAATCGAATGGTAGAACCCGGTAAGCTAGTTTTCGAGATACGACTTGATTCAACGCGTTGGTGTATGGAATCGCGTTGTTCTATGAGAGAGCGACTGATTGAATGCTAATAAAGCGTACGCTGGTTACGAGATCCATGGATCAAGAGTTTTCCTTGTCAATTAAGGACACAGACTATTGTCTTGGGTCTGTGGGAAGCGATCTGCCTTCTAGTGTTGGTTCATGGTCTCTTGGATATAGGGCTTTAAATAACTACTGTACTCTTAATATATTCAAGAGTTAGTGCGTTTATACTTGCAAGCTTCCGCAGTTTTGTTTAGAGATCACTGCACGTTTTTAAATGTTGCATAATACGAACTGTACTCGATTAAGATCTCTGTTTGAATATTTGATTCTTGATAGGTACTCCACCTTTCACGAGTAATATTGTTGCATATATTACGTACGTATATTCTTATGCTTCGGGTACCATCAACCTTGGTTCGAAGCAAGAATAGGACTCGCGAGTGGAGAATTCGAGAGGTATTCTATTCTATGTCGGATCTTACGTCGCTGAATATGTAACGAGGAGTCCAAACGATTTCTTTATCGCGTTCCTTGCTCGTTTGCAGCACTATCTCACTGATCCGGGAACATTTTTGCAGCACGAAAGGGAATTGCGTAAAGACTTGTTTTGGTATCTCGAGCACTAGTCGAGTGACGAAAGGGAAAATCGCTGCATCGGAGAGCACCGGTGCTCCCATCGTAGCAGTAATTATTCTCTTTAACGTTTATGCAGAATGATTCGACAAAATCATAAACGAAAAGCTAAATCGACTCGCGTAGTTTCTCGAACTGTGCTTTCTCTGTTTCCTATATTACGAGTTTGAAAGGTACGATCGTTAATTCACTTTTGAGAATGCGATTTACCGTGCACGAGGGAATGCGTGATCATTAAACAGTCTTACGTAAAGTCTGGATGTTTAATCGCGGTAACCAGATTGCAGAGTTTTCTATAAAAATGCGGCAAATTTTGGGTAATTAATATGAAACATATTAGTAATTTCGGGAATGGTCCTGGAACGAATTTCCAATGAATTGATATAAATGAACATAAAAATTTAGAAAGATGAATAAAAAAAACGCAAAAATTAGAATTCAATGACTCATTTTATGTGAAGTATCCATTTGCAGTTTTTATCTGCACGCTTTGTTATTTTCTTTGTCGAGCGAAAAGACGAGAGAGATTACAATGAATCGGAAGTGTTCACAAAAGAATCAGGATCAATGGCATGACCGCAAATTTACTGCAGCGTGACAAGAGTTGTTGGACCATCGGCTATAGAGATCGTACCGAGAATGAAACCGCGAATCCAAAAGCAGATTCACAAGAGCAATGAGAAGAATAGTGAGAGATTTCACTGTGAAATTGATCTTAGCGGGTGATCGATTTTGCGCGTGTATTAAAGAGAAGCACAGTCATCCGCGAAACGTCAACTTGTTCCCGTGGTTATCGCGAATTTCCTTGCAAACTATGAAACCGCAGTAATGCAAAAAATTGCATTTGCTGAACGATTTGAGAAATTGTAAAGTATAAAATATTGCGGGAAGTAGTCTTTTGTTGGATCAAACATAAGGGTAGTTCAGTGTTTTTGTAACAAACTAGAGAAACTTACTCAATAGGCAGAATTGGAGAAACATGCTTTACAATCGTGTGATTTTTATCATTAAAAAATTCCGTGTAATTAATAATTAGTAGAACATGAATTATTTATTGTTTTCAAATTATCATTTTTAATTGATCCCCGTCGTCATTCTACCGGGGAAAAATTCATTATTATCCATTTCGTGCACGCAATATCCCTTTACAACTATGTAACAAACTATCTACTTTATGTAACGATTATATAACATTATTTTCCTTATTTTTGCTCATATGGTACACATGCATATGCGAGTTTTTCAACCTCCTTCCGTTAGTTTCCCCCCTTTTTTTATTCCTTTAAGCACGCTAATTTTAGTTTTTCACTTCCAACCGAATGACCGTTTCCAACTTATACATCTAATTGTAATACATTATTCTATTAGACGATAAACTCTAAGATAACTATAAATTACCACAAGCATTAAATGTCCAATAACTAATCCCCTGAACAGGAATTTAATTAACCACTTGAAACTCATAAATTCCATTAGAAATGAGACAAATAGTTGCTAAAAATTATACAAATAGTAAATACCAATTTAAGAGTGACATATTTCTACAGGAAAAACTTGCACGATGACTTTTCGGATAGAGGAATATTTTTAGTCGTGTTTCACGAGCATGTGTGTCCACATAATAGAATCGAGATTTAGCAAGAGCAGGGCGCACACGGAATACGTAAAGAGCGTTGGCATACGACCCGTCCTTGAGACAGGGAGGCAACCGCGATCGTGAGACTTTCGAACGATACGGTATGCACGCTACTCGGTTGGGCGTGCTTGCGCCGATTAATTTCCAGCTGCGCTACGGTAAAATCCACCTCTATCCTTTCTTCCCGCTGACAGACGTGGCCACGCGTATGCCACGACTGCTCCAACCACCACGAAAGCACCGATAAACGGCGGCCACTTTCGCAATGATATCGCCCCCGATAATTGGAAAGTCACACCGTTGCGCCGCGCCAGCATTCAGCCCTTTCGCTACCTACGCCTCTCAACAATTGTGAGAAAGTTCGCGATTCGGCGTTCTCTTAATATTTCGGCAGCCGGATTAACTTAATTGGAATACCTTGCAAAAGTGTATCGCTGACGTGCGCATTATCCTTTGAATTAGATCCTTTTTCAATTCAATTTGGAATAATTGGGTCGGGATTAAATTATCTATTTTCATGTAGAATTTATAAAATTTTGTCAATATGTGAAATGTACTATTGTAATATTTATAGTTTAGGAACAGATCTCAGAAACTCTTAAAATGGAACTCTAACTTTATCCACAGCTTTCTCAATCTTAGAAGATTTTGTTACAGTTACTTTCATACTTTTCAACTCCTTTCTATCCAATCGTATAATACGTATAACAACCTAGCGAATCATCTAAAATTATTCTATAACGCGCTTTTTTTATTATTATTATTCATTGAATGAAGTATCATCTCATTAAGCATAGCTCTTTGTGATCAGTGAAAGTCGTAGCATATGATTGCAGGAATCAAGATGTACGAGAAAAATATGATTGAATATAAGTACATACACGTTAACTAGACCAAATAAAATCCTTGGAACTCTCTCCCGCATTAGACATAATTGATACGTGCGCGATGGATTGATATAAAAACAAAGAAAAATAGTGGAAGAGTGAGAGAGAAAGAAAGCAAGAGTGATACTGAGAGAAAGGTAGAGTTACAGGGAAACCGATGGTCGGTGATAAAGCGTGAACGAAAGCAAAAGCTGTTTGAGTGTAGGCTTGTGTCGCAAGTAGTAGTATGAGTTGGTATAATGTCTTGGTCATTACCGTGGGACGTTGTCCTTTCCACGGCTTTCTTACGGTATATCACCGGCAAGCAATTAAGGGCAGCTAACGAGATGCGTGAGTAAGCAATCGAATTGACCGCTACGTTAATTACCATTATCGTAACGAGTATCCGAGTCACCTTGAAACTCGAGGCCTTGATTGAAAGAACATGGATCAAGAAACACAGATGAATAGAGGAATACAAGACAGATATCTCAAGATATCCTTATCTTTGAAAGGTGAGAGGTATCTACGAAAGAGATTAAAAGGGTCAGTAAAGTAGATCTCCCGCTATTTGCTAATACGTCTTACAAGCAGAGACTCAAGACCCAGTCAATTCCAATAACCAGGGAGCAGCAGTGATTCAATCCTGAATATCCAGACAAAGAGAGAATGACGAAAGCATCAGGAACATTAGACCAATTTCGCTTAGATTTTTTTTTTTTTGCGTGATGAATACAAACACATGGAACCTTAAGAAGCTACTTGAATGAGGGAGGCCAAGCTTCAAATGGAAGAGAAGAAATTAGACTCAGAGTGCGATCCAATTTTCATCAACGGCGAGTATCAGACTAATCGTCGAGATAGGAAGAAAAATATGAGGAAAGAGAGGTCAGTAGGGAATGTCGTCATCGTCATTCACTAGAAGAAGTGGAGGAGGAAGCAAGTAAGAGTACAGTGGCCATGCTCGCAATCGCCTGGCCCACTGAAAGCGTGTACAGACTAATGACTCTCCATCTGCTCTGGAAAATCGTGACGCTGAGGTAGGGCTCTATAATCAACGCTAGGAGTATGCCAGTCACATACAGTGAGAGGCACGGACACATTCGTTCGTTCGGTCGATCTGGTTGTTCTACGTACTCGAAGGAATCGGGTTCGGTCTGTACCACGCCTTGGCTTCGGGCCTCTTGGCTCTCCAGCTTTCCAGAGAAAGGAAGAACTGCTGGGTAATGCTACGTAAAACTCTCCTACTTTTCAACTGATTCTAAAAAGACTCATTTCTTGCACTTGGTTCCTGGTTCTGGATCACGTACTCGTGGGTTCAGTCAGATGCAATTGATCCACTTGATGACTGAGTGGATGAGAATATAATTGATCACACCGGTGAATGTCGTATCGTTCTATTCAATTAGGTGGAATTTTTTCTCAGCTTTGTGATGAAATTCGCCGGCCGGATGTGAATCCAAGCGGCAAGACTCAGATCGTATGCAATGTGGATTAAGTAGGCGTAGACGATAGCGAGGGAGAAGATTAAAACAAGGATGATTTACGTAAGGATTTAATGCTAGCAGATGACTGTGCTTAGTTTTCCTATCATGGTGGAATTATTGTTACTATTATTGAGAGTCTGTGAGAAAGCTGTTAGACGTCGAATTAATCATGACATATGGCTACGAGAGGATAAAGGCTTTGGAAAGTAATTTCTAGGGAAAGAACAATCTCGAGCTACTCCAAGTAGATCAGTTCACGTTGAAACGGTCGTTCGAAAGTAAGAGCACAGACGGAATCGACAGTTCTAGGTAGTGTTGAGGATTGCGTAAAAAATACAGGGAAGCTGGTGGAACTGTTGTTGCTCCAGATAGAATATTCAATCGCTCTCTTTTTCTCTTTTTAATTTCGTACAATAAATTCACTTGAAATATGAACACATATTTCCTATCGAAGAATTTAAAGACTGCCATTGAAACATGACGTTTCTTGGAGATAAAAATATCTGGTTTAAAGCAATTCACGAGAGAACAAATCTGATGAAACCAATTCGAAATGGTAATATGTAGTGCTCGCGATATTATCTCGTTTTACAAATGCGGCGCAGCATGGGATTCGAACCGAGGCGGCTCGCAGACGAAGAACAATTTATCTTTTCTCGAGCACAACGCGTACGAAACACTCCAAGAGGAATGACGTGTAACATTGTTCGTTAATCATGTTAACAGTGTTTCACGCTCATTGTCAGTAAGAAAGTTAAAGAGCTATACAGAGAAATCATCCAAATTAATCGGAGAACTCATTATCAGTATGCACTTAAATATACTCAAACTTTTGTATCCCAGATCTAAAAAGAAGAATTATGATTTCTTACCTTAATGATCGAGTTAAAAAAACTAAAGAATTCATGCAAGTTTTACTTCGTATTCTAAAGTTTCTTATTTCAACCATATTAAAGCTCTTAAAAGATAATATCGAAAATTTCATTGTTGACGTTTTATGAACCGAAACAATAGATTCATAATCTTCTTATTTTGCCAAGGAAGCTGATCTCAGTTACCGATAAAACTATACTGCATACTAGGAAGTTATTAAAACGTCCGGATTAAGCTTTCCTCGCTACGAATTTCCGCAGCGGAAATGATGGAGTATGATCGATTATTTGACCCGCATTACAACGCGAAGAGTTAATTAATGGTTCGAAAGGATCATGAACCAGTAGCTCATAGCGTATTATTACTTGTTAGTGCTGGTATGGGCTGTTGGCGTATCATCTTGCGGTGAGAAAGTGTGACCGTGAAACGATGGATTAGTTCATCGGTACGTATCGACTTAATTATTAATCGTGATGTAGTATATGAGATGCATGTCGATTCCAGGAAACTATGCGGTAGTTGGTTGACGTAAACGACTATGACGAATGGAATGCATAATATTGAATTTTACGATTAATAACTGACATGATAAATATGTTGAAGATGAACTCATAAGTTTCTATTAGTAAAAATGTAAAAAGGATATTTGCATATTATTAATCATTAGAATTATTAAATTCACTTAAATGAGAGCAATAGTACCCATACTATTGCTTTCCTTCGTAAAACTTTCTTCTTGTTTGTAGAAAGCCATTTGGCGATAGTTACGATTCATTTAGTGCGGTAGTATCAATATAACGAACCTTACGATTGTTACTGGAACTAATGAATAACTTTACGTCTTGCGGAAATTGAACGACCGTAAACTAATTTGCTCCTACTGGTTTTTTACTACAAATAGTCTGAACCTGTTTGTCGAGCAAGTAAAGAACAGCAATAAACTCGGGCAAATGGACTAGTGTTTAAAAAGGAAACTCGAATTTATACTATGTTCTGAGAGATTATTCTCTCTAACATGGTTGTAATAAGTAATAAGCTAATAAGTAAATATACAGTGAACAGTGGCGACCTTGCCGATCAAATTTCTTATACACTTACAATCAACTACCACTTTTACACGCTCGACTGTCATAATAGAGAAACACGATCCAAGATAGTTAATGACCACAGGAGGCAAAGGCCGTGACTCACTATACTAGAATCACAGAAGACTTCCAGCATGCATCTTGTTCGAAGTAATCAGATATTTAATGATAAGGCGTACCACAAGTAATCCCATTAAAGTAATGCGCCAATTTCATGACGTAATCCAGGTGACCCTGGAGAATCGCCTGGGGCAAAGCGAGCGAGTCAAGGGTTGTATTTCAAGGCTTTTATCTGCACTCCGACGATTTACTTTCGACATGCCTCACCAAAATGATTTATGTAATTTCTTGCTCAGCCGGCCAAGGAACCCATTTCATGCTCGTACAAGTTTCGCATTCGTTACATAATTCAAGCCAATAATCCCACGAACGGTATTCGTTGAAAAATTCACGGCTGGTACCACCCAGTTTTCCATGCTACTTACAAGAAGAAAGTACACGATAGAATTCCAGCCTTTCCAAATCTGTCGAGTGTTTCGAGTTTTACACGTTTTCACTGTTTAATGCAACTCCACCGAGAGTGCGTTGAACTTTTGAAAGAAGATCCCGAAGTGACACTAGTCTAACGTGAGACGTGCCTCCCCTTCTCCTGAGGGAAAGGTATCCGCCGGAAGTAGGAAAGACGTGAAAGGGTGCCGTTGTTCTCGCCAAGTTCCGTGCTACTCTCGCGAAACGATTGTTCTCGCGATGTAAGGTCGATGGAAATATTTCAGAGTGTAACGAGAGTTGGCTATAACCGGTAACAAAGACTGGCCAGAACTAGCTAGAAAAAGCACTCTAGAGTCTTAATACAGTCAGGGGTTTCGCGAAGCAGTGAGAGTATACGTGACTCATTTTGTATGGCATGCGTTCATAGGACATTGTGCCCTTGCTACGTGAATCGTTTCTTATACGTATGTATGCTAGTAGACTCACTGGTAAAGCTCGTACTCTCACTTTCTTCTAGATTCAAACTAAAAAGGTTATGGTTCTCCAGTTGAGACTGCAATCGTTTCTTTTTAATCGGATTTTTATTCGCTTTAAACTTGAAAGGCATCTCAACGGTATATCAGATGAGATTAGCTTATTGATAGACCAAATACTATGAACGTCTACTAGAGAAATTAATTGATCCAGTGAAATTGGATATGCAGACTGATTCAATCGCGTAGGTGAGAAAGTGTTATTTGTCCTAATGATATGTTAATGATAGAGTATCCTGTGTGACGTGTAAGAGACTCGAATACTCTCCCACGACTCGTATATTTCTGTTCAATTGCGTGAAAAGTGAATTGTCTCTAAAGGTAAGAAAAACCTTACGGTTGGAAGCCCGATAAACGAGTGGCGTTTTAATTAACATAGACGACAATGTAAAAGCTATGCCAAAGAAATACGGATAGAAATAATTCACTCGCATTTACCTCGCCGTCTAACGAGGCAGAAAACACTTTTTATTGTACCCAGAAAAAAACGAGAAAGTCTGTTTCTGGATGCTAATTAGTAAGATTTGTTATTGTAATATCGTTCATGTAAATTCGTGTTTCCATAAGGAACATGGACCCCGCGTCTTTAGTAGAGCAACGTAAGAAACTTTCTGAAGTGGATAAGCGACTTCCTACTTCGCGAGGATTTTCCTTCTTACTTTTTCTTGACAGGTTTTAAAGTTGTCTAATGACGTTGCTTCTCCGAAGGCGGGGGTCTGAATACCGGAAAATCAGGTTCGAAGCATAATTACTAAACAGTGTTACGGTATACTACGTTTACGGTAAATGGTTAATTTCGCCGGATTTAAATTAACAAATGGAATTTCTTAGATATTCCGTATTTTTTGGGGTGAAATTCTTTAGGATATTGGAAATATTAATTCGACGAATAAATCATATGTAAAATTCTCTTTAATAGATATCGTGTTATCGGTGCTTTTTGTGAAGATCACGGATTCTTGAGTTCGAATCATTCGAGTTCAGTGAATTCAGTCTGATCGTGCAGTAACAACAGTTAAACATTATCGTGATTTTGGGGTCAATTGAGCAAACCGGTCACAGAGAGTCGATTTCGAGTGTTTCTCCAAGGATCTGTCAGTTGTCGATGTCTGACAGTAAACCACCGAGTACAACGGATAAATAATCGAAGAAAGCAGTCGAGATTTACCCTTATTATGTGTTTTAGTCTCGCTTTCGCAAGTAGGTCGAGCAATGGGTTTCTCCGTCACAAGTTTCTAACAGACGAAACTGGGTCTGGGTGACGATGGGCCAGTACAAAAAACACACTGGAACGCGTTGTCATGATGCGCACGTTGCCACTGCCCCGGGTTGTCGACAGAGTGTTAATTAATATTGCTTATGAGCCGCGAGTCGTGCACCGACTAAGGTGTGACATTCCTTTCACGAACTATAAAAGCGACAGCTATCCAAAGTTAAATATTAGAAAACAGCTTTAATGTAAGTATTGAGCAACTGTTCTGCAATCATAATTGCAATTTTTATCAAAATCAGTAGAAAACGTTCTTAAATATTTTGGGACCGGGTTCAAATAAAAGTTAATTTAAGATGAATTTCAATTAAAATTCAGTTGTAATTTTCTCAACTATTCGGTACTGTTACAAATAGTAATACATTTTTAAAAATAACGAAGACAAAGAAAAATAAAATTTGTGAGAAAGCTATTTTTTTAACCTTGCAAAGATAGATACGTAACCTCTTGGAATTTAAAGAAAGCATTGCTTTGTACTCACGAACCCCTATGTTGAAATTTTGGGCCGTGATTCCTTTGCGGTTCTTCCGAGTGGGCCCGATAGATCTACTTTCACTGGACGAAGCCGTTCAATTGGTCGCTTGCCGCAAGAACGATTATGCTTTTTAAGGCTTGGTTGCGTTCGTAATTATACGCGTACTATTATGAAACTGTTAGCAACTTTATCGGCTCGTCTTTTCGCGAATTCTGCCGCGAGAATAATTAAACGCTCCTCGTAAATATACGGTGTTGCGCGTGCTAAGAAGAAGTTCCGTGGAAAAATTTGCCAGGATAACGATTCGCTTGAAGCAAGCAAGGGTGCTGGATTCGCAAATTGCTGCCTGTTAGAGACGTTTAGAGCACAAATGGAGCGCGCAGTTGCGACAAGTTGTGGAAAGTATACGAGAAGCAAAGAAACTTAGTTTCGAGCAAGTCTTCCTTTATTTCGCATTTTAAGTAAACGCTCGATTTACAGTTAGCGAAAGTATATTCTGGTGAAATAAATTTCTTGAGATTAAAACGAATTCATTACATCGATAAATATCAAAAGTGAAAGATATTCAAATTGGCTAAAAGATACTGGCAGGTGCACAAACCTGTCTGTAAAAATGTTCTCTGTTTACTAGCAAAGGAACTGGACCGCGTCAAACGAGTCGAAGGCGTGGCGAATTCCACTCGTAATGTTGACGAATTCGAAGTGTCATACTGGAGAAAAAGACGAAATGATGTAAAAGCTCTAATATTAACTTGAATATCTTTCATTTTAATAACTTTCGAAACACTTTGTTTTGCTGGAAATTTTAAAAATAGTCCGACTAGGCGAACATGAAATATTCATTAATATTCGAGATGGCAGAGCAGTCAGTTGCGTACGTGTGGCATTATTCATGGGCTTAGGTGCAACGAAAGTGAAATGCGTATCGATTGGTTTTCACCTTAGAAATCGTTTTTCGAATTTAGTAAGTTAGTAACATATTTGATGTATCTGTTGCAAGTCACATTCCTCGATGGTTCCTAGTCTTTGATATTTCCTCTTAAAAAGATAATTTCTTCAATCGAAGGTATTTTTCTATGGATGATCCAAACCGTTCTTCGTTTGATTGTTTTTCCCGTGTCTCGTGTGCAATTGCAGAATATATGGAGACATAATTAATCACTATCCACGCAGTGATTCTTTGCTGGGTTAGCCAGCGAAAATGAGGAGACTGACATTTATCTTTTGACCTGAATTTTTTGCTCGCTCCATCGAGCACTTATTAGCGAAGCATTGCACTTTGCAGTCGTCAGACATAAACCAATAAAAACTTGTTCCCTCGATCTCTAAACGTGGAAACAATTCGGCTTGTAATAGATACTTTACTTTGTCGATCTAAAGTTGCACATGAACAGAATTGAAAGTCACTCGGCAAATATTTACAAATTCAACCCAGTCAAATAAAGAATTCAAGAAAACACTATCAGTGCAATTAAATCGTTCTATTCAAAAGCCACAAACGTTCAAAGTGCCCAAGAACGGTATTCGAGACGCTTTCTTCCAAAGTTCCTTCAGTGGCAGACAATAACGAGAATAGAAATTCCTCGTGAATTATTAATACAGTCCCAGTGAGAGGTGTCAGCAACTTAGAAGTGCAGAAAACAGTGAAACCGAGAGTTCACCTTATGCGAAGATATTCATAATCTTTTTCGCACAATTAATCGTTCGATGCCGTGTCGCTTCCTCTCGCAATGCTAGGAAGTTGGCGAGTGAAATCACCGGCTGATTAAAAGTTCTCACAAGACACGCATATATGCGAGGGAAGGCCACAGTGCGGATGCGTGAGTGGAAAATGCACTTGCTAATTATAGCGATTAATTGACGATAGGTGACAAACTCGACAGACAATGTTGCAACACTTTCGTTTACCTAGATAGCTACGGATCCGCGACAAGAAGTGCGAGTATGTGCATCCAGACGGCTATTAAGTAGAATAAGGAAACCAGACTGCATTCCAAGTCTTTCTTCTCTATAGCATCAATCAATCTTTATGGCTCACAGGAAAGAATCCTCTATGACTTCATTCCTCTGTAGATTCTTAAACCAACTGCTAATCTTATTGTTCAAATCAGGTTTCAAATGATATATAGGCAGACGCAAAATTTCTATGACAATTGTTTTCGAACATGATTTTGTGCTGAATATGTATAAGGAAGAGAGGCAGGTCCCATTGTTATGGATTTGCATAGTACGACTGAAAATTGAACCTTGTATTAAAAACACTCGTAAATGTATAGGTGTCTTACTCTGTGACTGAACTACAGTGTAAATGAATTATTGTCTTAAAAAGGTGTGCTGTAACTCTGTATGTTCATTACGACGACGTGCAACGACTGTGTGAAGCGAGATACGCTCATTTCTCATTCAACAAAGCTAGACTCGTTGCTTCACCGGTTCCATGCAAATTATTTCAAAAATAGGCAGCATGTAGCAAATTGGGATGAATCTCAAGCGCGACAGTGGGAAAAGGGAGTTTCGTCCGATTTAATAATCCATCTACCGAGTTGCATATTCATTCAGATGACAGAATTCTTGTCGAAAATAAAGTTCGAGTAACCGTGAGGGAAGATAAGTTTAGACTACATTTGTATTCATAATAAGATTCGGTTGAAATTCGCGAAAGAAAAAGCGATCGTGAGCAGCCCGATAAAAGTGAACGCGGCAAACTAAAGTGCAAGTGATATGAACCAATAATTTCATAGCCATCTGAAACTATCATCGCGATTTATTAATCGCGACAATGAAATTGATGGAAAAAGTAGATCGAGCAGCGTGCGTCGAGGAAATACGATACAAATCGCGAAGTCCGACACTAAAGTATCTTCTAGAATCTAAACACGACACCGTTATCCAGCGAGCACCTTCACTTTTCTCGACGACTCGTAAAGTTGGTTCACGCACTACGTATAGTATATCAACGGTAATAACACATCAGATCCTTTTTTTTCCCTCTAAAATCCACCAATACACAAATCACACCGAAATCTGCACCAGATATTTCTCTGCCAAATTGAAATCCGAAAAGTGCAATTAATAAGCCATTTTTAACAATCAGCCTTAACAGAACAATAATTTACTTATTAACTTTATCTAACGATATATCTCCGCTAAATATTGAATCGCAAAGGGAATAAAGATTCGAAATAGCTGTTAAGGATACAATTGTATCGTAATTAGAGTGAGTTAGTTATTTGAGTCACGTTAGTCTGCAATGGTATCCTGATACAATATCGATCTAGGATTAATTCGAAATTATTAAATGAATTTTTTGAGTACATACCAAAGGTATAATCCTCATGGTGCACGCGTCGCGGTCGAGGAGGGGGTACGAGTAGTCGAGGAACGATCCTCCGAGAGTTTCACTGGGAGAGTGCAGTGGTATAATACGGGTCTCGGTCCTTTATAACCTACACGAAGGCTTTTGCTCATAGTGGGGGTCGCGTCGGATAGTAACTCCGTCCTCTTCGAGGCAAGCGTAACACCCGCAAATTAGATTCTCAGGGACCGTACTCGCGATGGTGCTTGGCCATTGCCAAATCTGAAGCTACCATTGCCAAATTATATCGAGCTGCGTGAACGCAACGCGTGTTCCAACGTGCTGCGTACGACCTCGGTGATCCCTCGACCTCTTCGTTACTTGATCTGGATCAGCTATCCGCTAAATAACCGGAAGAACATTGTCCTTCTTTAAAAAAGTTTTTAGAAAAATTTGGTTTTTCTTTCTTTAAATCTAAGATATTCTAACTTTCTAATATGCTGATATCGCTTTCTTTTGGTACCATCACTTTTAAGTAATTTACGATTTCATTCTAAAATATGCACCTGGTTCTTCTGAATGGTTTATTTGAATTGTTAAAATACAATTAATAAACTGTTGTATCTTTACTTTTACTTGTATCATGAGTGGCAATAAAAAAATGGTTTCTACGAATAAAATGCAAAGTGCGTGAAACTGAATTCAATCGAAAAATCTAAAATAGAACAAAATGCATTTTAATTAATTGCGAGGATTTATCTCAGCTCCCTATCTGCTAGTCGGGGATTTTAAGAGAACCAAGTTGATTAACTTGTGCTATGCTTCAAAGTAGACAGTAAAAACAACGTATCCGGAGCAATAATTTTTGCGTGCATTAATTGTACCAATACACTCGACACTAGAGTGAAACGAGAAGCAAGTGATTGTGGATACGATGCAGTTTGATCAAGGTCGTGAGAAAAATACACGACCGTAGATGAGTGGAATTGGTAGATTATCATCGTCTGGAAGCGGACACTGCGAATATAACTACTAATAATAGCTTTAGAAATCCGCAAATCATATTCAAGAAACAAAACTAGTCCACTAATGAGTTTATTATTGAAATTCTGTCGTTAAATAGTAATTAATTCCTATCACTCACCTAAGATCCGAAACGTAAGATACAACATTAGCATTTGCCATGCATTCTAGAGACCTACTTAAAATGAACCACAGAAAGAACTTCTTTCACGAAGCATCTTCCAATCCACAGAGAGCATTAGAAAGAAAGTCCGAGCGATATCGAGATGCACGATTACTACCGTTAGTTTCAGAAGTGTGCATGGTGCATCTTAATTCGGAAGAGTTAACGTGTAATTGCCGTTCCTGGTTCGTGTAGAATTTGCGGAATAGTTGCACTAACTACAGCGTTGCACGACCGATTAGTACTTTCGCTCGTTTTACGATATCGATGTCGGAGTATCATGTATTTCAGAATGTATGGTTGTACTCATAATTAGACGATACTTAGAATGCATTAGCTACTAAAAGTAGATTTACTCTCAGTATCAAATTTTTTTTCATATTTATCCAATTCAGATGTTTCAAGTGATACTATGTATGTAACTGTAGGATGTAGATATATTAGAATTGGAAACATAGATAGAATACTAGGCCGCTGTTCCTTTCAATGGCAAGGAGAGTTGTAGCCAGACCCATCGGCTCCGCTCTCGGTCTCATCAATGGCAAGACGCGGCGAATGGATGAGCAAAGTTCACTTACACTATTCCACGGTTCCCGTTATAAGTATTACTGCAAGCAGCGATTCATCTCGCTCGTAGTAGAGGGCACGTGCCTAGACAGACTCGGGTTCATTATCAATGCTGAAGCATTTCCTACTGGGTGGTACGATAAATGCCGCGATGCTTAGTCAGTCTGTCTAATCGAATCAATTCCCCTTACCTGATCAATACTATTCTCACATATTTTATCCACTGATTCATACTGAAAGTAGAACAATCTAAGCACGATTGAATTTAAAAAAGTTCCTTTTATTCTTTAATTCATAAACTGAATTTTATTTCTTAGGGAAAATTAATTATAATTATAGTTTGCTGATAACGAAATACACTTTATTGGTTCAATATCAATATCGCGATATTTTCTACTGCGACAGTGAACGTAGTCAACGATGCTCAGCTGACGGTCTTAAAACTTTCGAAGGGGAAAGTTATTTTCACGAGGCTATTTTCACGCTCGCAAATGTAGCTATGCTCGATCTATAATACTTGCGTTACACATCTCCGCCCAAAGGACGCTTAAAGCTTCTGGTATTATATAAAATTTTCTGACAGGAACTGCGAACCCTCTCTTGTACGAATCTCGCAATTATCGCACGAAGAACGTAAGAGCGTAAATTGCACGGGCAACTAACCTTGCTTATCGCGTTTTGGTCGCTGTTGCTTGACCAGATTCGGTTCCCGTTCTGGTTTCGCTGTTAGGAAAGTCGGAACTTGTACGATATTTTAGATTAAACCGGATGTTATGCGAAATACTTTTGCTCCAATTTTTGAGAGTGGGACACGAAATTGTGGGCTATCATAGGAGGTAAATCAAAACGTAGACATTACGTGGTATGTAGTTACTAATTAGTGAGACGGAATCGTTAACATTGAAACGGTATCTTCGCCTTCTTATATAATGTATTATAGACACATCAATTTGGTGGATAATTAGATTCTGAGAAAAAGAACAAAAAATAGATAAGAGATAGGTAAGAGAATAAAAGATAGATAAGAGTAAAAATACTGTACAATTTCGTTGTTGCTTAAATTGTAACAGGTTTTGTAGGAATAATAAAAATGCTGTTTAGAGAAATTGCAATCTATACATTACAGATTCTATGACTTCAGCGAGACATTGTTGGCATAGTATATTAGATGAGCAATAATCCGTAATAGTAACAAGTTTAAATCGACTTAGCAATGTCGAAAGCTTGCACCAATCGATCGATGACTTCACGTAGCTTCGGTAAGGGGGCATAAATTCCATGGAAGTAGGCGAAGCCCGTAAGACTCAACTGGCATGACGAAACAAAAGAAGGCAGATTTTGCGTGACTCGCCTAGAGCACCGTTCCTTCCTATCTCCCTGAACCTTATAACTCAAATCCTTCGAGCTGCCCAGTGAATTTCTATAATTTCAAGATCGAGTTTCGATTTCTCCGACTTTCACCATTGACGAATTCCCGTCGCGCCGCGCTATGACGAAGAGGGTCCTCTCGATAACGCGGAAAGTAATTAGAATCCGTGTAACGAAGATTCTAGCTTTCTACGGGGGAGTCACTGACTTTAGCCGAGTGCATATACGTATACTATACGTATACTTATTGTTAGGTATCACTCTTGCTGATGATTACGCAACCGGCGAATCTCCGCGTCACGTTACACATGTGTGTGCCGCAAGTGCAACGACGCGACTTCGACTTTTGCATTCAAGAAGGTCAATGCACATGGAGCAATGCTCGCACCTGGCGACCTAACATTATGACATCGATAGCTTTGCCATTGTGCCTTATCATTTATTCTAACGGTGCTGCCTATTGATACGTGAGAAAACTAAACAACGGTATATTTGACTGAAAATCGGTATTTTTCACACATTTATTGCTTGCAGTACAAACCTGACCAAATCCACGTGAGTGATGTAACCGAGGCAATACTGTATTCTATTGAAAATCTGTGTTTTTAGTGCAGAGGATAAAAAGATTGTGTTAGATCTTGTTCCGAGACCTTAAGATGAAATATGAAGGTTCTATGGGATCCTTATTGTTGTGACTCTAGACAAAGCCTATTGTTATTTCGCAAATATGCTGGTGTCTTGACTTAGACAGAAGGGTACAAGGCTGAAAAATTGTCACAGATTTTATGATCAAGCGACACATCGTAAATCGTACTCTGAACCCGAAAAATTCGTGATAAGTATGCAGTAATACTTAGGGTGGCCGGAAACGCAGCAGAGACTCTTAAATGAAAGTGAAGCTCTTTTGTTGAATGGGATAGAAGGTTGCGATCTATATTCGTTTAAATGTATGGAGAACAGGTAGTGTGGCGACACTGGTTAAAAGGAAACGTTGTGTGTGCTTCTGTACCACAATCAGCAATAAAAAAAGAGCGTTAAATCTCGTCTAGTCAGAGCGTGCGAAAAGATAGGAATTTCGGACACCGAAGATGCGAGAGATAATATTGAAATTCGTGACGCCACCGGACTTATAGTTTTGTGAGAACGTGGACTGCAACCGATTCTGGCTGTCCTCTCACATAAATTTCGTCATCGTTGAGGGAAGTGGTGGTGGTAGTACCGCGACCTGAGCGTCGACCAGACTTGCACAGCTGTAAGTCTGGTTGCTGTAGACACTGGCGATGGCATGATCAGTAATACACTGCTTTTAGTTACTTTTTCAAGATGTTCGTTCTAGTTATTAATCCGGTAGCTTGCGAAATGGGAACAATCCTTCTTAAGGTTCTTTGGATTCTTTTATAATTTTTCTAGCGTACAGTAAACTAATTTCAATGTCATTTCAAAGTCTAGGATTTCTGGAACTGGTGATTATAGAGGAATTATTGTAGCTGTCGAATGCAAGATGGCTTGTTACCATTGGGCGTCCTTGAGTACTGCCAAATCGTGCTTAGAATATGCTGTGTTTCTAGGAAGTCGACTAAAATCTCAGTTTTTGGCTTTGGAAACCCATCTTTAATTATTTTGCGCTTTAGTTGCGATCGGTTCGAACCTTCGATTTTAAGGAATTCTAAGGGAATATAAAATTTAAAATTTACTTTTATTTATAATTAAAACTAATAATATTAAGCGTGTGATTTACATTGGTGGTGTTGTGTGTAGATTAAAATCTTATATGTATCTCGTTCTAATCCAATCTAGATACTTTACAATAATCTAATCACAATAGTAAGCGCGGAGAATTTATAGATAATCCCGCAAAACTGATAACCGAAAATTGTCGCTATGCTAACACAATATTTCCTACACGTGAAACAGTGACGGTGCTCTTATGTGCGTGGAAGCTGCACTTTTTAAAGATAGTAACGAGCCTGTATGCTTATTGGGATGTGCGAGGAATCTTATTTACAAAGCTTTCGCGTAGACCTGCTTCCGTTTGACAATTTTCCCAAATTCTAATTCTTTCCAACACACGCTTATATCCAATTACATTGGCAAGAACAAGGAAGCAAAATGAAAAAGACATCCACGAAATTGGAATTTAGTTAATCGAGGATAAATCAAGAGTCATAACCAGTTTCAGCTGAAAACAAATTCGCCAAACCACGTGTCGGTCTCTTAAATTTTGTTTAGTCTATATTATATTCAATATTACGATACACTCAAGAACCAATATTCTTAAACTCAAAATTCAAGAGACACAATTAGACAAGTACAAAAGACATCGTCATAAATAAATATATCATGCTAGCCACTAAATTGAATTATCTTCACCTAATCGGTCCTCGATTTGAATCCTCGATAACATCGGTTCCATGATACGTGAATCCCTTTCGTGCTGCCTACGCTATACTCTATACGAGACGAACGGATCACGTGGCAGTCAAAGAAGCGATACGCCACGACCAAGACCAAATCGCATTGTGAGAGTTCCCTGACAGGCTTAAAAGGTGGACTAGAGTCTAGACTTAATAGTAGCCGAAGCTGATATCGTGAAGAGGAGGTGCCGAATTCTGTGGCAGAGCATAATCTCTAGCGAGTTGATCCAAAAGTCCACCACTCTGGCTGCGAGTATGAGGTTGAGATCTATGTTCCTGAACCGGTGCAGGATTGAACTGTGCTGGACCTTGATTGTAAACTTGCGATGGAGGTGCAGGTTCATCGTAAGCACTTGGCTGCTGAAGGATCGATTGTCTAGAAGACAATGATTGTGGTGCAGCTGCAGCAGGCGTGAAGATCGCTGGTTTTGGAACATTGGATGGTCTAGCTGCCACTTGAGGAGGTGCATAGACAGCTTGAGTGTGACTTTGAGGTTGTTGATAAGCTGGTTGTTGCTCGTATTGTGGCCGAGGTGGTGGTGGACGTTGCGCTACCAGTTGTCTGGGAGGCGCTTGTTGCGCTGGCCTTGCTTGTTGTTGATAGTCGTAATCCTGATTCGCTTGCAATGCCTCCCTGCTAGTGGTCTCGTCTATCAAGGTTGGTGGTGCCACGGTGATACCTTCTCCAGCTGGCTGGAAGCCGTACTGGTTTGCTCCGTACTCGACTACTCGAACCTTGCCAGCATCGTCGACAAAGCCGTACTTGCCCTTCACCTCGCCAGTGGCCAGTTTTGTTTCGATCTTGAAGGATCCGTCTGCGCCTTCGAAACCATACGTGTAGGATCCATCTTCGTTGTGTTTGTTAATTTGCTTGAGTATCGCTACTGGGGTGGGTTTTGGTGTGGTTGGACCAGCTGATTGCCTCGATGGCACCGAGTCGGATGAGTAGCTTCTTGGAGTTGGATGTGCTGGTCTTGGTGATTCGTAGTCAGAGTACTCGTCGACGTAATTACCTCCTTGTTGTTGATATTGGGCTGATACTGCCAGTATAGCAATAGCGACTCCTAATATCTGAAAACGTAACAATGAATTACTGGCTGATCAAACGTGATACAAGCATCAATCTATTTGTTTTATAAAAGAAAAATGTTGTAATTCCATCTGTTCAGTCGCTCGTTATATTCATTACGTGAATCTGGCAAATAATGATTTTCTTACTTTCACCGAATAATTCTTATTGGTCAAAACCTCCGGAGAAAAAGTTAGTCGGGTGCAAAAACAATCGAGGGGCAAGTTAACGACATGCGACATGCTAATTTCCAAGCTGGAATAACGAGATCTACCAGGATTGGAACGTGTAATCAGAAACAATGGGTTATCCAATTACACGTGGCGATCGTGGGGATTTCGTCAGAACAATCCACGAGTCGCGCGCAAAGTATCGCAAGCGGATTAAGCGGTGATCTAGAAAAAGGAACGATCTCGTGAGCACCCACGAGTCGCTGTAGAAGAAGGCGGCGATGCGTGACCCTCCGCGAGACTAGTTACCAGAACCTTAACCGCCAGACGTGACTTCGTTACAACACGGCCAGAGCAGGGTAAACCGCACGCGAAGGATACCGGATTCTTTAGTCGCCAGTTGCGACACGCGGTAAAAGTGTTAGCGCGGCTGTTGCAGAAGGAAATAACGTTCTTTCCCTGATAGCCATGCATGGCTCGCATGCACCTACGCGAGCATTCTAAAATTAGTGGCATGCGCCATCAGCATAACGCACTTCCTGCTAGTTCCGCCCGAATGATTGCGCGAAGTATGGAGAATGGGGCTGCAGTGTTCGTATTCTGACCGAACGTGTTCCTGCTTCGCATAACGCATTATGTAATACTCTTTCTTCGGACCAGCGAGAAAGCAATCGAAGCCCGGAGGCCGCCAAAAGCTATTTAGTAGCGGCTTCGGCAATGGCTTTCGTAATTTTTCGACCGAAACAGTGGGAGAAGTTTAAGGAAAAATTTCGAAGGGGTGTTATTAAGAGCGAGTAGATCGTAGGTGGATCGTAAGTGGTTACGTAATTAGAGAGTCGGAGTAGTAATTCGATGGTCATGGTGTTAGAATGATTATCTTGATGTTATGAATTTTCTCATGGTTTCTGAGTACTGCATTATGGAAATGAAGGGAATTTTTTATTCCGCGGATTTCGGTGCACTACGTCAAAACGCGTTCGGTGAAATCAAGAAGTTGATCGATACTTGTAATACTACGTGCACACTTGAACATTAAGTTAATCCGAGCCACATGTCAAGATAATGACATTCAATATCGGTGAGAATCTCGAATTCTCAAGGTGTATTTTTTTAAAAAAAACGCCGATGGATGTTGAATTCCCGAGAAGATCAGAAGCAGGTTCGAAAATATTCGGTCACCAAAAAAGCTGTTTCCGCGATCACGACCTCCGAAGTCAAGGCCTGGCGATTCAATCACGATGTATCAGCACCCACAGATCACAATCACATTATCCCGTCACATCACACACGCGGCCTTTCATCTCAGAATGATTCTGGCCCACGATCGATATTCTGACAGTTTGACTGCCATAGATTTCACAGTATGGACAACTTTGAAATTGAGTTCGATCTTTGGTCGGATCAAACGCAAAGGCGAGTTGAAAATTAACGGGAGAAGTTTTGACGAGGAGACCGATAAGGTTGATAAGAAGATGTTGATCGAGGAAGATGTACACTGAATACGTACCGTCGCGAGGGTGTGCATTGTGTTCCTGGTGGATGATGTGTTAGTGTATGTGAATGTAAGTAGGCAGCGAGGCTAGAGTACCAGCGGTTGCTCGAACTGAGGCCCTCATATACCTTACTGAGTTCCCCCGTTCCTGGCCCCCTCTCTTGCCCCCTATGCTCCTGTTAGCTCCGGGGGACTTTCACTATCTATTCGACTTCTGTTTGTACATTAGGAGACAGAAACGTTATCCTTCTGCACTGCAAACTGCATGCCCCACCATTTGGCACGTATTCGTCTTTTGAACTCTGGTGACAGTCTTTTAAGAAATATCCTTTCACGTCGACGCTACTACAATTATACCAAAACTCCATATCGTTTCTCACCATTGTTCCCTAATTTAAGATTCTTACATAATACTATCGAAATCATAAAGAGAGTTTAATTTCACGATATACAACTAACAGTGTTTTATCCTCTGTAATAAAAATTGAATGAAAATTAACAGTCGAAGATAATTGCAGGCATGAGTTTAAAAACACGTGGATTAAGAGGAGGGAATATAGTTTCGATTTATGTAGCCCACTGTACAATCGCCTTATTTCATTACAGCACCTTATATCCCCTAAATGTTCCCCGCCAGATTGCCCTGATTTCTCGAGAATCTGGAAAATCAATTGCATACGATTCGGCTCTCGAACAACCGCACCGTTATACTTTGCAATTTCGTAGGTCAGTCAATCGATATTGCATCGATCCGTAGGAGGTGAGCGCGGATTATTCATTTATGCCGAAGAAGAAATTTTTAATTACCATGAGATTGCAGGTAACTAGTTAATAGGAGTTCTTAGTCAGTGTAGGAAGGTTCCGCGTGGAAAGCGCTTGGCTGAACAGTATCAGTTAAACTGTTATCGTGTCGGCGTGATTCTTGAGACTACATTAGCTCTCGTTTTAGTCGTTAAGAAATCGACTGAAATTATTGTTCGAGATAGACATGAATAAAATGCACTACACGAGTGAATTATTAAATTATGACTTATATTGGGAGCAGTATGCTTAGGAATTATTTCGTATGTGTATCTTCTTATCTTACGATTGCTGTAACTCATATACAGTAAGCGTTGCCCAGCAGGTTGTACTGGTTTCTTAGGACTCTTGAAAATCATTCTTAAGTTCGCGATTGGACTACCGATCTAATGCTGATGAATTTTTATTGTCTATCTAAAACCTTTCACTGTATGCTTAAGTCCTGCACGTACGGTCACCGTGTCTCGTTATGGCTTACATGACTTTATGTGCCTCAAATGTCCCGAGGTGTTCCAGTTTGTTCAAGCATCTGAAAAATATCTCAACTGTTTCACGGTACCATTGTTATTAATGTCAAATATTTCATGAAACTTTTTGAAGGTCGTGACACTTGAGACATTTTTGTACTCGATAGAATATATTAGATAAGAGGATAAAAAATTGGTTTGATATGATGTAATATTACTAAGAGTTTCCTATGTTTAAAATTCTAACTACAAGTGTACTTGTAGTACTATATCGGGGCATCAGAAACCACTGCGGTTTGCTCCCATAAGAATGATTTTTGTTGGTTACGGACTAATATGTTTCTAATTGGTTCTGGACAGTGGGTACTCGTCCTTCGGTTACGCGATAGATCTGAACATTGAAACGTCAGACTTCGTGACCGTTATACAGGCGCTATAATTTCTATCTTGCAGTCGTTCTAGATCAATTATAATTACAATTTTTTGTCCCCCTAAAGAATATTCATACCCTTCTAAAAGTGTAATCTCATTTCTTAGAATATTCCAATCACACGTAACTTTGTATCGATCGTGTAGTTTATTTTTGAAAATATGCATCGTGCAACGATAATTGAACTGATGTCAGCAAATTGGCAAAGACGCAGTAGGCGCATAATTAACGTAAACATTACTGGAAATGGTCAGTTCGACGTTTAACCTGTCGTAATGTCGCGCGATACACTTATGAAGTAGAACGGGACAACGCGATACAGACAGCACGCGCTTGCTCTCTAATCATGGTTACCGTCTCTAACCGGTCTACTTTCGATCGTGTAAGAATAGTCACACCCGTTAAGTAACCTTTACATAATTTACCATCTGGACTTTCAGATGCCCTCACTGGCTAATTACAGATTTTTAGAAGATTAACTGAGATCCAACAAAATATAGAAACAGTATTTTAACCGTGCATATGAATGGTGTGGAGGAACCCTTATAGTACAACAGGAATGAATTTGTGTAATCAGCAATATTAAATAGGAATATTTATTACTGACAGAAGTATTTGCAGTAGTTGACAGTCAACGTGTTAAGAGTCTCTTAGCAGTATAAACAAACGTATGCGTTTTAATCAGATCTAATGCAACGCAACATTGTGAATTTTAATTCGTAAGCGAGAATCATTGAAATCAATTGTGTCTAGTAATTGTACATAATGAAGGTACTCAACTTGTTAGTTCCTTAAAGTAATGGAAAAGAAGGATCAATCAATTCTGATCAATTCTGATCAATTCTGATCAATTTTCAACCGAATTTGGGTGTAGGTTCCGTTCTGAAAATTATCAGGCAGATCGACATTTGGCAACTTTCTATCGGCATATCAGACCACTGCTCTAACCTGTCCGATATCTGTGTATCCAGTTCTGACTTTCCATTCAAATTCCTTCATATATATTATTCGTCAAGTTGTCCACAGGTCTCCACGGTTGTCACGATTTTCGATATCGTTATATGAAAATTTTATGTACTTCAAACTTCTGTATGATTTTCGCACATCTAACTGGCATTCTTCTTATCGATAGAAATTACTTTCTTACGCATTTTCATCCGAAGCTTTGCCATCGTTATTTTCAATTCACGCAACAAGTCGTGTTATCTGACTCGCCCATCTACAAGGAACATTCTCATTCTCACGTAAATCTCACGCTTGACATCGATCCATTGGTGGACCTTGTCTCAAATCCAGCAACCTGTAATCGTATTATACAACGAGCCCTCGAACTCAGAAACGATTATAAGTCACGGTATAAAGATTAGTGGCTTTGTCTCCTGGGCTAATTGCCATCGTCAAGGTTCGTCGAAGAATGGCATCGAAGACGGTCTAACGATAAACGGTTACTTCCTCTGAGCTTCGACATCGTAAAAGCCTGATTCACAAGCCTTTGTAATGAGAGAATGAATATTCAAGACTATTTCTTTCAAGATGCACTTAAAACGAATTCTTTATCATTCTAGTGATAATACAAGGATACAGTACTTATAATGCATTATGATTATGATTTTAATCCACAATTATTTTATAATCTCGAAATATTTATAGAAGAATAAGAGTAAGAAATACACGCGAATGTTGACTTTCGTGAGCAAAAGTCTTGATAATTATCGGCAAACGACCCAGATTATGGGCCACGCAACTTCATTTCACCGATAATCTGTCTTTACGGCTCGGTTTCAATGCCAACCGGTGAAAGGGAGATCGGGTGGCCAATTTTGTCTGTCCATCCAAGAAAAACAGTCAACCTTATTCTTAACCCCTGGTTAATGTTAAATAAACGAAAGTAGTGAATTAACCCTGGTGATTTTGGTTACAAAGGAAGAATTAAATTACTACTACAAAGTCTTTAAAAATGTATCCATATCACAAATTTAACGAACTGAACACCTATATTTAGTAACAATAAAATCTTGTTCATTACTGCGAATTAAAGTTGAGAAATTGTCGAAGAAATTGGGAAGAAACATGGTATGGTGACTTTGAGGTTGAAAATATTTGCGGCAGGTTTCGGTAGCTTGCAGAATGGAAACCGCAGCAAGAAGCAGAGTGACATGAGTTAATGGAAGGTATGCAAGGTCTATCTCACTACAAAGAGACCCACCTTTCACGCGTCACTCTCTTCGGAAATGCATCCAATCGCGCCAGCCGTGACATTTACTCGCACAAATCATGGCAAATCGAAGTGGATTGATCGCTTTACTTCCCAAACTCTAGATACATATTCACCACGTGTGTTATACTCTGTTGCTTCATGTATGAAAATTCAAGTAAAAAAGCTTTTTCCCAAGATTTCACAATTTAGATACTTTGATAAATAAAATTAAATACCTATCCAAAATTGGGGTACCTTTATTTGATTAACGATTGAAATTATTAATTTGTGCAAAAGTCAGTAGATTAAAACGAAATATATTAATATTTAACAATTTAACTTTTACGACGCTCCAGTTACAGGAACAATAGTGTGATTACGCGATTTCTTGATAGATGGACAGGAGTCAGATTTTAAATGGAATTAGGCAACTTGTACTGCCCTAGGGCATATTTCTCTGATTGGAATCATAATTTACTTGTGAGAGCTTCTAAGCGAAGTATTAACAATGAGATAGTTTGAGAAATATCTATCCTGAGATAAAAAAAGTCTTTTCAGATCCACGTGTCTCCAATTTTCACTAACACACGATTTAGTAAGCAGCCTTCTCCGATTGACTTTACTCCACTTTCTATTCCTATGTAACAATCCCGATACCCATTACATCGAGTTGCAAGTAGAGGCGACGCGATCACACCGGTTATGCCAGAATCGGCAATCCCAGGAGAAAAACCAGCGAGGACGTGATTAAAAGCCAGAATTCCTTAGATTACGAAATTCAATAGCCTCAAATCGATCGAATCTGCATTACTTTTGTTTAATGGAACCTGTGTCAAATCATTATAAGATCATTCCATAATATAATAATACTTCGATCGAATTATTTTCCGATTACTCGACAAACTTCTTATTGTAGAAAATTCATTGGAACAATTGCTAAACTGTTTAGGGTTTGAATATACGTGACGACGATGTAACAGGATGAGAAAGCTGAAATGGCCCGGAAAACAAGTGATTTACGAAGAGTCAAACGCGCTGACAATAACCCATGGGATAAGTTCTCACGTAAACTCATACGTATGCAATCAGCATTGTTTTGCTTCGTGTTGAGAAACGATTACTAGATTCGTAGGTGTCTTATCTTCGGGCAGAAACAATTGTGGTGGATCATAGCATAGATCTTTCGCGACAAGAGAGGATGATGCTCCTCTTTCGACCTTTCAGGTTCTCACGTCCAACAGTTTCACGGACATCTTGATTCAGGTTAACCACGCGAAGCGATTCGCGTAATTAGAGGATGAGTATTCGCGTTGAATAACTCAATGGAGAATTCTGTAGAATCTTGCAAACTCGTGCATCGGTTAATTGAATTTACATCAGCAGAGAAATTTGATATTAACGTAAAACGAACGATATAAGTTTCATTTTCTACTTAAATATATGTTACGTATATTTCACTATATTATCGGTTTTTTCCCACACGAGAATCATATTTAATACATTTTCTTATAACTCCTATTAAGAAAACTTTTTTCCCTGGAACATTTATAAAAAGTATTTACGTAACCATAACAATTGTCAATATAACGGTGCAAAATTCTTAAGGTACAATTTATATGAATTTAAGTCAACATCCGCAAACAGATTATTTACAATTCAGTTCCTTGTATCCGCTGACCACGTAATTTATAGCACTGATATAAATCCTTGGAGTCAGTCAAATCGAAAGGATAATTCAAAGCGGAAGTCCCGGGAGTACGTAAATTGATTTCTGAGAAGAGATTTGCGAGATCGGCGAAGCAGAAGAAATAATATAATATCGCAGGATCCGTGTCCTCTTGTAAAGGTTAATTACGTGGGCGTAAGAAAAGGAGAAAAGTCAAGCGTACCGTACGTGTCTATTACGCGGATAAAGGAAAGCAAGTTCTCTCGGCATCTGGCTCACTCACAAGCAGACCGTCTCACGTACCACGCCTTGCATCAGAATGTCCCGAGAGTGAACGCGGAATCGTGAAATTGCGTATATCGCTTGCCACGATAAAACTCTCACGCACCACTCTCGTGTACTTGTTACCATCAGACATCGACACAAGGGAAAATAAATATTCTTCAGAACTAGCGGTGACTTTTTTTCCCCTAAAGTCGTCTAACTTCCCTCCTGTCTTTATTATCGCTACAAATAAACCGACGCGTTCGCGAAAGTCACTACGATGGTTACGAGATAAATTCCTCTATCTCTCTCTGGCATTGTTACACTTTTTCGATCTCTCGTTCAGAGCTATATTTTGCATACTTATTCCAGTGACGTAAGAAAGAGTCAGGGAATTTCCTCCTTGGGTTTAATGTGGATATTACCATTCTTTTTCCACGCTAGAAGATTGCGGTAAAAATGAAGAATGCGAGGTAGGAAGCCGATATTTTAAAATCAAAAAACCCTTTTCATCAGAATTGTTTATATTAGGAAAATAGGATTACGTTAATTAGAACTGCAGTGCTAATAAATGAAATCAATTTATTCTTCTTTCGAGAGTTGGTAGAAATCGGTATACGTTATCCTTCGATGATTCTAATGGTAAATAGAGAAATGGGTGACTGGCAGAGCGCCGATCGTGAAATAGATCAGTTAGACTGTTGGAGATCGAGAAGTCGCAGGCGCGAGGAGAGCACGTAAAGTGAATAAGTACTTACTTTATATTGTGAAAGGTGGGCATGGGCGGTGGTCCGTAGCAGTCTTTGCGTATATCAGGTATGCGTAACGTGTAAACTCAGTCGGACAGTTCAGGATCGGAATAAAAGCTGCACCAAGACGAAGGTGGCAGCAGTTAATGGTTCCCGTTTTTCCTTGTTGTACAGATGCTAACGTTTCACGGTAATCCTATTGTCCTCTGACCCCGTCTACCTCTTGGAAGAACCGATTTCCTTTGGAATTTAGTGAAAGAGAATGTGGAAGCGTTCGAGCTATTCTAATTCTCTCTCTCTTGCACTCTTATTCCTTTGTGAGTACGCTTCACTGCCAAAGGAATTCAATCAAACCGTGCGATAAATTGAAAAGTTGCTTCGATTAACCTTTCGCGCTTCTCCATTTTTTTCACACGTGCATCGATAATGATTGCACTAATTTTTTACGATTCTTTTTAAATTACAATAATGAAAATAATTGTTCTATTTGTATGAGATTAAGAACAAGTTTCAATGGTACAGATTTTGTAAAATAGAACTGAAGCTGTAAGGTATATATTCGCCCAGAGTTTTTTCGCATCACTTTAACAGAGACATCCGAGTACAAAGCCTTGAGGCTGAATTTTTACGACGATAATAAAATACGCATTACCGTTGAAGTGCCGAATAATAAATCTTCTAACACTGGAACCTGCTTGTAATGTCTTATTTACTAGACCGTGATTTATGTAATGCCATAATAAAAATAACGCCAAAATGCGGACGTAAGAAGACGTAGCAGTGAACACGATGGAAAATAACGAGACTTGCTTCACGTGGAGTTTCGTAAACGCTCTAGAAAAAGGTAGTTGACAGGGAAAGCAAAGAAAGTGCTCTGGCAGCTGGTTTTATGTTCAGGGCACTCCTCTTTATAATTTCATAACCCACTCGCATAACCAACGCATTCCGCTATTTTTACAATATGGTCCATTTACAGTATGGTGCGTCAGAATGAATCCGGATAGAAGGGTTGTCATAAAACGTAAGTCAGTAATAATACTACAAGTGACTATCATACATCGCACTGTATTGATCGCTGTTTTCAATATTTACGAAAATTCATTTAGAAAAGATGCATTGGGGATAAAAATTTTTAGTGAAATAACATAAACCTAAAGTCTACTTTTCAACTGCAACTTTACGTTTCCGAACAATAAACGGTCTTCAGTTTCATCTGTGCAGCAAGAAGAATTATTGACCAGGAAGTGAATAGATCAATGGAAAGGGGTCAGCCGCAGGTGACTCGAATAATTGCACAATGAGTCCAATAGCCGAAGAGCGTGGATGAAATTCCTGGGCGTGGCGAGAGCAGGATCATACGGCCTTCCTTGTGAACGCAAAAACTCTCCCCAGCATGTATTTACGGAGCAGTATCCGTGACGCCGCTACCTTTTACATTTGCTCGCGACCTTTTTTGATAGGCAAGGCCGTTGCCCAATTTTTAAATCGAAAGGATACTGACGTATAAGAAGCATAGTAAGTGTTACCACTCCAGTTACCACAAATAAGATTATACACGTACATTCGAAATATTTACACCTGTAGAAATCAGATCCGGAACTGTTTCAATATTCGTCATTGATCATAATTTTTCCACGTGAATGATTGCATTGACTCAAAATTTTCATTTGAGTCATTAAACAAACTTCGATTTTCAAAAATGATCAAATATCATTGGAACCGGGAATGAAAGTGAGAAGAAAAATTTAATCGGGAATGTTCATAGTAATTTATTACGTGATAACATGTACATACAGACTACAGCAATAATATTATATAATTGGGTAATAATAGTAATACAATGAAAGTGTTTGAAATAGTGGTATATTATTGCATAGTTGCATAGTTCAGTGATGTATCGACATATGAGGTCACATGCAATAAATCTTATACCGATCTGCTGATTTTACTAAAGAGTTCGCCGCATTGCGATCATTCCTACGATCGCTTAATATGAAGACTATCAATAAGCTGATTAATATCAATTCAAGGCTAATTGAAGTTATTCTGACATTTCCATTTTTCTCTGAGCGGTCAAGTTCATGTCTACAGGCATCTACTGTAGCTATGCGAATTTACGTAATAATATAGTTAATTCGAATTTCGTATTACGATCAGTCAATAAAAAGTTTTTAACTCTTATCACATATTTCATAAACAAATGAGAGAATCTGATAAATAATCATTTTGAGCATGTAAACTGTACGTATAGTAAAACTGAGAGTGCAAGAACAGCGGAAGTCAATAAGAGGTAGAACATGCAGAGTATTAAGAAACAAGAGGTAGAATCAGACAAAGGAACCACGTTACGATAACAAAATCAGAATAATGGTACCGAGAAAAATATCGAAGAAATTATTCATCAAGACGAAGAAAAAGCTTTACGCTAGCCACTTTGGAAAGTTCAAGTATAAATCTAAATCGACAGTGCAAAGCAACATCGCAGGATCGTAAATCTGATTCAGTAGCATTTATATACCAAAATCAAATCTATCTCGCAAAATCATGCAAAATATCCAATGTTCGCTTAGCACTATCGAATCTATCATAAATAACGAAGGAATATATAATTATATACACGAATGAAAAAAAAGTGATTCGATCGAAATAGACTATCGCCTGTAATTAACGGTATAAGACGCGAGCTCGGAATTAGGATCGATGTTAGCCGATCGGCCTTGAGGCACACTCTGAACTGGAGCCGTCGGATAAATGGATCGCTGTTGGCCCTGATATTGCGGCTGATACTGTGATCGATACTGCGGTCGATATTCCGGCTGATACTGTGGTTTTACCATTGGAGCTTGCCGATACTGTGTGGCCACAGGATACCTGTAAACGACCAGAAGCTTGTATAATAAAATATATACATCGGTCATGATACGTATACGCTGTGTAAACCTATTCTCAGCTATATTTTTTTATCCTAGAAATCTCGTATCACGTTATATCTCGTGGTATATTGACATTGGACTGTGTTATATTGGAATAATCTTACTAACTGTATACAGGAAATATTCTCTTTCAAGAATTGAATCCGAAAGCATTATCTATTTCTACTTTCCTAATTGGACATTGTTGATTTTAACTTTTTTATACGTTAGATCATTGTAGAATCCTATAAGAGGATCCTATAGCAGTCGGTTCATTATATCAAAGCTCTGCAAAATAGAAATCCACTGGGTTGTGCAAGTCACGATCGGAGTGTATTCAACACAGTTCACTTGACATTTGCGAGATTCGTTATAAATGTGCACGGCTGTCTGCCGTGAGGAAGTTTTCGCTTGCAGCTTGAGATCTAGCAAATGTCGGTGAAGGTTTCGAGGCTCTTAGAAAATCTTTTATACTGTTACTGAGTTTGATACTTTGGAAAAGCATAAGCTTCTATAAACTAGTCAATAGGAGTTTGTTATCTTGAGAATAAAGCAAATGCGTGGGTAAATGTTAAGTATAAATACAATAGTACTCACCGCGATGTAGGTGGATTGTAAGCTACAGGAGCCGAATGAGGTTGGGGGTTGTAGACGAGTGGTTGCCTTGGAACTGGTTCGTATCGTTCACCGTTGGTAAATCTTGGATCCGTGTGATATATCGATGGATCTTCGCGATACTGACCATCGTCCTCGGGTTCGTTTGAATTGATGCTGTTTCCTTTTAAGGTTGGTGGAGGCACGTTTATTCCTGGACCAGCAGGCTCGAAACCCCGTCTCGATGCTCCGTATTCGATTTCTCGAACACTTCCCGTGTCGTCTACGAAACCGTATTTTCCATAGACTTCACCGCTTGGATATTTTGACTCGATTTTGTAGGAACCGTCTGCTGCTTCATATCCATAACTATAGCTGCCGTCTCCATTGTGTCTACCATTGAAATACATTTTATTGGTTTAGTTTATAATTTGAGTTAATTATTCGATCATAACTTAATTTATTATTAATTTAATTTCAATTTGGGGTGGAAGAGTAGGTTGCACAATGTACAAGAGTTAATGTAGGTAGGTTTAACGAATATTTAAACAATGTGTTGGTAGAATTCCGCAGAGATCATTCTTTTTAAAGCCACTGTCACGCATGCTTGATCTCCATACTTGAATGTCCACTAGAATAGCATAGGGCTATTATCGACCCACGTAGAAAGTCACATTCGCGATTCTAATGACGTTCGATACTCGATTGTTCCGCAAATTCGTTCGTAGATCCTAATTCCACTATAACAGACTTACTTGTTTATTTGTTTTAAAATTGGCACCGGTGTTGTCACAGGGTACTGTCGATCGTATTGACCAGCTACAAGCCCGACGAAGAATAGGAGAAGTAACGCCTGTAAGCATTAGTTATCATTAAATCGTTGACACTCGAAGCACTTTCCAATTGGGTGGTTTAAACACAAGTCACGTTACAATGATTCTATTTTGTTCATTCAATTGTTTGAGAACAATTTCTTGTGTTTGAGAACAATCGAATGAACAAAATACGGTTAGTAAGAAATTGTACTGTATTTATTATTTGATGGCAATCGAAATGTTAAATGGTATTGTTATTATTATAAAGGTGAAAACAAATGACATCTATAATTTGAATTGCAAGATGAACAAATTGTAACAACAGTATTTCATTGTTCGGATCAACATTTCGATAGCTTCTTTTAAATATCAACTGTCAAGTAGTAAAAATATGATTTACTACTAGTAGAATTATTGACGATAAATATTTGAGTAATTTACTCACAGGAAGACGCATGTCTGTTTGTTGAGGGATCAGGAACGATTGCCTTGTGGAATCGTGAAGTCGGTAGTGGCAGTCGCGAGAGTACTTATATAGGTCCCCTCGGGAGCGGCCCCGGCCCGCCCATGGGCCCGACCACCGCCTCAAGCGCGCTTACAGCGAACCATCTACACTTTTCCCTACTTCATGGAAATCTTCGAATGCTCCACAAAATACAAATCACTTTGAAAATCTAGTCAAATCCTCTTGACAAGGCCAAATTAACCAATCGATGGATAGAACACTAATGATGCTATCCAGTTCTTACATTTCTATTTAACAACGCGAAAATACTCGAAAGAAAAATATTGGAAAATTTCTCCTGCGATGCTCGAGTGGAAAGGAAATGAAATCATAGGAAGTAGCTCTAGCTTTCGTACAAGTAGAGTAGTCATTTAGTGGACAGCCTGCGGGTACTTAACGTCGTTGTCAAACCTAGTGTCTTTGTTTCCTATTCTAACGTAATATGAAAATGATTTGCATTGAAATCGAGGATTTTTTGCTTTTTATGGTACATCGATTCCTGTGTAAATTTCTTCGACTATTTCGCACTAGAGCGAAAAAGGGACAGAAAAATGGTAGTGAAAGAATTATTGTAGACGATGAAAATACCCTAACTTTTTCTACGGTATCAATTTTCTTGACAAGTCTTACAACTGTACTGCTTTCTATTTTTGCTTTCCTTACGAAAGACTGACACATTTTCTTACGATGAACATATCTCTGTGTTATTTGACACATCCCTTAGGCTTCAAATAATTAATTCACATTCTCCAATTAATGAAATGATTACCAGATAGTTCAACAATTAAACACAGAATCCTTAAAATTATAAATACAATGAAAAAACTTTCCGGATTCAATGTATTTCAAATAACATAAATATTTTTTATTGGTGAAAATCGTTTCTCTGTCAAATTCTACAAACAATAAGCGCAAATGATTTACAGCAAAAGAAAATTTGTGATAATTAAATCGATAAATTAATCACTAGAAATTTGAGAACTCGCTAGTTAGTAATACTGTTCTTCATCATTGCCATTGATATTCCATTTCCGCGCTTCCGTTTATGATAAAAAAATGTTGGCACACGGTTACCGTCAGTTTACTCCGTTTAAAATGCAAAGTGCATTTGCGAAATAGCTTTCTACTGCACGTGTATAATTCTTCAACGATTCCGACGCGATGCTTCGCGCAATATCTTTATTCTGTGAGGTGTGAAAACAGGTGTACTCTTATTATCGATGATACTACGCCCGCAACATGCTGTTAGATTCCATAAGCATTGAACAACATCCGTGCAATTACACGAATCCCCGGTTAACCCAGAACTTTCTCGATCATGGAAGAGAACTTCTTGACATTTATCCCGGTAGGCTAAGGTAATAAGGGCGCTCTAAGATCAGTCCGTACCACGAAGTACCTCGTGAGAATCAATTTCCGCCGATATAACTTTCACGTACATATAGAAATGTCTCTTTAATGAAATGTGCTTCGCTCCGATAACGTCGTTTACGCTTCTCGATCATTTTTACCGAACATTTTGATATCATCTAGGTATACAAAATGCCATTTGCCTACTTATACAATGATTCGGAAGAACTGACATTAGTTAGATTTACTCATCGCCACGTAGGATAATTACGCTTATAATTATACAGCGTGTACCGTTGCAATATACAATATTAATCGTAATTTCATACACTTCTGATTAATCAGCAGAATTTCTGATTAGTAATTGTACATTAGAAATTTCAAGTACAAGCTCCGAAGCAATAATAGGTAAGGTAATGACTATATTTGATTAGGGCATCGAATTCATTGTATAATAAAGAAGTGGAGAAATTTTTAAAAAAATATTAGTTCCTATTTGACCAGGAGTTCGTGATCGAAACGCACTTGTTCCGGAGACATTTCGGTGCAGTCGTTCAGTGAAAGTAAAAAAGGCGTGCCAGGGGAATTTGTATTTACCGAACGATGAAGTAGCAGCGACAGCAGGCAACGTCCCGTTACAATTGACCGATAGCCCTAGCGAGGAAAGTTCAATGCTCGCTCGTATTTGAAGCATAAAATTCACGGTTGTTGGTTGTCTTCTTTACAAACTGCTCGATTGAAGCATCTGCTACAATTTTCAACTTCCATAAATGCTTATAATATAATTTCAATTTCTCAATAATGGTGGGTATCAAATTAGGGGATAATTAATAAAAGTATAAGTTGGTGTATAAGTTAATAAGTTAACAGTTGGAGAGTAAAAATAAATGTACAAAATAGCTTTAATCATTAGTCGAAATTATTTTCTTCCTTTAAAACGGATTTGTTAATAGAAGTAATTGACTTGTCGATATTATCTCAAGAGCAGTGATGCCGATCGGCTTGCTTTAACTGTAACGATTGTATCGAAAGCGTTGGAAGTAATAATCCGAAGGAAGTTTCTCGCTGCACCGGCAGATAACGACACTGTATTATAGCATTCAGGTAGCTTAGCACCAGGTAGCAGGTGAACCTTTCCACTCTACGGTTAACCGTGCTGCCTACCAAACACCTTTGAAGCACTCGAAGTTCAATGTCTCATTTACTAAAATGTACACAGAACATAAGCATCGTAAAATTTGTATAGTTATAGGATTTTCAATAAATTCCAATTAATTTTCAATTATCAAGACACTAATTTATGCAGGTATTTTCCATTGTATTTATTAAAATGCAGAAATACTTTACACATTCCAGAAGTAACAGGAACTTGGGATCATTCGTGAGTACGTAAATCAGGTATACACTAATTGCATCGACAGTAAGATAATTCCCCGGTCTCGTAGTCATCGTAATTGACTTGTCATGCGATTTATCAAAGACGGTGCCAAGAAGAACGATGAAACTGAGCGAGTTAATCCGTGAATTCTCTC
Organism: Trypoxylon attenuatum; assembly: GCA_963989405.1. Taxonomy (NCBI): domain Eukaryota; kingdom Metazoa; phylum Arthropoda; class Insecta; order Hymenoptera; family Crabronidae; genus Trypoxylon; species Trypoxylon attenuatum. The sequence goes on from OZ022491.1 coordinate 18,814,569, forward strand.
AGCTTCAACCTACGCAGTGAGATCTGTTAAGCGCGCAGTTTTTCGCGTGATCGCCAGTGATATACGAAACCGAGGTGTCACATAAAACAGATTAAGAGAAGGAATAATGAAAGGGCAATTACCGAGGTAAAGGAGCGTGCATTGCCCGTGTCGGTTTTATCGTGTCACGTATATATTCTATCTCACTTTTTCTCGAAGGCGAAACACGCTCGTTACTCGTGGTACTAAGCTTGTACGTGTCACCCTGTCGTCATATTGAAAAATTCAGTAGCCTTGCGAAATGCGAACCCAAGTGTTTCGCCGATTGCAGAAGAAGGAAATGTGGAATGAATATTTCGATAATTGTTGGGGAATTTTATAGTGAAAAATACTTCCTGGGTAACGAAATCATGATAATTATACAGTGGCAATGATCGATTACACTGTCTGGCGATTTTTTACCAACCTTTATAGATGCTTTATGAAACACATAAAATTATGGGGTAATTACTATGGGAAGTGATTGAAAATATTCCAGAACGTAATAAATAACATTTGGATCAAGAGACAAGGTGTTGTTTCGGGCCAAGTAGAAGAAGACAGACCTTGTATCTATTCCGGAGACAGAAGTTACTCTTGTCTTTGCAATGTTAAAGGTCCATAAACAAATTAGTTTTTCAAACTTTTATAAACAATTTCTAAAAGTCCATGCCCAGGCGACAAATTTGCATACTTGTTATAAACAATTTGTTTATCCATCCTGGAGATAATAGATCTTAAATATAGCTAAAATTTTAAGGAACGTCGTCTCCGTCTCCTCCGTTTCCTGTGTCACGCTGGCCACGTGTTCGCGAGACTCTCTCTTGTCCACTGCCCCTCGTCCATTTCTTCACCTTTTCCACCCCCTTCAGTCATCCTCCCCCTCCTCCTCTATGCAGAACTCTACGATAGTTATACGACGCATATCACGTGTTTATGGATATTAGCTTTCTGCGACTATGGTGATATGCTGTCTGATATCTGGCGTTCCGGCCCGGAACCTCTCATCGAATTTCACGAATTTGAGGATACTAGAATAAAATTTCCCAATCAGAGGTTATGCTCCAAGAAATCAAATTCCATTTATTGGTTATCGTGAGACTACTCAGTGACATGGTATTATCGTTTGACATTACTTTACACGGAGCTGTGCGTAAATAATGAAAATTAGCGACCAGTGGCGCCTTATCTCGAAGGCTGCGTGCCTTCGATGATAATGCCAACCGGAGCTACAATTATTATCGGGTGGTTATTCCGTGAATCAAGGATGAATCATAGGGATGAAAGAGTCCGGTCCAACGTCATTTAACTTATTTTGGACTGTATATCATAATCGAAAGGCAATTATTGTTCGCAGGAACGTCGCTCGTTCCTCACCCTGCAATTAAGTTGCACCTGCAATTGAATGCACTTTGCTTGGCCAGCGCAAATAACTGAGATTTTGCTGGGGTGCGGATCTCGATAAATCAATCCCTTTTATGGATTCGTGGTGGGGGCTGCTATTAATTTGTAATTACGACCTGACTGAAAAAGATGTCATTATAGGCGTGGCATAATCAGTCGATGGCCATTTTTGTCGAACCGCAACTGACAATGTCGATAATTGGTTTTTTACGGGAATTTCAGTTGACTCGATGCTGTTTTTTTAAAAATAATTCTCAATTGATTATTCTGGATAGATAAGAACAGGTAAATAGGAATTCTTTCCCAAGTTTTATTAAAATTATAGTTGTTAGAAAGTTATATAGTAACTTGAAAGTTACATAGAACTACGGTTATTAAATATTATTAGATGATTACGAGTATCATCTTACTTGGATTCTAATTATCTCTAATTGCTACTAGTGGAGTCTAAAGCTGTCCGAGAGATAATCCTCTACTCACGTCAGCTATTGAACGCGCGGTAATAGATTCGCAATAATATTTGCTTAAAAAGCTTCAAATCAAGTTTTTTTAAAGATGCAAAGTTCCAGCAGAACTGCAACGTAATTATACGACATCTTCGGTCTCTAATTAACACATCCCGCTTGCTTCGGAACTTGACTTTCGCTTGCAATGGAAATCCCTTTCCGCCTGAGCATTAATTCATTGACTGCACGTAAAAGCAACAATAAATATCGATTCGGAATAAAGTGAGTAACCATGGAATGCATTCGCAAAGATATTTGCATATGAATCGAAATTGTTTATGACGCACAATTAGCGTGCTTTGCAAACGTAGGGTCGAACACCGAGGACTGTTGAGTTTGCGAAGTATCATTGAAATGGGTGCTGCGAATATCCAATTAAGTATATCTCGTCAGTCTGCTTGGACTAATAAGAATTTATCACTCTGTCAATCGAACTGCCATTACAATTATAACCATTATGACTTTTGGCAGTATCTATTTGCACTTCGTGCAAAAAATATATCACTCAAACATATTTCACATATTAGTCAATTAAAATTTTACTACCAGTTATAGTCTTCATTCGGAATGTCCCAGAAATTCCACTATATTATCCTTGATTCAATCTTCAGTTATCAGCAAATCATTCGCGAAGAAATCAAGCGTATACCTCGATCAACCTTAAATCTCAACGGTATTTAATTTGAAACAAGAACTCTTGACACCGCTCTCATTACCGATCCCCGACAAGCAATCCTGACCTGCTTCAATTTTAGCTTCACAAAGTATTTAAGGCATGAAAGCCGTTGAAAGAAAAGAAGAGAATGATCTCCTGCGGGATATTTGCATGTAAATGGAAATTCCTCATGGCGCACAATTAGCGAATTTTTCCAAGTGATAATCAGGTGCGAGCAAGGGAGCAAGCAAGATTATAAAGTAACGACGCACCAACAATTTTCCGTAGTCCGATTTAATTCACCGGACAGCAACTGTAGCGTCCGATAAGAATTTCCGGTACAATGAACAGCCGAGATTACGATTATGCCAGTGGAGAGCCTGAAGGAAGCATTATGTTGAAGGCCAGCAAAACGAGGTGGATTACGTCTGAACCGAATGACACGGTTTATAAAGTCGAAGCTGCTGCTAATTTCCATCGTTCCGTCGAATAGGTTTCTTTCACCTCTGGTAGACATACGCATTCGAGCGAAGCAATTCTCGAATTGTTCATTTTCTCCAGTTTGCAAACTGGGTACAAATTAAGCAATTCTCACTGGACAATCTTGAAAATCGGATTTAAAGGAAAATAATTCTGGCCACCAAAGAGGAATAAAAGATTATTACAATCGGTAAAATATTCTCGGGAAGTTTATACTTGTCATTTTCAATTGTTCTTATTATTTTCTTATATACGTATATACATATTCGATTGGTTGAAAGTTCCGTGAAAAAGACGAAATGGAGAAGGCGATCATGTTTGCAGGAATAATCGTGTAAAGACTCGAGATTCGAAGTATATAAATTCCCAATGGATTTTATTGTACCACTTTCGTGATATTTTGCCATCTTTTCCCTTATACTCTGAGCTTTCCCGTAAAATCCGCTGCTTATTGCTCGAATTTTGCCATGCAAAGTGAATCCGCTTTAAGAACTTGCGCAATGTACTTTGTTGTATATCTTAAACAATACAATCTTATGATCCAGGCTACAAACACAATTATAAATGAATCTACTTTCCGTTATTTATTCACTTTGGGAAGATAAAGGAATAAGCCAAATGGGAAATAATGGGTTTGCAAACACTTTTGGTACTTTGAGGAACTTACTTTGAAAATGTTACTATAACACATTTCGCGATAATCCCGACACGCCCGTTGAAACTTATTTTACGATAAAGGAGGAATATGGAATAAGTGTATCTTGAAATAAGAGTATGTATATATGCTTTTTCAAACAAGTTTTATATTAAAATATTTTAAATTGTAAAAATGCTTCGAACTATTCAAATTTTATCACGTATTAAGACATTTAATTATTGCCATCAATAAATCTCATTAAGAGGATTTTATCTAAAAGCTGTATTTGCCAAGAATCGAAATGATCGCAAATATCAGGAGGAATGTAAAGAGCCGAAAGAAGGCGCGCTTAGAAAAAGAAAGAAACTCAAATTGGGGATGCATAGCTGCTCCGAAAAAATGCAGCCGCATGAGGTAAACATACCTTCGAGAAATAAAAGCGAAAGAAATGGCATAAAGAGATGTCAGGAAGCGAGGTCCACAGTGGTCTTAATGGCGACAAGGGAACGAGTTGTCGGATGGGTTTGTCGACTATTTGGACATCTCAAATGCAGTCCCAGCAAACTCAGCTTGATGAATATTCATGAGCTACTGGCTTTTCGTGAACTCACGTCTCTGAACTTTCAGCGAAGATCCTCCCCTTCATTCGAAATCACTTTCTTTTCCCCTAAATTTCAAGCTAGATAATTGTTCTTAATATTCATCCACTAAATCATATCATGCACTGTACATTTGATTTATATCGCAGATCGTAATAACAAATTAAACACCATTTCCGCGTGACAATTGCCACCCGCACCATATCGGCAATTAACCTTTCAGGCGTTGATTAATTGCATCGATTAGATCCGCATGGATAAGATTTCGAGACTACTTCTCGCGATGCTATAACTCTTTTACTACTAAATGGCACCCGATTGATCTGGTAAATTGTACCTTCGACATGTAAATATTTACATACAAGGAAGCGTAATAAAAAAAATCCAATTGCAAATCATTCGGTAATTAAATGTAAAGATAAGAGAAACTAGCTTTCAAATATTTAATAAAAAGGTATGCGAGAAATAGATTGTGAATTTTTATACAATAAGTTTCTAAGCTCACTTTTTACAATTTTATACAAAGACTAACATATCATTTGCATAAAGATCGTTAGTCTAGTGATAAGGGAGTAAGAGGTGAGAATAAAAAATCAGAGAGGATGAAGAAGAAAAAGTAGCGAGACACTGTTGTTAAGGGGTCATTGACTCGAATTAGAGTTGGAAGAAGAATCGGTGGACCAGAGTTAGCCTTCGCTTCGGGCATTGCATCGAGGAGGGACCACGGATGATGAGGGTCTCTCGTTTACTAGGTGGTTTTATTTTCTTCGTCGACGCGTAACCCGGTAGCCGAAAATCCCGTCCTCGTCCCAGTGTCATTAGCGGACGCCCTGTAATTTTCTCTTCCTTCTCGCGAGCCGGCCGATCCAACCGGCTCGACGTCCGTATTAATCAACGAAATAATCCGTTGGCGTTCCTCGATCAGTACTGGATTACATGCCGCCTCTTCGAATTTCGTATTCTGGCTCCTACGTAAAAAATGACAGACCGTTAGCTGTCGCGCGCGTACAAACCTCCAAGATTTGGTCCGCCTTCACTTTGGAATCCAGCACACACTGGATTGGAGATGAAAAGGATTCGCCAAGGACGATCCATCGAAATCGAGTACCTTTGAAGAACCGAGAAGATGAATCGTCTTTCATTGGAATGTAGAAATCGCAATGCGAAAGTATAAAGCAGACTCCCCTTTTCCGATCGACAGTTTGTTTATTGGCAAATAGTAGAAATCGACGACTAGCAGAACTAATGAATTTCGATTACCACATGGATTATGAGCGAAACTATGAAACAGACTGTCAGTATGGGCCTTGAAATATTAATAATATTCTCAATTTCTTAAATTCTGATTAAAAATTCAAATGGGGGTAATTTAACCCGATCTTGCGCTGTAATAAGTTATATTAATTCATTTCAATCCTATATCCTTTAAATACAATAGGATATAAGAAAATAATCTACAGAGATATATTACGAACCTTTCCGATTTTTCATAAAAATTTAATTAATAATCCCTCATTGATGTGGTTATTCTATCCTACCCTTTTAAAAGTATCTGGTTTTAAAAAATCCCACGCAGAAAAGGTGTTCGCTTTGATTAATTCTTCTCGGAGCGCGAAGTGACTGACGTAACAACTGATAATATTCACAGTTAGTAATCCAGAGCCGTTGACAAGCGACGCAAAGCTGGTTGGATAGAGCGGTAATTAATCGAGCTGCCGGAATTCAGCGCAAGGTGCATTCATTAAAACACGCGAGGTATCGAGATTTATCGTTCGGGACGAGCGAACATCGTGTCGCGTCGATCATACTCCGATCTACAGACTCGAATGGCTAACAGCGCTGAACTCGAATGAATTACTTTCCGGTTCCTTCGTAACTTTCTTTAACGGGCGGCGAGTACACGCGCGCCTTGTTGCTGGGACTACATTGCTGGCCCTTCATGCGAGTCTCTATATTTTAGCTTTCTCATTACGTCTCTCATTTTATTCCTTAGTCTCCCAATACTCGCATTTCGTCCTTTAACCCTTTCGATGCTGACCTTGACTATACTCACCAAATGTCTTGCAATTACAATCTGTTCACAATAATAATTACAACGATTACAAAGTACACATACACCCTCAGGGAAATTAGTGTGAGAAAGAATTGTGTTCAATTTCAATTACTAAAAAATTATTTCTTAAAAGAAACATTTCTCGAGAATTTCGTCTTGTCGCAACAGAAGTTCAATTTAATTACATATGTAAAGAGGTGTATTGTGGATAAAGAGGTAAAGGAAAACTATCGGGAGACTGAATTTAAAAGTTACATTGAGTATCAACCGACTCTAGAGATCAGATCCTGTAAGGAAGCAGAGACAAGTCAGCGGGAAGTACAGAAAACATCAGGCGGACGTGTTTTTTATACGGCTTCCCATAGCCTTGCTCAAGTCCGGCGTAGTTCATGGGTCACCTTAATTGTAACTTGACGGTACCAGACGCCGTTCAGTATTTTTTCTCTTTATTCTCAGAATGAGTATAGCCATCTGCCAAGCAAAGAACAAGCGTTTCAAATTGTCGCAGTAACTTCTTGTATACTTGGTAACCAATCGATATGCAGCTATTTCTCATAATTCGAATTCCTTTTTCAAGATTACATTACAATCGCTAGTAAGTACAGTTGGAACAAATTGAGTTTCGTCGATGGTAACTCGAATAATCGACATGTCGAATAATGCACAATGGATCTTTACCATCGACTGCGCAAAGCTTAAAAAATTCTAATTTTTTATCAGTCTAATAGCTATATAGCAGTGGAAAAAATAAATAATCACAAAGACGTAATGTTCGGACAAGTAGTAATTTGCTACATTTGACGTCACGCGACGGGTTTTGGCCATTAACCTGAGAACGACTCAAGGCAATACCATAAAAATCCATTGCAATCTGCCACGTAATAGTTTTGCGAATTCCAAGATATGTATTCAGCAGTGGCTTTCTTCGATTTGTTACGTTCGTCTAACTTTAATGATACTTTCGGTCGAATTCGAACGAAATGAATCTGTGTTCGTTCAAGGACGGTGATTCAGAAAAAGTTGGGAAACCATTCTATTTTCTCGGTAGTTTACGAGGGAATCGCCCGATCCCTGTAATCCCATTTTTTCTCGAAGATGCAACCTCCGTAACACTCTTTCCACAAAGTTAATGGAGCAAGAGGTTGGTGCAGTTGCATAATAATCGTTACAGGCTATTAATTTTGAATTTCGAGTTAACTAATTCTACCGTAACAGCAAACGCAAATGTGCAAATAGCAAATGAGTTAATAATAGGCCAAATGCGATGTTAGAATTTAGTTAGAGTAATTGGGAGTATAATTTCATATTCGATATTACTCGGTTAATAAAAGTAACAAACACCAGTTATCTCGATATAATAACCGCTACTGACGTAGTCTAGTCGATACAAACGGATCTAATTTTCGCTTCGACTCGCTATAAAATTGATCCTTTTTGCCGCATTAAATCTGACGTTAATAGCATTCCCTTTTCAACTGACGTATTCCAGAGTAACTTTCCATAAGTGAATATGTGTTAAGGCTATCATAAACATAAACATTTCACGTATTCTCGTTTAAGTCATACTCAAAACTAATTTTTAAAGATTTATTATTGAAATAAAACTTGGTACTATACAGTTACTCGTATTTTTGTGAATTCATTTATTTAGTGTCGTTCTACGTTTTATTATAAAGAAAATGAATTCGTCATATAAAAAATGAAGTTCCAAACCGGTAAATCGTGTCACAATCGTTCATTTTAAGAATCAGAATTGTTAAGCTACTCTTGTAGAGTGTATCGACCTCCAATGGTACTTTCGTTCGAATGCAAATGGAACTGAATGTCTCCTATTCAAGGTCCGGGAATCACGGCAGGACTACGTTCGATGAATCACAAGATGAAACTGCTTTAATCGATAAACTGGATACATCATTCCTGGTATTGGCATCATTAACCCTCATTTCGATAACCAAACCAGCTGCGGCTTCCATTCTGACCCATATTTCTCTCAGTAGTATTACTCGAACCAAACTCAAATAACCGGTACTACCCAAAGTTCAAAGATGATGTCTATCTTTTTAAAATCTTCATCTTAAAAAATATCAATCATAATTCCTTTTGATTCTGTGATAAGATTTACGATAAAAGAATCAAATTGACTAGAACCGTCTGATAAATGAGGCATTAATGTTACTTCTCTTGTTACTTTGAAGCATATAAATGTGATGACAATCGACACAAACTTACCAATGAAACATACGACGGCGACAGACGGCTACACATTGACCAAAATCGCGATAAGGTATATATGTTCGAAAGGTATGCGATGGTAATGGGCGATCTTGACATTGAATATCAAGCGCGAGGCCTACGTGGACACCGATTCAGAGAGGAACTTCCTATTACTCAGAGCAACCTCGTGTAATATGTATAATAATCATCTGTGTTCAATGATGAAACATTTTTGGCGTAACACGCTTGTCAGAACTCCGAAGTATTCGTCCGAAAAATGTTACTTTCAATTATTATACATGGAAATTATTAGAGAATTTAATTATTTATTAAAGTATCGGTCGATATTTAACTTTAATTTAATTTAAAATAAATGTATGTTAAATGAATGGGATTTTTTATTACAGTAACTTAAATTAGTTTCTTTGAACGTGTCTCATCAGTCATGGTTCAACTTGCTAAACAAATAGTAAGTCGTTTCTATAGAGACGCGTGGAATTTGAATGAAGAATCGACGGAGCCATTCATCAAACCTGCCACAGTTAAGTGTAGTTTAAAAAACACCGTACGGAATCTCCATATAAAGCGATTCTGGAATCCGGTTCAATGTGTCATGAAAGTATTTACTAATTTTTTTTCTACGTTGTTAAGTGTATTTAACAGCCAATCAACCCTGAATCTTTGATTCTTTAATATATTTCGTGAGTATCACTTAAGTCATGCTTTCCAAATAGTGCACTATCGTAAATACTCGGTGACAGCTTTGTATCATCAATATTACTACATTTGTTTCCACAAGTGAAATCAATAATTCATCTTAAAAATTAATCTTAAATGTAGAAGTGGAATATATTAATTCATTATTTAACTGCTGAAATTCACAATTCTTAGAAATAGGACAATAGCAAATACACATAAATCGTATTGTGAAGGCAAATAATTAAATTAAGCTTTCGCATTATGATTTATTTCTCTAATTATACATTATGCCTTAAGAGATACAAAAGATCGGTTCTTCTAAAGTGTGCAACTTTTCAAAACTTAATAGTCGAGTAGCCGGCCACTACTAAAACCACCATTAAGCAGTTGTTCGATCATCATAATAACTAACGATAAAACACGAGACGGGCGTCCTTTTGGGTGGAGTCAAAGCGACGGAAGCACGAGCAATATCGTTGGCTCTATTAAAAAAATCACAGCAGGTAGTCGTTATTTTCATCACCAGTAAAAAAGTGAAATAAATGACGCGCTTCGCGTTCCACCATGGAACTACCAGTAGCCAATTCTCGTGTTAGGCGACACCAATGAGAGCAAAAGGTGGTATCTGAAAAAGCAAACTGGGGGATAGGGAGCAGCAGAGGCTCGCAATCATTTACCACATTTGCCTAAGTCAAGGGGTCTGACGTTTATAGCAACTGCTTGGAAGTCCACAAAAGAAAAAGCTGTTTCACGCTCGAGATTATTGCGAACTGTGGCATCCTGTGGGATGAGTTACACTGTTCTGCGAAAAGAATTAATGTCTCACGAATTTGGAGTGCGTAATAAAGATGATTGGACAGGATTCAATTTGGATTCGTGACTCGTTAATTATGCCAAATCTAATTTTTGCGGATAAAAATGTAAGTCATTTATAGGAAATAATTTATGACATGTATTATAGCTGAAACTGTCATTAAGACAAAGGAAATATTTCGATATTAAAGAGATACATAAATGGTATGCAAATGATTGAATCATTAAAATGCAGAATTTTATTGTTGCAAGAATTTAGAAAATTTTAATAAAATGATTGACGTAGGTTGTAGTTCTTACAGGATTATTTTGCCATAATTAAATTGTTAGGTCCTGCAATAAAGTCGACAATACAATTGACAGAGTGAACTGAATTAATAAATAAATTCTGGAATACTGAAGTAAGGAGGAAGTAAACATGCATTGCTCGTGTAAGTTACAGTTTTTTTCCCACTTCTCTTTCCCGGCGATCCGGGTCAGTGATGAATACATCGGCGAAATGTTTTCTTATCCGAGCCTGTAGTAATTTATGAACTGCACGTCTCACTTAATTGGACCGCGTGCATTAAGTCGGTGCGTATAACGGGGGTATATTATCGATAATGTCTCGAATCGCTCTTTTCTCGGGCAGCACAGGTGATAAGGAAAATCTTGGAACATGTCTCAAAATTATGCGATGCACGAGACTTTTATCAGTAGAGCGATTTTGTTTCTGAAACTCTCTGCGATAAAGAACCGCTTTCAATTGCACGCCGATATACATAATGGAAAAACAAGAAGCAAGGTTTTACAAGATAACAAGAAGTCAAATTATTCTCATGTTTCTTTGTTGATATTCGTGAAACTAAAGCCAATTCTTTAGACAAAATTCGTTCTTTACTTTAGTACATTAGATAGAGTGTTTCGCATCAAATGCAAAAAATAATTGCTGTATACAAAACATCTACAAAAGCACAGATTGTAATTTCTAGAATCACAAATTAAATTCAGTACTTTACGCAATTGTTTCTCAAAGCCTCACATGAATTAGAAAAATAATTTGAACTCCACCTTCTTGATTGCTTCACCAGATACATATTGACTAATTTTCGCATATGCAAATTTCACGGAAATCCCATCAAATCAAATGTAATAATTCAGTGAGATCTGTTAAGATCTATTAATTGAATCTGTCAAAATGCACTCACGTTTAATAAAAATCCATCTTGCAATTTTTCACCTCGCAAGCAATCAACAAGTAATTAAAGACCACCTTGCCCAGATGACAAGACATATTAAACATCAAGAAACCTACCTAAGACAGCAATTATTTTATACACTTAATGAAGTTGCCAGTCGACTGCACTATCATCAGGAGTATTTCGCGGAACAATAAATACGATACGATTATTGGAACGCGAGCCGGAGGCTAAAAAAGACAAAGGAGCAAAACTGGTGGATTTATAGTCGGAGCGATATCAGACCCCAATGCATTTATTATATCCGCGTAAAGAATAGAGGGAGAGGATGAAGGAGAGATCCGTATCGTAAACGTAGTAGCGATTTTTTCGAGGATCAGCATTTATCTCGAAATCCCAAGATTTTTCTGATACTCACCATACGAATTCAAATTCAAACCTGACCTGATGGCGCATCCTCGCGACTTTTAACTGGCTCCGCCAAGTACAGAACAATGCAGGCCAGATATGCACCTAGGTCGCGGCTGACCTCCGACGCACCGACAGTGTGAATTCCACCGCGCCAATGCACCGGCCGCTGCCGCCACTGCCATTGCCCATACCGATGCCGATGCTGATGCCGATGCTGATGCCGATGCCGATGCCAAGCATCCGAGAAATGCAGATAAAGCGAAAATTCTCCGGTGCGCTTGCCTCCGGCAGGTTTCTTCTGTTTTTTGGTATTCTCTCTTTCGGTAGAGCGACTGGATGTGTGAGAGAGGTTCTTAAGGGTTCCCTCGAGCTCTTACTGTCTTCTATTAGAAATCGGAGACCTGCTGAGATTAAGGAAGATTTTGAAAAATACGACCCATTTAGTTTTCTACAATCAGTTTATTTCTCTAATTGATATTAAATTGTAATTTAACTACTACCGAATTATATCCAAAAGAATTCTATTCCCTTTTTTTATTCGAATCACTGGAAAATCAAATACGCTTTTAAAAATTGACAATACTAGTATTAATTCTTAGTAGGACACTTACGTTTAAATATACATGTATGCTACTGGAAAGTATAAGGAATACTACCGACTATAAGATTAATGGTGCCACATAAGAATTCTTGTTTCCTATAAGACTCATTGGCTCATTACGCGTTAAATGCGATACGCTTACGCGAAGGTTTACGTAGAACGATCAGAATCATGCAAATAGGCTTCACTAACTAACATCTCAATTAAATGTCTCTGTTTCAGATGGTGTCGGTGCTTGCGTGGGACTGTTGTAATACTGGCATCGAGTTCCAGTGCGATCTGAATAGTGTGCGAAGAAGTCGAGCCGTAGCGAGCTGCGCTGCGAATTCGAGTTGGCGGCTGACGTGAAAAACTGGCAGGATCCTTGCGCTCTTAACTTAACGAAGGCCGTCCCCCGGTTGGCCGCAAGGCCGGTTATTCCTCCGTGGCGCACATTGCACAAGGATCTCGCCAAATTGCTTTGTATTCCCCAATAGTCATCGCTCGGCCACGCTCGATACATACCACGCTGACGAGAGTACGAGTCACTTGTTACGCGGAACATAGATCCGCTGACCCAGAAGTCGACTCCCATACTTGGTATCGTATATGTAAATACATATGTGCGCTGTGAATACAGTTTTCCATTGGTTCAATCCTTTACCCTCAGATTTGATTTAACTCTGTAACCATTGCGATATTTAGAACAAAGTAGTATACCGACGGAAATAATTATTCTTAGATGATTCAGACTGCTTTGTTACGTGAACAGAAGAGTAGCCACTAGATCGTTCTATAAATTACAGTGCTGTATTTTATTTTTACTTAGAGGACCACAATTTGATAACGGAAATCATAATAACACATTTATAATGCTAAATGACAGATAGTATTAATACATGTTGTATACTGCTATTACTTCATCTATAGCTATCTGACCAAGCCATGTTTCTTGTGAAATTAGTCGTGTTACATGGTATATGTCATGTGTTATAACGCTGATACGCGTTTGACGAATCCATGCTTCTTTATAACTGACCCTTACCTCTGACGTCATTGGTCGAAAATCCGTAGGAGGAAGTGGGCCACCGCAATTCGTCACGCTTTTCCATGGTGTAACCCAGGACGATTTGCGTGAAATCGCTAAATATCGCTTATAGAATTTCGCAGTTAGCGTTGACGTTACTTTCGCCCACTTAAAATCAACGTTCGGTTATCTCTACAGGTTGCAAAAGTATATTGATACATTTGTGACGTGTAATTTTAATTAATAGACACGCGCAGATCTGACGACAGTTCCGTTGATTCTATAGCAATTAGCTGCTAGAATTACGGTTACAATTGGAAGGAGGGAATAGATACGTGATTAAGGGCACGTGGGCAGTATTCCCAGAACGCGGAGAATGTTTTATAGAGCGCTGTCGCCCGCGACGGCTTACTCTTGGCCTTCGGACCGTGGTAACGAGCACTATGCGCCTAATTAAAGCGCTTTAATACGCGATCTTTTTGCCAGGCCACAAAACCAACACGCGATGAATGCGAATCCGGGATACACAGAGTGAATTCTCTCAACGACTATAAATTCCAATCAATTTATGTGACAAAATTGAACTTTTCTTTCAAATTATTGGTGTTATTACCAATTAAGTAAATATTCAGTTATTATTTTACATGATATATTCTTGCATAATTTGCATATATTAATATATGCATGTGCATTTACACTGGAAGTTACTATATTGCACTACATTGTTTAATCAGATGATTCGTTTCAGTTCAATTGATTGGAAATCGAGTCTGATATTTAACAAAAAATAGCTCTAGTCAAGCCGAAAGGATTAATTAAATCCTGCTGGAAACAATTAATTTCCTTGAGTTAGTCTTGCTGAAATCGCAAGGCGAGTTGAAAATTAGCGCTGTTGGGACACCTAGTCGACATAACATTTTAATACGCAAGACCGTTCGTAATACTTTCCCTCAGGGACGATAGTTGTCTACAAAAACCCAATCGGTCCTGAATATCAGGGTCATAAACTTTATAATAGACAAGGCGAAGTAGCGATGTGGAAAAAAAAACATTGAACGAGCTAATATTTAATAGTATAGGAAGGAGAGTAGAGCCAAGGAAAAACATTTATAATTCACCAAGAATATTAAGCCACACTTAATCTCCTATAAAATCAATTATCAAAGATCCACAAGCTAAAAGTTCTATTCTTCCTGCAAATATTTATAATCCGTATGTCGACTAGCGGATATGTGCTATGTTTACACAGTGAACAAAACCGAAGAGAACTAAAGTCTCGTGGCAAAGGAACGTCAAAACAATGTCAGTCGAAGACCAGTGATTGTGTACGTTGGGCACGTTCTTTACACAGCGAGACAGGTCTACCAAACCCACCATACCCATACAAAACACTCTTTGACTCGTGCCATGCACAATAGTACCCGTGAAATCAAGAGTTTTTTCCTCAGCCAACCAAACCACACCAAGAATTAAACTATACATGAGTATCTGCAAAAGAACACACTGACAAATCGTGAAGAGGTGATTGAACCAAAATTCTCTGCATCACGATGCGACAGAAGAAGATTGGTCGTTTAATCGGAATAGTGCATTCATCGAGAAGGTAGCACAGGAATAGAAAGATGCATCTGTGTACGTTAGTACATGGTAACGTACGTACTAAGTACGTAGAGCGTAGGCGAATATATCAGGAGGGAAGTTCTACGTAGTCAGTGGCAGCAGGCGGAGGTCGAGAATCGCGCGCGTTAGAGAGAGGGTAGAGAGGCGAGTAGAGGCGATCGGCTCGCTCGGATCAGCTGTGAGAGCGGCGTGGCGCCGCGCCGTGTGCCGCGGCGGCTCTGACCCGCTGTCAGTTGCCCGAGCCCTGTGCTACGGTTAGGACCGCACGCAATCGTCACCTTTGACTCACGCGAGTCCTGACTCCTTCCACACGCACTCTCATCATCTAGTCCTCGCGTTTTTCCCGGTGCGCATCGTAATAAGCACCATATACGCCACACAGACATCGTACAGTCCTACTTACCTCCTGTCTCCTTATTGGAAGGACATTACGAGTTGAGAAAAAGGACAGCCAGATAGAGAGAGCTCATAAGAAGAATCGACGATTTGCCAGTTGTGTTTCGGCACCGGTTCGAGGCTAGAAGCTGATCGGACCTACGGATCAATCGATACACAATTGAATCTCGATCGAATGCCAGATACCTTGCGGTGCGGGATTACTTATTCTTACTGACTCGTAACACTGATCCCGGAGCTACCTTGAGGTAGAAAAAGTATCAGTAGGTAGCGGTTGGTAGATAAGAATAAAAGTATCCACACAGCACTGAAAGAGAATCCTTGCTTCGATCAAGAAAGATCGACGAAGAGGATTTCGGCTTGGTTGTGATAGCTGATTGTGGTGGAAAAGTGGTCGACGAGGATTTGTTCGGGAAGCTCGAGCAGTGTGGAAGCTCTAACAGCCGCATGTTTCGCTGATGTCTCAGGATGATCCTGTAGAGGAGAGGCGCCTAGTTGTCGGTTAGCGAGAATGGCGTGCGGAATATCGTTCGAAGCAACTACTACTACGAGCACAGTACTTTTCCTACTGGTGAGTGTTCACTTTTCGAAGACTTTACTTTTCTTCCCTTTTCTTTTTCTTTTCTCTTCACTCGATAGACCGATCCAAACGCCCGCCATAGGAACCGCGACTTTCACTTTTTGCGCGAAATCCCTCTTCGAGGAATACACGTTTGAAGTCCGAGGATTTCGTCACGACCTCGACAAAGGCTACGGTGGTATTTTAATTCGCGGATCAGATATAATTCCGAGGCTTGTACGTGTACGCCGGTGCTTAGGAGCGTCTGCTAACAGATTAGTGCAACTTCCTACGAACCAGTTTCAAACATGATCATACAATTCTCTCAATCGTATCTCACAAAATTCATTACGTATCGTTATACTTACCGGATTCCTCGATTGAATTCCATCATAAAATTACTAAAGTTCATTGATTTTATTACGATATTGAGATCCGAAAACGATCGGCAAATAGTTAGAGCTAACTAGAACATGTTTTTATGGATCAATATTGACTTTTCTTATTGGAACAGTCCGGTTCTCGCGAAATCGATGCGTAGACTTGCGGCTGGTGGCATTCACACAGAAAGTGTCGGGCTGCACGCGTTGGTATACGTGTACCTAGAGTCAAGGATATCGCAGCGTTATCTAGTTCGTGATTGCTTTACTTACCCCGCTACATACATACATACATATTATATGTGTCTCAGGAGAGCATGTTACTCGTTACTCGCACACACTCTCATCGCACAGAGTACATGATACATAAACACATACACACGTGGCAACGAGCGCTACTTTCGTTATGCAAGCGTGGAATGTTAACTTGGCAGGGTTCGTTCGGAGGATAATGCTTTGGTGCTTTATCTTATGCAATAGAACCGCGATTCACCTCACGAAGCGCCGGCAAAAGTAAAATTCAAGCCGGCACGATGAGGGCAAGCAAGCGTAAAACGGGCCGCAAATCAGGCATGAACTTTTTATGAGCCGCATACGGCAATCCTCTTGAAGAGATTCTTCATCAATTCTATTGTCCTGTTCCGTGGAACATCTTCTGTTACCGTATTTTGTACTCGGGTAACATTAGGATAGACAGACGTTTCGATTTACTCGATTTCTGCTTGTCAGTATTGTTCACTGACCTTGGAGGTCCATAAGGATACGTTGAGTAAAGGAGTCAGGAAGGAACCCTGAATTTCTGTTCGACGTTCCCAACATGCTATACGAAGCATTTCGACATTTTAATGTAATTTCTCTTTCGTCGTTCTACCTCCTTCGAAGTCCATGTTCTGGCGGGATATTTGGAGCTGTTTCTTTCCACTGGGAATATAAATCCATGGTAGGAACAGTTGAATGCGTGTAGTCGAATTCTTCGGTTGCCAAAGGAATGTCCCGAAACTTGGACGTTCGGTATCGCATCTTCGCGAAAAATCAATGGAATTCAAGATAGGATAACATCTGGCGAGATTGTTCGGCGGCAACATGCGGGCACGAAGATAAATGCTCGTACACGTGTCGAGAATCGCACTGAGTATCGAGATCCATTTTCAGCGAGAAACGCGAAGGTATAAGCAGGCTAGTTATGGTTGAGTATTTATTGCGAAAATTCCAGAAATGAAATTCCAAAGGGCAAACCAAATCGGTAAGAATCATTGTGATAGGACTTGTTTACTATATTTTGTAAGAGTTGTATGGATACAAAAGATACATTTACTCGTATAAAGGATATCCAACTGTGATTTGATTAATTGCCCACGCCTCGCTTCCGATGATTATGAACTGGCCGGTCATTGTGCCCTGATTTATACAAACGGTCGAGTTGGCATGCACGTGGGATTCGAATCGGGCATGCAATATCCTGCAATTGTATGAGATAGTATTTATCATTAATCCTGCTACCAGAGTACATGGCTCCTTTTCTGTAATTTCTCTGTAATCCAAAGAACGTTTCGACCCCTTCAAGCGATGCGTGTTTACGCGAAATTCAATAAATAAAGTAATTAAATCTCCACAAATGTACTCGATCAAATTTTCATTATTTCGAACGTCTCATTACGTACGGTTTGGATTTAATTTATGACACTCGAAGGGGAGAGTCATTAGCCATGATTTATCGCACATGAAGTGCTAACCGACTGTCACAAGCATTCGAAAGTGTACTTGAATTACTACTTAGCAAGTTGCTGCCGCGAGATCATAAGTCCTTTGGTAAAACTGGTACAGACAGGATAACTACCATCATCCATGAGTATAGCGAAAGATTCGATTATCCAATTGATTATATCACGGTCATTTATTTGACATTCCACAACCCTCTACCCTAAACGAAAATTTCCAAAAAACTATTCAAAAAGTAACCTCAGCCTTGAACTTCCAATAAATTGAGTCGTCGAATTAAATCAACGGGTCGATCGAACTTCTCGTGACACCTTCTCAGCACGGAGTTTTAATTAGCGCTGCGAAAAAGTGGAGCGTAGAGGTAGGTCACAAAAAGTGAGAAAAGGAAAAGCTGTCGGGAGATAATTGGATAATGGTCGGTTTAAGCGAAGGTGATGTACTAAGGAGGCGCGGCAGAGGGTCTCAATGTGATGGTGGCTAGAGGTGGAAGTGACGACAAACGATATAGGGCTGCCGCGGGAGCTTCTGGCTTAATTAAATGGCAATGCGCCATGCCTGTGGGACACAGTCCTTGCACTCGCGGGCGCGCTCGATGCCGCGAAATTGATACCAACTGCTGATACTCCCTGCCGCGTTAACGAGCGGCCAGTCCTGGTGGCAGAGAACCAGTACTCCTACAATCAATGCTCGCGATAAAGTCCCCATTGCCTTTGCCTAAAGACGTTTAATGTATCTTGTGCTTTGCTTGCGAAAAATAACTTCCGATTCGTCTCTTAACGCTCGGGACTAACTTTTGTGGAGAAGTTACAAAAAATCTATATTTTCATTCTTTTCACGAGAGATTTCATGCTATCGTCTGTCAACGCGTTCATGATGAATTGCGCTTGAAAAAAAAGGTTTTAGTGGTTGGTGGTTTCCCTGCCACCGTAGAAGCTTTGTTTCGCAATGTAACACTGACCAATGTTATTCTCGTATGTTCATACGATATTTTTTCTCCATCTTGACAATGCGTCTCGCCTGCTTTTTGCGGATCGCTTGTAATTGCTGGCAATGTGGCAAATTTAGTAAGAGCTCTTTTTTTCACAGTCAAACTCCATTGTGGTTTACTCATTTAGCAATATTTGTAATTGTGTACAGGCGGAAATTAGAAATGTTTTTTATTTTAGAGAAAGTTACGGTGTATGTTGCTTCGAACAGTCTAATGCTCACAAATCCAGTTAGAACAGTAACTTCAGTGGAAACTGGGACACTTTCGGTCATGAACGAAATTACCATAAATACCGTATATTTGTAGGATTTGCTCGGTGCCAACTTTCATGGTGATAGATACCTTTGCTTTGAATTTTAATCCGTATTATTTAATCGGTGAGTAGAATGCATATTACGCAACTTTCCCTATTGACAATAACTCCCGCGAAAACAATAAGCGTTAAATACCTCGAATCGGAAATTTTTATATCTCCGCTTTGAAGAACATAAAAATAATGAAGAGATCGTCGTATTTCTTTATTCGTGACCGCGTCGATATATTTTTCTCGATTTTGATACCAAAGAAGAAAAGAAGACTTGGCTCGTAAATGCGTTTCCGCGGGGGGTAAGCATAAAGATCCTCCGACGAAGAAGGAATTTACGATTTCGCATAAAGGCACTGCATTTTCCACGAGTGTCGCGGTACGTTCGCGATTATTGTACCCGAAGGCCACCTTCAAAAGGAACAATTTTAAACTGCCAGACGATCGGTGCTCTCGCGTAAAATTTATGTTCCTCCTTGACTCGTTCCACTGTGGATCACCGTGAATTATTATTAATTAAAGCCTAATTGATCATAATGGAGCCGCTGGCGATATTCGCAAGCTACAGACCACTCCATCTGTCAAGAATTATTAAATGACCTGCAATGAAACCCCCGCGGAATCACTCCATTGAAAGCAAATATTGACTAAACGTTTATTCCACTTCTCCTTAACGTTACCTCTACATCATTAATTATTTATTCTTCATCATCCTCCTCACTAGTATAATTAGACTGCGGATCTCTGTGTCTATCTGAATTTCATTGTTAATCCCCAATTACATGGGATTATTTGCAAAATCGTATTTTTGAATATTTTGCCTAATTACAATAAAAGAAGCTTTGAAGCTGTACAGCAAGTTCTGCTAAGCTTACGAAATTAGCACCCATCACAAGGATTACGTTATAAGGGGGTTGTCGAAGCAACCAGCACGTGCATTGAAATTAGTAAACACTAAATCAAGATTCTAGGAAGAAGTCAGTATAACCGTGTCCATTTGGGCGTTTGGTATCCTGAATCTCACGAGTCTCGTGTCGTGAGCTGTTGTTCTTCGTCCCATGTGCAAGGATGTTGTGCCCGCGAGCGCAGTTGCGCACGTTCCACGAGGCGCTCGAAGGAATTCACGCATAAATCACGGCTCGCCTTATCAGGCTCCCCACTGTCTTGCACACGCGTGGTATCCGGAGGTGCACCTGCACACTCGAGCGAGCGAGCTTTAAGCAAAACTTCACGAACGCACTATCCTGGCATTAAGAGACCGCGGTGAACTCCTGTTTGCCGTTTTCCCTATGCCGATGCCGCGAGTGTGAAGCCCGGCTATTATAAATTTCCCTCTCAAAGTGCGCGACGTTGCTAAAACCCCGGCAGCCTTGCCCGTAAGGTACTCTCGCAAATTCGATGCGAACGAGAGAGAAATACACTTTTCTCAGGTCGATTCGCTCGACGGGAGAAGTTGATTTTTGCTGGAACACCGGTCAACGCTAAGCGGTATTGCATGTGCAGCAGCTAATGGCCCTGCCAGTTAGAGAGGTACCGTTAGTGGGGTAGTAATGAGAGGTCGTAAATTTTCATCAAGTATCACCGTCCTTTTGGACTGGCTTTTATCGTTGGCTGTCCTGTCTCTTGAAAGGAAAAAGTCTGGGAAAAGAAGAGAGGGTAGGAGAGAACCGTGGTAGCACATTACTCTGGATTTCGCGCGACGTACTTTTTTACCCCATCGATGGAACACCGGATCGTGGCGTAGCCTTGCGAACAGGCTCATTGTCAGTAGAAACCATCGGTGAAACCGGTCCAACGATATTACCAAGGGAATTTATTGCTTTTGCCTTGGCATCGGTCGTCGATGTTGTTCGGAGCCATTGCAACGGTACAATAGAGCAGATTATGAAAACGCTGCTGCTACCAAGTTCCACTGTGATTCTCGGATATATCTGCCACTGGCTCTCCGAGAACTGGCCTGCGGTTGAGGTCAGACTTGAACATTCACTTTGGCGAATATGTATGCATGCTCTCTAATCAGTTCCCGCACTCGTTCTGATTGGTTGCCAAACAGAATTTTCTGGCGATCTGTGACATATCTTTCAACGAGTAACCATAACACGTATGTACAGTTTTAATTGCAATGTGAAACAGTAAAGATCGATAAAACTAGACAATTTAGATTATTTTCTTCGAGATTCTTTTTCGGTATAAAATCCTAATAGTTTACAGAAATTAGCACATTTTAATATACAATATTCAATATTTATCCTTTTGATTTATCTTTGAAACCAACAACCATGAAAATAATATTGAGGATAACAGGGTGGTATTTTAATTCGATCGGTATTCGAACCAGAAAATTAGATCTGTTTCTTTAATCATGGTATGACTGGAATCCCTATTGAGATCTTTTAGTCGAAGCAGAAGGAAGGAATAGAGAGGTCCATAGGTTCGAAATACCGTTAACGGGCATTAGGACACGCGGAATTCACGTTGCATTGGGCCAAAGGTATGGGCTATAGCCATGCTACTTCCGGTAACGGTACAATTTAAGAGATAAAGCGCTGCCCATTATTTGTATACCGCTGCTCTACTGAAAAAAAGCGATAAGGCTTTCACGGCCCAGGTGGCCTGGGATAGGTGGAATCTCTTGACCCTTCAGCTGCATTCCAAAATCCAATGGAATAACAAGAAGAAGTAACACAATGAAATTGATGGCACTTTAAACATCTAAATATTATTAAATTATATCAGTCATTATCATTTTATAAGTGACATATGCTATGTAAAAATGATACCTTTTTTTAAAATTCAAAAAACGGTCGAAGATACATATTTGTAAAGATGAGTCATAATGGAGTATGTTATATTATTTATATGAATTAATATGTTTGCAAAACAAGTTTATACCACTTATGAAATTGATGTAATTGAAAAATCACAACAAGATCAACTAACTTATATCGCAGTTTATTAATCTAACCTTGCCATAACATTTTAATTCCGGTCACTTCAATATTTTTATACTCGCCGAGCAGCAGTGTTAAAAAGTCTAAATCGAAAAACTTAATCCCTACAATAGAGTCATTCGTTAATATCCAGTCTCCGCTAAACCCGAGGTAGCGTCTGGTCGCTTTCGTTATTTCGATAAATCATAACACCTTAATTTATGAAGGATTTTTATGATAAGCGGTATTAGTGTCGTCCCGGAATGTGGGCATTCTCTTTATCATCCTGACGGCAACGAACCCATAGAGATGGTTTTTTTGCTCGGTTCCTTGGATACCGCATTAACGGAGACAATCCGTCACGTTCTATCTTACAGTGACTCCTATTCCATAGGCTGTAATAAAAAGAAGTCAGTTTCGAGATTACCAGGGTCCGAATCATAGATCCAAGGAACCGTGAGACTGAAGAATGAGTGCGTTGCCCGACTGTAAATTATTACTCTCATAATCATAGTGAACCCAACACATTAGAATCATCTCTCAGTTTTTGAATTAATCCCTTTATATATTATTTCTCGCTAATGTAGCTGGTTGTTATTTTTTTTCTGAAAGCCTTATAATTTTCAATTAGGATTTTTAAGCTAGGATTAGGAATTTCTCGATGAGACGTTCGTCTAAAATAATACTACGCGTCATTGATCTCCGTGTCAGCATCCTCAGTCGGAGGATGTATCACACGCAATGATCCCCTATCCAATTTCCTGTCGCAACAACGAGGAACATCCGCTGATACTTTATCGCGATAACAAAGCAATTTTGTCAATTGGCAATTCCGCTTTATGCGAGACTAGGGCCATGTTGTCTCATTTATCCTGTCGGAGTAGTATATTTAACCAATATATGGTCAATAATCGATGCACATATTTTTTATTCTCTGTCTTATTATCTCTGTTCGATTGCGAGTTTCGTTCGACAGAAATGTGAAGAATGCCATCGACGACACAAGAGGCACCAAAAATCGCATATAAACGACAGAATGACATACGAGAGAAAATAAGATAATCCATGAGTGATAAATCGGCAGGAAAAGAAATAAGAATCGCGATAATCAATTTGATGAGCTGTTCTTAAGCTGCTTATAATGGTAGCCTGAAAACGGTCTAAACAAGGATTTGCACGGAATGATTTGTGTGTCGCGTTACAAATAGACCCAGACGCCTGATCGAGAAAGGAAGAGAACGAAGAAGGATGTAGAAATCGCGGTAGTAATCCAGTGGATAGCGGATGGCACGGTAAAGGTATTCGAAAAATTCCGAAAGCGAAAGGGGTGTTGGGCACATAAAACTTTCGCTGGTAGGGCAATTCTGAAAATAATGTATGGCGGTACCCGACTCACGCGTGGATCGGCGCTCGTGCCGCAGCTCGAATCGGATGGCGCCAGGTATTTTTAAACCCGAACGATAACAACGACCGACTGGATTCCAAGCGAATAACTGTCCCCGGCAAACGAACCACCTTGCGAAATCCCACTGTCGCTCCGGGATCGTCACGCCTCGGAACCACCCCCGCGCTTAAAGCCGGATTCACACCTGCCAGGTTTTTATGTCTCTCGGTTTTATTACCTTTTACATCCTGCAGAGAGAAATATCTTTAGTACTGCTCTTGTAACGTTCTTTACATGGGATCCTAAGACTGATTCTCTGACTTTAATGACACCCTTAATCCGAATGCATTCCATCCAACGTAATTTTGAGCTTGAAATGGAAGTTGGAGATTTTTTAAGAATTCTTTCGTATAATCTTAAACTTTATATTTCTAAGGTAACACCAATTTTATCCTCAATTCAGTGTTACGATCATGATCGGTATATTTTCCATTGCTAACTTCATTAGATGTACAAGATTGGTATTGTTCGTACAAACGTGCCGATCATGCAGGATCTAAGAAGCGCCGCGTATCATTAAGAAATTTATCGAATAAATCGTTGCAACACCTTGGAAATTGATGGGCGGGTATTCGATCGGTGTGCGCGCACTCGAAAATCCAAAGATCGTAATGGCAGATACTACCGAGGCTCATTGAGTGTCATAACCGACAGTAGTATGTCAGCACTTTCCTCGTCGCGTACACGTAACTGGTGCCTCGTTTTCGTGCAAGGCCGACTAGCAGTCTTTCTATCACCATCCGCGTTTCATTTGACACCGAAACCATATAAATATTCACCAATACCAATGCAGGACTTTGGATGAACAAACTTAAATCCCTTTAGTAATCATATTTCTAATAACGAGAAAAGGGAGAAAAAATTAGTAAGAATAATATATCGATTCTGATCCTTTGAAGTATTTGGAAAAATTGCGAATAGTTGAGGGTAAGGGGTTGGACAGATTTCTCCTAAAAGTCAGAATATCTGACTGGGGAAGAAATGGCGTGGGTGGATGCTGCGGTGGATTCCTCGCTATTTATAGAACTGAGGTTATCTCTCTGGATTCTATATATAGTCGAGCTTCGAGTTATGTGGTACGGGGTGCAGTTTCGTGGAGGGTGTTGCTCGACCAGTGACGATCTTTCCACCGGTTTTCTCAAATAGTGTATATCAATTGTCCAAAAAATAACAGCGCAATAAAATTCTGCATTAACTAGTGCTAAGAACAATTTGTAATTTTCCTCTTACAACTTCAAATCTATTATTACAATTTCAAATACTTTTTTAGTACTTTAACTTTATATTTTATAATCTCCTGTATTCATTTAAACATTTCCAGTCGTTGCATTTCAAGTCGTTGCAAAATATTCAATATATTGTTGAATCTAAAGTTCATAAATCTAATTATAAGATAGAATTTGATTGAATAAATTTTGAATTGAACTTAATAGCTATTCTGCTTCTGACTGTACGGAGCAGCAATTGGTATTTTCTTTGCTCGATTTGCGAATAAGTCGCGCCATGCAGGAATGTTCCGGTGCGAAAACCGAATGTGATAATCCTAAAATGTTGTGCATACGCTACGCTTTATTAAGTGAGTTAGCGTGCTGTTGATATTTTTTCAACAAACTGGCAAAACGGGTTCACTAACTTTAGACTTTTGCACCGGTTTATAAGAGGGAACTCAGGAGTGATTCAAAGTAATAATTCCTTATGCATTAAACACCAAAGGCTTTCAGCCGAATATTTTTATTTGCCTTACGACAAAATTCAATGTTAGATTGCAGAAAGTACAGTAATATTTATTTTATATTGTTGATAAGACTGATGCAGTGATTGAAATCCGAATATTGTTTCGTTATCTTTTACTTATCTTAAACTCAAACCTATTAATACTACGATTTACTATAGTTTTACAACATCAAAAGTGATCCCGAAGATCCCATTTATGTTTATGACCGGCTGGATTTTATTGACGAGTCATTAAGTAAAATTACGTCCTTGGAAATCGAACACTTCCTCGATCAAACAATTAAAATCTCACCATAAAATATTCCAACTAAAAATTTAATGAAGATTTATCTATATTAACCTGAGATATTGTGCCTCGTAAAAATTTTATCGAGCAACCGTATTACAGAATATAAGATCCATAAAACGTCCAATTTGACACCTGTCATCAAAACAGACAGATTGTAACTTAAAGTGGAAAGCGAAGTAATTTTTAATATTACTAATGTCCAATGAAAAGGTGGCTATAAAAGAGCGTTCGAAACGATTCGGCTTGATCGCGACCGCAACAAGTGTAAAAAGATACCCTCGAAGTACGGTGGCGCCAAACATTCATTGACATCGGGCTATTATTTATTCGAGTTGGCAGGAAGGTCAGAAAAAAGAGCGAAGCCTATCTAGTGGCTCTCTCCAGGCTTCTCTCGGTTGCCGCGTAGGAGTGCACCTCGTAAATCCTCACGTTCGTTCGAAAGTAGATCAAAGATTGTGTCACATTCTCCTTTTGAATGTTGCATGCCCCGCGTTGCAACTCGCTCTTTTAGTCCCAATTGTTTTAATCGGGAGCTCTTACTCGTGTAATTTCTTCCATCTACCCTCTGGCGTATCTCACCCTTCGATCGCAAAAGCAAACTTATGTCTCGGGAAAAATGTTCCTTCGGTGATACTCGCGTCGATAGTATCTTATGATTATTGTACGACTATATATTACAATGGAGGTTTTAATGCGACAGCTGGATGTACATTTTATAATATGTATAATTCAATTCACGATTCTCAAGTTTATAGCAGAGATAGTTATGTATTGTAGAAGGTGATGCGCCAATAAGAATATATTTTTCAAGGGTGATCGTACTTTGAAAAATGTAAATAATATGTGACAAGTTTGTCAAGGGAAGCATATTAATTTTGACAGATTGGGCAATTTTTCGACGCGTTTGAAAGTGACTCACGCGACATCAATGGGATTGACCATCCGGTTCCCCAAAACCACAGGAACCAGACTCCAAAAGCAGGGGTACAATATGAGGGAGATAATGAATTCGCGGAAAAATCGTAAATTCGATTAAAGAGAGAAAGAGAAGCTTTGACTGTCGGAGACTGTTGCTAGCGGGGTCTGCGACATTTCTTCTGTGTTGTGATTATAGAACCGAGGAATTTCACGGTGTGGCCAATCCACTCTTCGTGGTTTTTCTTGTTTTTCTGACTCGTTTGGGGGATATCTGCAGGGCGCGAGCCGTCTCGATTTCTGGAATTTGAAAGGATTCTGTCTCTCTTGCTACAACTAAAAGAAACCTTATCTTGCCGTGGCTATTCCTTGCGTCATATATTTGGGCCGTTGACGCCACTCGTTCCTGAGTTGGAAGACCTCGGCAAGGACGTCCGAAGGTAGTCCCCCGCAAAACAGCCACGTGTATCCTGACTCCTGACCCATCCTCCTTGTTTCCTCTATTTTTCTCTCCACGCGACTCTGCCCTTACGAATCGACTGGGATTCCTACCGATTCCTCTACCTTCCACCGATTTAAACCTCTACCATACCTGTAGAATCCTTAGATCCGGCTGATGTCACACATCGATTTTTGCTATGCAAGAAGAAACTTTCACTAATTCGGAAAGGTTTTCTAAATTCGATGTTTCTGATACAATTCACGTTGCACCATTTACTTATCGCTCTTTCCACCTTTTATTAGTCGAGTTAGATACCACCGTGAAAAAAGAACTAGTGGAAAGGCGAGAGGCATCAAAAGATTTTTACAAAAAAATGAAATTGATCTCATCGTCAAGGTGAACTTGCGAGAGTTCAGTGTTAAACCGGATGGATAGCCAATACGCATTGCCGTGGGACCCGACGGGCGAGCGTTACGAGCAATTAAGCGGTCTTTATGAGCGCACAATGTGACATATTCCTCGTGTAATTTCATGGGCTAAGTGCAGCGGTGAATATTCGATAGAACATGCATACGTCACGCTGGTTTTTTAAACTTGCTGCTTGCCCTCGTGTGGCCCTCTTTGTGCCCTGCTGCAAATCTTCCGCCAAGGAATTTCCTCGCTGCAAGTGGCAGGAAAAAAGATTACGATACCGGATCTCCCGTTCAAGCCGAATTCCTTCTGATGTACGCGGCGCGTCTCATCCTGTAAATGCTATGTGCGCGGGTGACTTCAAGTTATTGAATACCTTCTTCGACGTTAGCCACGCAACACCAATACTACACTTAACAGAACAGTCGTTTTAAAGAATTAACAATTTTTTAAGCGTTGGATATATTTTTGCTAAATTTTTTCTGTATTCGACGCAATAAAAAATCGCAATTGGAAATAATTCCTGAAATTAAATAAGTTTTAAAGATAAAGTCAATTTGTATAATGGTAAAGTTTGCGAATTTAAGATCTTGGAAGAATCGATTTTCCCAGTCGGGATATCAAGCGAGACAACCAAAGACCTAGATAGATCTTAAAGTTCCTTTATTCCTCGGGGTCTATCACCGATATAGGGCCACCCGGTACGAACGGCATTGAACGACCTTCAGGAATCGGGGTCCCTGTACCATCCACGGCAACACACACCGCAGGGCCACTGCGCTTCTCGTGATGCACTATACATGCGCTATATACGACCCTCGTAACTGGATATCCTACGACCAGATGCTCTTGCACTTTTGATTGCCTACCATCGAACTTTATAGTTTTTCCACAGAATCCCTATATCGACCAGAGCAATGAATTTAGTCTTATCCCCTTCATCCAATTGGACTTTTATATCCAAGATCGTCGTAATACCAATTCAGTTAATCCGACTATGAGCTGAATTCGATTGAAAAGGCAATCACCAGAAGCAGTGAATAAGCCTGACGGAATATATTTGCGAAATTCGGCAGACCGAATCGGGCGGAGTAGCTGATAAGGTCGGCATCGTAAAACGAGGATGTAAACCAGGTCGAATGTAGTCACTTAGCCAGCGAAGATCGCGATATCCCGAACTGAGACGGTTGTACCAGCGCCGACACGTGTACCAGCCATGTCGTTAATTAACACTGGGTCAAATAAAACTTCACTCGACTGACAAGTGCGACGGAGATTAGAGTTATCGCGCTCGTTCGAGTACAAGGCGTGATCACGATGGAATTTCCTCTCTCGACTTTGGTTAATCCATCGTTGAAGGAAAGAGAAAAAAGGATTAACTGACGTCTTCTCATTGTGGCGTCGCATCGTCACAGACAGGGAATATAATTCGTTGGAGCATCAGGGGATAATATTTGCTCGGGATATTGCTTACTGGATTCCTGGTTCTCTTCTGCATCCCTGGCCGTCAGGATTAAAAGTTCAAGGTCGAAATTGACAGTAACAAACAGTGTAAGGATTTAAGTATCCTTAACTGGCTGCTCTCGAACCCTTCGACCCGGATCCCATCGGAACTTCGAGCAGTAGTCATTCTTTGCAGAAATTATTGCCGTAGAAACATGGAGCCAAAGCAAGAAGCTACGCAATTTATGAAGACTGACTCTTCCTCTAGTAATTTCCACTCGTGTCGATCATTTTAACGAGGAAACGAAGAATACACTCGAAGCAAGGAAAAGAATAACTGGTCCTCGTAATTCAAATCTTCTAAATACTCTTGGTCAAAGATGTTCTAGTCGGAAGCGAGGATATATTTACACCGCCCACGAGATGACCAGGTCAAACGTTTCCCATAAAGAGGGAATTATGTGCGAAGTCTTGAAGTTAATAATCACTCGCGTATCAAATTGCAGACAGCAGATATATTTACCTTAGCTGACAATGCGCATTCCGGGGAGTACCATAAAATAAACGTAACGAGTTCCAGTAAGTATAAAACCTATCGGAGGACTCCATACGGAGACAGTAAATTATTCGTGGAAATTAAGTGAAGTGACCTGTACAATAAAATCTTTAAATAGAACGGTTCGGTGGTTCGAGTTGAAGCATCGCAACTCGGAATTATAATTTAGACTTATGATCGGTGCAACGGCTAATTAAATACAAGATAGTATTCGGTGGCCCCGAAGGTGTCACCCGGATTCGTAGTTTTGCGTTATATGCGAAACTTTTGCTGGCAATGAAACGCGCTCGCGCAGGTAAGAGTCTCTTTAAGGAATTTAATAATAACAGATTGAAACAGATGATAAGATTTCATTACTTCCTCAATAAATTTGAGTCGCAGCATCAAAGGTTTTAATTACTCGTAAAAGTTCGCTGATCACAAGGATAATGTTGCTTGGAAATGGGCAACGATCGACGAAAATACGAGCTGCATACTGGTACGATCGCAACAAAAAACGGGGCATCGTTTTAAAAATTGTCGTAAAAGATTATGGTCGAAGTATTCGACAATCGTGGCGTTTCGGTTACGTCGGGTTATGCAAGGGCCACTTGAAATCGAGAAACTACCGTGACTCGTACCGTTTCGGTGCGTTCAATGCGTGTGTACGAAACTACGCTCGAAGAAACGTGGATTCTTCGATAAAATCGGAGCAGAATCGAATTTCTCGATATATATAAAAATCGTACAATTCGTAGAAATTCGATCTTCCCGAATAAACGTAATTGCAGTTAAAAAATAACAATGGTAGTCGTATTTCTAGAGGGAAGAAGATTTTGCAATGAAATTTTCATCGGATGATTCAAGTCGCATAAATCAAAACATTTCTCATAATTCGTCGCGCATACTTTTCTCCCATTTAACACTTTCAACACTTTAGGCTTGGCGAATGAGTTTTTTCTTTTTGCAAGGGACAGCAAAGGACCGAATGGCGCGCTTGGACAAAGGATAAAAATGGCAGCGGCCATTAAAGTCACCTCGTATTTCCCATGATTTATGGCGGCATGATGCACAAAGCTCGGTTGCCGTTATATATCCTTCGAGGCTCGTGCAGCTTCCACATATATGCGTGTAAGCGACTCTTTACGATTTTCTCGCTTGAACTTCTCTTGCGAGCGATATGATCATACGCGAAATCGAACACTTTTACGAGCGGTGCTGCTTATTCTCTTAACAAACATACGCAACTTTCAAGAAATATCGAATAATGAAACTATATACACGTGGAAGCCAGGGAAGAATATTAAACGATGGCTTTTTTTCATTTTAATTATACCGGAAGTGTAAAGAAAATAATCTGAACAATTTCCTCCTAGGAGAATGCTCTCGAATTCTTCAAATGCCATTAATACATTATTTATCCATTAGCGATAATAAATTAATTACAACCAATGGAAACATATTGGTTGATTTAATACAATTGTCTTCTTAGAGTTTCTTGATTTTTGAGACATATTAAGAGTTAGGGTGAACAGGAAATTCAATGCATGACTAGAATTCACCTGAGGTGCCAGTTTTAGAAGGTAGAGCAGATTAGAGCGATGCAAGATAAAAAAAAAAAAACAAATTTAAAGGGTAAAGGAATGCGTTTAACCCTTACACTTTTTGGTACACCTTATCTCAGCCTGTTTCATAATCCTCATAATGAATCAGAGGATCGTGTCATGGTCATTTCAACGATGCAGTGCATCCATTATCTGCCAGATAGAGGAATGCCGAGCATTAGTCAGCGGCAAATCTGACGCGTTCATCGAAAAATTCGGTAGCACAGAGAGATCTACCGTCGATCAAAGAGGATCGGAGCGGCACATTATCGTCAGTATAATATATTCCTTCTTCCTCTTCTTCCACCAGATCTTTCCCTTGCCGTCTCCTTACGCGCAGAGATTCGCATCACGCACAATTTGTCACAACGAGCCGCTCTTGCTCCGATCCTCAGCGCGATACGCTGATTTATGATACCGCGGGAACGACCTAATGGAAACAAATGATCGCTTAATGAGTTGTAAATCATAACGAATACTCGCGAGTACTGGAATATTAATGGTTAATCCTTTTGTTTCTCACTAGCTTCCTTTAAAGTTTCTGAAAAGAATTAGAGACTTTACCTTTAGTTCAATAAAACATAAGAATCCTCTCATGAAAAAAGAACTTTGGCATCGAAAAGAATTTTTATAAAACTAGCTCTATAATGGAGAATATAAATGTCGCAGGAATAGGGGATCGTATAGCAAAGAAAACGAAGTTGTTCGGCGAAAGCGTCTTCAAAGTATGACTTGGTTGCATCTTGAGGAGAGAATGGGAATAGCGGGAAATCCGTGCTGCATCGCTGCCAGTGGTAGAGTTATACGAATAAGGTCTCGACCTGCTGAAGCTTCGTGCATTCAATCGACTAGACTCTTGCCTTTAGCCTGCTCGTCCTTACCACTTGTAATTACTGTAACCTATTCGGTTATAACTCACGATTTCAATGCGACATGCATAATAGGCTAATCCACAATGCCAAAAATCTAGATATCAACAAAAAGCAGGGTTAAAAATCAAAATACAAGCGATGCTACTGACGAAACAAAGCAAAAACCCAAGATACTTTTCTAATAATTAATTCATAATTATTTTCGATTTCTTTTTTCTTTCCGAATATGATTAATACGACGAACAGTACATTGCGAGAGGAGACCTCACCGATCGAGACAAAAAGTAGTAGAACCGTTGTTTCGATTTACACTTTTATACTTGGGGGAGCGTGAGAGAGGCAAGTTGAAGTAGAAAAGATCGCTCGGGTACGGACAGGTACTGCTAACCCGTTGAATCGGGATAAGAAATAATTATTATTCCAAGGCCTCACTGCTGCATACGATTATAACGGTTCCCAATTCGCGAGTACGGCCGCTCGCAGACTCCTGGCATCAATTAATCGAGGAGAACTGGATTACAAAAGAAATCGGAAATCAAGGCATTCGAGAAACAGTACCTATAAATCAGATGCCCCGAAGAATGACTTTTTTACCTCGCACCAAATAGCTGGCTGCTTGGTACTCGAGATTTGTAATTCTATTTTCAGACTTGAAATCTGTAATTCATAATGCCCAAAGGCTCCGACAGCGATTGAGTTATAACGAACAATTAACTAGAATGGTTACGTCGATTACAGCGATTAATTCACGGGAAGAAAGAAAGGTGTGCATGGGACCTATAAGTACAACACACGCGTTGCGATTGAGATAACGATGCAAAGGCCTTTCGGATTGGTTTTGTCTGTGGCTTATTATTACGAACCGATGTTAATTGATGCTTCAAAGATCGCGATGGTTTTCTACCATACGTGTAACTACTATTGCTACCAGTGTCGATAAAGTGATAAGAAACTGCTTTCGGTATAATTTATTTCTCACTT
Organism: Trypoxylon attenuatum; assembly: GCA_963989405.1. Classification (NCBI taxonomy): domain Eukaryota; kingdom Metazoa; phylum Arthropoda; class Insecta; order Hymenoptera; family Crabronidae; genus Trypoxylon; species Trypoxylon attenuatum. Next base: position 18,847,409 of record OZ022491.1, read on the forward strand.
CTCTCTGACCTTTACTAACATTACATATTAATTCCTCTTGATACGTAACCAAAAGCAGATAAAATTCTTACGATCAATCTTTGCGTTTGCCTGATACGAAGTATCGATAGGTATTTCGCAAATATCCAAGCTACAATTAATTCTCTTAAGAGAGTAGTAAAAAGAGTGGAAGGAACATAAGAAATTGTGGGAAGGAGAACTGGAAGCTCATAAGTTAATTTAATTAAATCAATAGGAAGAAAAACAAGGGATGAGGAGTAATTGACTGGGATGTGGTTAATCGCGGTTTCTTTACACTGGACGCTTATTACCGTCCCTATAGTTAAGCCCACCGTCGGTCGATCGGACTGAATAACAGCGGTGCAGAACGTATTGTGCAAGTGTGCGTACTATGTAGGAGTACCTTGGTACGGGCGATATGCCTTTCACATAACTGTGAGTAAATGCCAAGCCGCCAGCCACCAGAGTCTGGTTCTCCATGCTCCACCGCCCAGATGAGACCTATCCTATCCTATCCTATCCTATCTATTCTACCAGTCAATAACTAATAACTTCTTCATCAGCCAGGATCGACTCTCCCGAAAAATGCTACTCTTAGAATCCAATGTTCTCCCCTCAACTTCGAGAAATCCTGCAATTTGTAATTGACCTGTAATTTCCTATTCGAGGACTGTAACCAGTTCACGAGAGAGAACAACCCATTCGACCATTCTGAATGGACGTTTCCCTCGATACATACATGTACAGGCGTGTGTGGTGAAGTATACCAACGCGCACGCGAAATTGAATGGAGACTGTTGCGAGAACCGATGATCATTGAAATGAGAGAAGCGCAAAAATGTAGAAATTGTGATCGGAGAAGGTTGTTAAAATAAGCTCGGTGAATTGCGCTAGGATGATTGCTTAGTGATAACTGGATATGGTTCTCAGGAATTCTTGCTTATTCCGTCGAATTAACGACAACTATCAGGAAGAGAAGAAACGATATTATTGAATAGAGTGTAATAATGTGATCTTGACACTATTCGTTCGGTCGGAAAGGTACTCCCACAATCGTTGGTCGATTTTTTTGAGGTCGATGTGAAGGACGCAGGAGCAGCTGGGTTTGAAAGCTGCTTAGCTTTTACTGTTCAGGGAGTGAATGTGACACTTTTGCCATTCCACCGCTCCTAAGACTACCATGTACACTTCGAACTACACTATGTTGCATTGAATTCTGCCAGAGTTAACCTGAGCAAAGTTTCATGTTACTCGGTTCTATAGTTGAAAATATAATAGCTAACTCTGCCAGAAACAGTGAAGTTTTTGCTTGACATTTAACGTCACGATCTCAAAACCTATAATCATACAATACGTTTTGTTGCTAAAGATAACAGAATCTCGTTACATCAGAAGTTTACCAGTTTGCCAGAACTTGACTAAATTTCGATTTACAGTACGGTACACGCCTCGACCTACCTTTTTCTTTTCACCTGAATATGGAAAAAGCGTTAATGGTAATGAGACGACATGGGGATTTATATTCTGTCGTAGCTTATCGGTTACACAATTAGTCGCGTATCGTAAAGGACGATAGAGGGATCACATTTACAGAACACGTACACCTCTGCAATCGTGGTCAGCTTGTGAATGGGTAGAGCTCGATTTTAGATTATATAATGCGAACTTTACAGGAATAACTGAAAGTGTCCCGTTACTTCATGTACTTCTATTCTGTTACCGTAAACGGTTCACCTCTAACGCAGTAATCCTTCGACGATGTATTAAATATTCTACTATGGAAAAATCAATTAATTACTCGCATACATCCACATTAAATATCAGTTTTAATATTCACCAAGACAATAAAGCACTCGGATTACCGTGAATAAAATTCGCGTGATATGTATCGGTGCAACGTCACAAATAAAATTCTAAAGGACACTCTGCCGGAGAAATCGAATCGTAAACGTCGCCGGGGTATCTTAAAAATCAAGTATAATTTGTGTATTCGTCGTATTGTTATAAATTCCTGTAGCATTATTTTTAGTCGTATCAATGTTACATAATTGCACCACCGTTATGTGCTTCGTGAAGGAAGTGCAAGTTGATCGAGGATAGTTGACAAGGATTCTTAAGACCTATAATTATTCGTTACTTCAACAGAGACCGTTCTAAAGGTTACAATCAATTTAACAAACTCATCTGTTCGTGCTGAAGAGAAAAATTCCATTAACAAAAATACTCAAAAATCTATCTTACAAGATGGCAAAAAAAAGCTTGAATATTATTATCGTAGAGTGGTGAGTATTCGATTACAGTGTATACGAACAAACGGCGAGCATTACACTGCACCACGTAGGGATAGGTTAAAGGTAAAGGTTGCAATCAGTAGTGGGAGCGAGTAATGGTCACATAACAAATCATATGATATAAGATCTAACGCGATGAAGGAAAGCAAGTGACAGGAGGACGTGTCTATAGTGTAAGCGAATATCCCTTGCGGTCCTTATTACAAAACTCGCGACTATACGTGATACTCTCTCTCTCTCTCTCTGTCGCGTTACCTGCAGTATTGACACTGGCATTGGGCTCATTTTCTAATTGCTTATAGATATATGCAACATATAGATATATAATATATTCAGCGTGAAATTGATTTGTCGCAAAACCATGCACATCGTACCTGAAATGCCAAGGTCAGCATAGACTGTTGGCGTTGACCTCTTTTTCATGAATAAATCGACGATCATCGCCATGGTACGGTCATTTCCTTCTGGCAAAACGGATCGAACATCGTCTCGTAATCGTGACTGGTGCACGACGCATCCTCCTTGTCACTTATTATGGAAACTTTCGACCGTAATGGCATCGAATGTGAAACGATGAAAGGAGAATCTCGAAATCACGTACGAAAAGATAAATATCGATTTGTTACTCGTTTTACGACATTCGATGATAGACTGATGAGTAATACTGGAAATCGAATTAACTATTGATTGACAGGTGCATGTATTTATTGATGGGTTCTTCTCACCAGACAAGTTGATAACTATAATATTTTATAATATAATTAACTATACGTGTTTCATCTAAACTGTCACAGAGAAATATCTTTATCACGATTCCACTTAGTGCAATTTACATTTAAATTAGTTGTATATTTGTATATTTGGATTGAAATTAAAGGGAGCTAATAAATTCGGATTAGTGACGAATGAACATGCGACTGGTGGATAGAACCCTGTTAAATATTATGGAGCAGGTTTTCAAAGGGGAAGAAAGACCGTAGCAACATTTGCGTGTCACAAATTGACCGTTTTAATTAATTCTCCCTGTTACGCGTCAGGATTACTGGCTGCGAAATCTCGGGAATATTAAATCCAACCTTTCTTGCTTGGCCCGCAAAAGGATAGTTGAGAGAGCGGCTCCATTCGACCTCTGACACGCGAGCATCGCGAGTGGGCAAAACCAGATTTTTTTACGCGAGATCATAATGCCACTTGAATGGAGTACAATCCTTTGTTAAGTTTCTTTGACACCAAGTTTTCCTCCTCGTCTCTTGATTAAGTTGCAATTCGTACTAATAATTCTGCTCGCGAAGAATTATCCAGAATTATCCATCGTAAAACGTTTTATTAAGACCTTAATATTCGCAAACTTACCTTAATAAACATTCATATTTTTGTCGTGACAATGCTCTTTTTCATATTTTTTTGAAAATAAGGAAACTTTAGCACTGACAGTACTGCGCACGAGGTTGATTTTATTAATATTCAAATTATCAAAATTACGTTACAAATCAGAAGGGACCTTGAGTCGCTCTTATTGTCAAAGAATATTGCGAATTCTCGACGACCTTGCGCCACTCATCTCGAGTTATCCACGTCTCAATTAAATCCCGCTTAAAAAGTGATCCTGACCGTGCGAATCCTCGCCACCTCGTGGAACGGGGATCGTAAACTGCGAACGAAGATCTCGTCTGCTCCATGTGATACTTGCCGCGGACCCTTTTGCCCTCGACGAATGAGTTTGTTAATGTTTTTTACGGGTATTTGAGTTACCTCGTTACTGTGGCCACGAAGAGAAGATAATTTCAGCTGAAGTTTACACGACGACCATGCCAAGGTGAATCTTGTATGGCTGCGAGTACAATTTCCTCAGGATTTAGAACCTTGCCCTGTAAGAATCTCATAAAACAGTATGTACTTACTTATCCGCTACTTCGTACTTATTCGCGATAGACCAAAGGCCAATATTGGTCTCTCTACATAAGAAAAATCGGTTCTCGAAAATAAACACAGAAATTAATCTTGTGCATTCATCATACTATTTCATAACCGTATACAATAATTTTTTAGTGTTCCTCTGTGAGTGATATAAAAAGTCCTGACAGACAAGGGCAACAAATACAATACAATTTTATATTCGACACCTTTTTTAATTTAATCTTATGTCCCAGTGGATTATAATAGAAGCAATAGCACTAGAAATCAGAGTCAGAACCGAGAAACAATCGCCAGTGATCCTAGAAACAGTGAAACCTGTCTTCTAAGTCGAGCATAATCGAACGACTTTTACATCTTTCCATCTCTCTCTTTCTCCCTCTCACACCTACGCGAACTCGTGATAAGCCTTTCACGATCGCATACAGCCTCGTGTCACCTTTGCCAGGTTTGTGCAAGCTGCATGCTGGCCATGTACGCACACAGATCACACTGTTGGCGAGCTACTGAACTGTTCTCCTCTCCTGCTCTGCTTCCCTGACGTAATATCGCAAGGCCGCGCACGAGAAATTGCTCAGCCGGAGAGCCCGTAGAATAACTAATTCTCAATGATACCCTGACTCTCGACAGCACCTCCGCACGTGCCACCGATCGTACTGTTACTTACTGTTAGTTAGTGTGTTCGCTCTGATAGAATTATCCGCGCTTTCCATCGCTTTTCTCATTATTCATGGAACGAGGAAACTTCTGCGGAATATATTTATATTAATTGTTTTATCGTTTTATCGTGAGTGGACCATTCTCCGTGACAGATTTATGTATAATTAAAAAAATGCATATGTAAAATTTTTCTTCCATGGTATTCATTTTTTTAATTATGTATCAAACAATCATATTATGTTCATTAAACAAATAGGTGTAGGATTTTAGTAATGAGAGTCAGATTAATTAGCTACCACGCGGATATGCAGAAGTGAAGATTGGAGTAATTGTGAAGTTCATACGAATATTTCATTTCTCGTTTCGAAGTCGAACTTCAGGATCACGTTTCGTCTTCTTAATAAGGTACGGAGAATTGTTCCCGGTTGACTAATACAGCTTGCTGAAAGCAATATGCAATTGCGGCGCTAGCAGAACATTGAGCTAAATATAGAGCAGTAGGATTCTGGGTCCTATTTTCTTTTGCGCAAGTCAGAAATACGTGATTTCTGGAAATCACAGAGGCATCGTAAGCGAAAAGGATTTTTCTAGTACGTATGTGTGTTAAACATACAGCTGAGAGCAGCAAAGATATAAACTCGCAGGTAGCGAACCGCAGATCAAATTTGGTGTTCGACAGATCATAATCGTTTATATCGGCCGGCATCGTGGACATTATGTACAAGTACCACTGGTAATAATGTCTCCCGCTGCGCCCATATTTTGCTCCTCGAATTCATGCCCTCTTGTCTATAGGGTGTTCAGGATCACAGCGAATCAGGTGGAATAAAATTTCGAGAGTCGTAAGAAAAAAATTTTTTTCGTTGACACCATGTTAAAATTGTAATTCAATGAATTATGGATTGACACATTCGTGTTTCAATGTTGATTGACGGAAGATTATTTAAGAGATAAAATTACAGGAAATTTATGGAGCTGATATTAGAAATCAATGAATAATACTGTTATATGTATAGATCGATACGAGTAAAGTTCGCTGTAGATAATTACAATAATCAGATTGATCCAGAGCGAAGTATCAATGCAGGACATTTTACTTTGCACCAACCCATATGTTGAGCATTTCAGATTTATTGCAGTATATATATATCGGGAACAACATGAAACCGTATCGCGAATAATTACTGGATGAGCCTATAATGTCCGGTAATCAAACCGTAGTGATACTTTTCACATAAGTCTGAGTAATGCGAGTTTCTTAATTACCGGAGCGATTTACATTACCCGAAACACAACTCTCAAAGTCTCTTGAGTTGGTTCGATCCCAGAGTACAAAAGAGTTCGCATGTTAAATTAAATCCAATTTAAATTCTCGGAATTGTATTCGGTAATTGAACATTCAGTAATTAGCAATTATAAGCAGATGGTAAAACACATTCGTGTTGCATTTAATTATATTCTTGTAATCTGCATAAATAAGCCAGAAAAAAATTGATACATATTTCATCGATCTGATATTGGTAATTTATTGACAATACTAGATTATAGAAATTCCAATAAGTAACGCAAATGCAATGTACCAAGTACCTGAAATGTAGCATAATAAGTGTAGAGTACTTAAACGTAAAATAGCAAACTCTATTTAAGGAGCATAAAAAACACTGACGAAAATAATTCTCGCGAAGTGCGTAAATACATATTTCCCACGTACCATGATTCATATGTGAGCTATTTCTGCCTTAAGTATTTACTGACTCATTACACTCCGGATTGCTAGTAGGATCAAAAGTAGAACTCTAGCCGGAGGAATGCGCGAAAAACGCGCGTATCGTATTTAACCAGATATTTTAATCGTCGTGTTATACCACCACAATTACCCTCTTACACATACCATTTTACTACTATTCCCACATATATTTTATCTGTCCAACTAGCAATCCTTGCTACGCGAGATATCCTAGCATCTGCATATGAATTCATTTTTATTAGAATCAACAGTAATAAAGTCGATACGAAAAAAAGCAATTATTCGAGTTAATTTATTAGGAAGTAACAGCAAGATTGCAGGTTAGAGTAAGAAACATAGGAGTGGCCATCTGCCAAAGCACAGATCTCTGTTAGACGAGGAAGGTACTTTGATTACACTATGACTGGTATTTACCAAGACTGCGAACTAACTCAATCTACTATTCCTTGAGCATTACAAAATGTTCCTCATGAAGCTCGAATCAATGTCCAGCGAACAATCGAAGACTATCTTATGGTATTATAGTAAGTTAGGTGGTACCATTGAAATACCACACTCACACAACCTTTCCTACTGACAGGACAACAATCCCTAGTATTTCTCCTATGAGCTAATAGTAGACTGGAGCACAATATCGGTCGTTAGCACTGAGAAAAGGTGTCCAACTCGCGGCAGAGAGTCCAAACAATCGCCCACGCAGGAGGAAGTCATTAGGATGACGTATCCGATACGAGGCGCCAGGGGCCCCTGGAACCACGCGAGGACCATGCGACTCAATGACCCGAATACTTTCGGCGCGGGTGCCCGTTACTTTCCTCCGATCCGCGCTGACCCACGATTATCCAATACCCAAGAAAGAATGTATGTAAACGTTTTCACCTTCGTCCACCTCGTTCGTCCTGTTAGCGTACTTTCGGTTCGAAGATCCTATCTTCTCTGATCACCATCGAAAACCGAAGAAACTTGACGACTCTTCTTTCATCCCCTTTTACGGAATATTCTGGCTCTCTTTTTTAACCGGACCCCAATCATTTATCCAACTGGCTGGTTGCACCCGATCAAAGATAAATAAATATCGCTGCGGAACTCTGGTAAATTCCCATCGAATTTTATTCTATTTTTCGCCTGGTGGTTATGTGCCAAGAAATATACATACGTATAAGGTTCGGATATGTAAAGTATCGGGTTCGGGTCACGATGCGTTAAAGTCGTCGATATTTACGATACAGTCGGAACGATAGAATTGTCGAGGTGTGATTCATTCTTTCGACGCTCTATATTTTGCAACGAGTTTGAGATTTGGTCTTGGTGATATTTCGTGTAATATAGAATAACGAGTATTGTCATTACTTATTTGACAGGATCACGAGGGTGCAAAGGAGCTGAGAATAGAATGCACGTATAAGAATAAGTGAGGTATCAAAGTGTCTTACAGAGGCGCGTCCTTAATAACTCTTAATCGGAAGATTAATAGACTGCGACGAAAAGAGATATGTCTGTATAAAAGCTCCCTCTTGGGGCGGGCGTAAATTATTTAGAAACTTGGTGTGGGTGGACTGAAACATTTATTACGGTCTCTCCAGAGTACGAAATTACGCCACTGTGCATTGTGTAAGCATTACCACCAATATGTACGCAGTGCTAGCTAAACTTTCGCTGGGGAGACATTGAAAACTGAAACTCGCGATCGCGCGCGCGCGCGCGCGCCTCTGTTTCGAGTTACATGTTCGCATGCCAGTGACAGTTGTCAGTAAAATGTTTCTCTCGAAAATATAAACCGTATAGAATTACAGCTTTGGAAAATAAAGTGACCGCAAGGAAATCCTTGTATACAGGCAAATTTTCGTCAAACAAGATTGAGACGTTTTATTTGTTTTATTGGGAAAAAGGAGGAAAAAGTATGCTTCTTAGATAATGGCCCGATGAACGAGAGGAATGAGGAACAAGATGAGTCAGACAGAAGGTGGCTGAAAATACGAAAAATATATAAAAATCGCATTCCGCATTCCTCTTCTCGTGATATCTTTGTGCAGCGGTTTACCACATAAAACACAGGCGCCTCGGGAGATATCCACTGCAGTTCTTATATACCACTTCCATAAAAGTTTTCTCATAAATCAGGTGTTAAGAGGCTGCTGCACGATAAAATAGAATGCTACCCGAGGCCCGTCTGTGTTATCTACAACAAAATCTCGCGACTATTCAGAACCTTGTAGTAGAACGTAAATAGTAACAAAAGTCGTGTAAAAAGTCTTGAAAGAAAATTTCTGTAAAGAAGTTACATACACATACAAGAGAGTACAGTGACTCGAAGACTAATCTTTAAAGTACACTGAGCCTCTCAGCTGCTCGGAATTCAAAGAATATTCAAATTGTCAACGATCGTAAGTTCTCCGAGAAACCAACAGTTTGGTCGTTTCAAGAGCGATAAGAGCCACGAGTGGGTAATCCAGTCGCCGAGGAGCACGCGAACATTGTCATAACTCGCAATTTCTCCCTTGGAAGATTATTTTCCAACGTGTGTGTGTCAGTGCATCGGCTCACGGAAAATCGCGGTGCATTATACAATCGGCCGACCGGACGACATTTGCATAAATAATATCCGACATAAGCGGGCATTATGGATAAGTCCCGGTGCGATCGTGCTTTTTCGCGTAAAATGTATGTCTAACGCGCGCCGCGTATGCATTTTCAGGGATCGTAATTTTGCGGCGTGGTTTCAAAGAAGCGTGGGAATAATCGAGATTCGATCGAGCCTCGCTCGTATAAAACCCTCGACTATTGCAGCTTCGTGATATTAATTCTATGTATTTCGCTCGTGGAATGCGCCACGAACAACTGCAAAATACTCTAAGCACTTTGCGCGCTTCTATCTATGTATGAATTCAAGTGCATTCGATTTGAAAAAGCTTGCTAATGTAATCGCGTTAACACAAAAGCAGCATTTTTTAATTGCAACCATAAATAAACCCCTGAATACTCAACCATATCCATTTTACTTTTATTTTCCCAATTAACGTGGTAACAAGTCAAATATCTTACAGTGACTTTCAAGTCGACTACTGGTTAAAAGGGTCGCAAAGAAAAACGGGTTGGAACGGAAGTTGGAAATGGATCTCGTCGCCAACTGAATATGGTGTACGGTGTATGTCAGTAGGGTGGTATGGTTCAGTGTGGATTGCTCTTTTTTGAATAAGCCCCGGGCTAAGGCTATTCCCCGATAAGCGAACCATGTACGAGGTCGAGGTCCATTGTTGCAGCGCAGCAAAGTTGTGCGACACCCAAGGTAATGCATCGCGCGGCTTGATAAATCCACTGGGTGTTAAAGGGCTAAAGCAACCGCGACTAGTACACTCACTTTATATTATCAGAATCTTCAAGCGCATAAATCAGACCCATCTCTTACGAGTGGTCGTTAGTGAGCGACTTCTTGTAGTCACGGCTACCATCCTTGAAACGTGCAAAATACCTGATTATGGATAAATTTGAAGGATTTCGGAACACCATATGTATAAATGTCGTATCGATTGGGCATATTCTTTGGTTGCTCGGAACATATTCCTTACCACCACGCCCAGTCGCAACCTTGATCGGCCTCTTTCGCAGATTCCTCAGAACCTGATATGTTCGTGTCATTTCCTTCGCATACCGGCACAACGATATCCACAGGATCACGTGCTTTACGTCGACACGTCTGCCGCCCAGAACCGGATGTCGTCGCGACCTGTAACAAATACCACTCGAGAAAAATCCTCACCGCTGCTCATTTTCTCGGGATCGCAAAAATGCGACTTGTTGACGCGGGGACCCTGTTCTCCCCTTCCGCGCTGCTTTATTGCTCCAGTCGGCAACCGAGTGCCTTCAAACGGGCTTTTTTAAACGTCTTGGAATTATTCCGAATTGAATTTTTCTTTCTTAGCCAACTGGGAGAAAAGCAACTTTGATTTATTCTTTAATTCTACTTCCTTTAGCATGGTATTTATACATAGGAATTTTTGCTTCTTGTTAATTTATCAGTTAATAAATTTATACTTTTAATTGCAGATAGTTATTGTCTTCTCCTAACAGACTTGCAAATATTTCTTAAACAATTTATTATTGGGAGCAGGAAGTTCGGTGATGGTTTAAATTTATGTGCAGTGGTTTTGCAGTAGCTGTAGTTAATAATAACTTCGAGGGGTCGTGCGTCAATGGTTCTGCGTTAAGCAATTCTCTCTCGGTTACAGTCCACTTATTCGTAAGTGGGACACGCAACTACAATTGCGAGACATTAAAAAAACATTGAAACGGGGGCGAGAGTATTAACTCGATTTCGCCTACTCGCGACTTCTCAAATCCGTGAGTTCTTAAGCGATGAGTTTGTCGTGAGCCAACCGCGCCTTTTTGCTACTGATGACCTTCGTTAGAGTTCATATCGCATCGATCATACGTGCATACTAATTTCCATGGAATTATTGTATTCATTATTCCGTTAGTTGAAAGAAGAATTTTTTGGGAATTTAGCCCGTTTATGTGACAATATAATAAAATTCGAATTATCGATCAACCCAATAAATACGATGCTAGTGAAATCGATAGTAGACACTTGGCAGGTTCGTCCTATTTAAACCACCTATACTTGCGCTCTTCTGCAAAAGCACGATGCCTTCACGGTGACGAGGATCTCTCTTTAAAACGGCCGCACCTGCATATTGTTTATAATGCGCACACGGTTGGTTATATCTGCACGATTGGCTCCGATCTTCGTCCGCTTTGGTACCCACGCGAATTCTTCTGATCACCGCGACACGCGCACCCTGGCCATTGATTCTATTCGATCGCGATCGGTTCCAACCGGTACAGTCAACCTCGTTTCGTCCTAAACACCGAAACGTCAGATATTTGGAAAACAACGCAGTCATTTAAATCGTTGAATCGTTCCTTTTTCGGTAAATCATTTTGAACTGTGACTCTTGTGGCAATGACGAGTGAATCATTGCAATTTAAAGTACAATATCTATCTTGCGATCTTATCTGATTGTTAGTCAAAGGTGAACGCACTTTTCTCATAACAACTTGTTAATAAGCCATAATATTCGAAAGTATCAATCTGATCGAAACTTTTTTCTTCAGAGTCCATTATTCGTTAATAGCTTCTGCTAATAATTTATTGTCATAAAAATCGAATAGTGCAGTCCATAAATTTTTTACACAGTCTCGAAATACGAGGAATTCATATTACATAGAGCATACCTAATCAATCTGGAATGTAATAAAATTGACGTCACTGAGGTACAATGTCTCATGAAGGGACATGTTGGAAAATGACTCACAGAATACAGTTTTGATCCGGTGCATTGTGAAAGGTGGATTATGAAATGTCTGGAACATTGTAAGAACGACAGACACTTATTAATTTCAGATTCCACGTGTGATAATTTCCCCAACTAAATCCACGCACGACACTACTTCAAACTGTACAAACAAGCGAACGACTTTATTGGAAAGCAGTAAATTTGTTGGACAAACTTCTCGCGTGTTTGACGCGAGATACAATCCTGCGAACGAAATATTTCCTTTACACTTTTCGCAAATGAACTTGTTTCTTGGATCCAAACACAAGATATCCCTTGTACACATGTAACGGATAGTGCACAGAGTTCGAAACAAGAGTTTAAGCGAAGTGTCGACCGATATGGAGCGATCGAGATAAAGCTATAAGACTGTGAGCGTTCGTATATATACAGTACTCACAATAATCACTTAACCATCGAGTATCAAGTAGCCAATCCAAGTTCATTTCAATTATATCTTCATCCTAATTATACTGAATTGCACTTTGCAATTCTTCCTAATTGCACGGTTCTACATTCGACTCTCGATGCGAGTGTACTATTTTCACTCTAGTCGTGCATTTGTAGATTTACTTATGAACAACAGTGTACTAGACACGACTCCTTTTCCACAGAATCTCCTCATCTCAGGTGTCGGCGTGACAGAGGCAAATTATGTTCGATACGCCGGGGAGCACAATGTAAGATATCGCATCGACGAATCTAATAAGGAATGGTAAACCACGAACGGCACTTCGATCGGAGTCTCTCGAAGCGCAATTGACTCTGGAGAAATATTATTGGATATTCGAGATTTGGGTCGACAGCTTAATATTGTATATATACCTTAGTGTACAAATGAGACACTGTGGAACAATGGGTGATAGAATAAATTTAATGTAAAAATTCTTTACTCTTGGGATTTGGAATATTTGTAAAGTTTTGTGGATTCTTGATGTGAGATTGGTTTCGCGCAGAAAGGCAGACATCTGCAAAAGGTCTGACTTGGCTCGGGGAGTGACCTCATACGAGGTGTCCACACGACAGTACGTGTTCTCCTTTCAACAGGAAATCATTCTATCGTCCGGTGCTATGTATAAATCGACTGGCGAGTTTTATGCACATTTATAACTGTTGCGGAGGCTCGTATTTGTTAGTTTGAAGGTGCATCGTAATAAATTAATCTCAGAGATGCCCCTCGTGGCAGTTAATTCCGAAAGATACTAAGAAGTATCCATCATTTATTCATATAGCAAATATTTTGAATGCCTCTTTAAATCATTCCACTGTCAGTACTCTGTAATATCCATGGCGAAGAAATACACGTATTTTCTTGCACCACATTTTTACCTCCAATAGAAATATTGCAATACATATCGTAGTAATTTTATTTGCAAAAGTATTTTGCGTATAAAGTTACATTTAATATAATATCAGCGGCAATTAGAAAGTGAAATTGATTTGGTATTGTTTCTGGGTATACGAGTTTTACAAGGAATTACAAGGAAATAAGATATTGTGCAATGCATCGTAAAATAATTCTCGTCGGCATATCCACCCACATTGCTCCTTGCTCGCTGTTACCTTCTTGCCTCGGTTTCCATTTCTTCTATTTTCGGGGAACTTGGTAGTCGTATGTTCACTCAGATCGCGATAAATCTGGGTGCTCTTTGTTCGACTTATTTCGTTCGTCCCACTTCTGTTTGATTGTGAGTTTCGATTATTCTTAACTTTACCAGAAATTCTGGAATAAAATACAACTGGTTTATCCTTATTGTATTGTCACATTAAGCAACGACCAGATTTTTCGACAGCTGTCGTTGCTTCGCACCAATTAACATATTGAATTAATACAATGACTTAATCAAGGTTCATCAAGTGTCCGTCTGATGGTCAATCAAATTGGGCTGATTGATTAAAATATCCGACTCATTAATACTAATTGTAAGAGACTTTTATGTGTCAACTGAGGAATACAATGTTCTTTCCCCAATGTTCAATGAATTCTCAAATCAGCGAATTAAGAAGGAATTTTTCCCAGCTTATAAATATTCCACCCGTGAATCTATAAAAAACATAACAGGAAACATGCTATTCTGTTTTTACCCGAGTGGCGCTAAAAGAGTCACAAACAACAGGCCGAAATTAGGTGTCGAAATCGTAGCGAAAACCTGACGCACACATGTGCATTCTGTTATAACTTTCACATCTGCAGTTGATTAAATTAAAAAACGCGGAGATACATGTTGTACGTATCTTGAATATAAGAGACTTTGACGCAACACCGTCATAAACCGGCAGAGTCACGGATGTCCTCGAGGCAGTTCATTTGTTTTATTAGAATGCAAGGAGGAAGATCGTTCGATGACGAATGTTCCACGAAAGCCTCATGGTCAAAGTCACGCTATCGGCGGCGCCAGCACCCGTCGGTTACCATAATTACGACATAGGAATACATGAATCTCGATCACGGTACTGCAGGGCGTACCAGAAGCAGAATTTATGTGTTTCTTCTGGTCCCACCGACCGGTTACTTTCGTGATGGTTCCTGCTTCTTCGATTAGTTCGTCAGGAAGACTAATCGAACGTACTATTGTTTGCAAATGCAACAGAATACGATTCTCATTTGTATTATTAAGTGTTTGACACTGACATTGAATAACAGTTCCCCAATTTGTACAGAATTGATACAAAAACCACGAAAAGAAAAAATTCAATGTAAGAGAATTTTAAGTGCAAATCAAATTAAACTTGAACATTTTCTTCAGTTAAAGAATTCTATTATACTTTGCTATCATAAAAAAACCATATAATTACTCAGTTTGAGTTTCCAATTATTATGAATAATTTCACACAGAATCTTAGTGATTTTTGCAAATTGACACTTCTATCTAAGAAGTGAATATATCTTAATTTGCAATGGATATATTGACTTACGGTTAATTCAGATGACAAGCCACAGGTTCCGAACATCAGTCATGCTTGACCATCAGAGATGAAATTCTGAACAAAGGATATATTCAATGTGACACGTGCGATGGCATCGACAAACCGTTGTTAATAAGACGTGAACCAGTTCTAGCCGCAACCGAAATAAGATGTATTAGCCACTTGCGATATATCGGTGTTAAATCTGTTCGAGATGGCTCGCAAGATACGGGTTTTTATTGAGTTTATGGTGGCCGTAACGTAATTTATAAATTGCTCGGATGCGCACCTGGTGCGACCTTGAAACGTCGCGGATGGAGTCAGGTATAAAGGCAGTTTATCGTTCCGGTGCGAATTGAAAAATAAGTGCGCTCCTGCGTGTTTTGCTCTCGTCCTCGGATCATAAAGTATTCGTCCCACGTCGATCCTCACGTAGCTTCAACGTCGCCTCGAGTTATGTATGTACTCCGCGAAATTGCGAATCGATGACGCACGCTGCACTAATTGTCTTAATGTGTAAGGGTGAACAGCACTGCACTCGAGTTTGTATTTCGCATAAGAATTTAACACTTTGCTGAAACGTCACGAGTTAATTCCTATTCGTAGTTAATTAAATTTTCAGTACATTCATACGTCATATCTAAAAAAAAATCGTTGGTAGTTTATACGTATGTAGGTAACAAATCTTTTTGATATATTAACTTCATATTAAAATACGGTAGGCGAGCGATAAAGTTGACTGAAAATGCAGTTGATCGTTCGCACCTAAAGCACTTGCAGGAGACAGAAAACGATGAAGTAGCAAATAAACAACAAAGGCTACAAGATGAAGTATATGCATTGAAAAAAGTATGATTAATGTTTCCGAAAGATCGCGTTCTTCATCGTTACAAGCATCGTTTGATCGAGGACAACTTCATTTCATCGATGCTACTTAAGCTTTCGTTCTGACAGCACGCGTAAATTGATCGCGCGTGAAAAATTCACCACGCTGTACGGTTCAATTAGCCGCAGTAAAAAATGGACGATCCCGTGCAATTACGCCTTGCCAAATAACGTACCTTGTTCGCAACCAAGAAAGTTGATCGCGAGACCAGGGTTGGTTCTTGCCGATCTTCCTACTCACTTTGTGAACTTGCGGTTAATAAACGGATGGTTTTCAAAGAAATATACAAATAACTAATTTAAAATTACAATGGTAATTCAGCAGGAAGAATTGAGAGTGTAATATTCGGATATTAAAACTATGACAGAAATCACTATTTATAAGAAGGATTTATAATGAAGATAGTTTTATCATGTGTCCAATGATTACAGGTACTGCTGCAAGCGGCACTGGTCTGGGACGAAGTACAAACTGCTCCAGCGAAGAGGAACGACATACTCGCAGGCACAGAGTTCCTGTCAGTCTTCATAAACGGTGCTATGGCACCAGTGCCCCAACGACGACGAGGTTTCCGACGGGGCGGTCACACGGCAACAGCTGCGGACAGTGCTACAGCGGAGTCACATCAACAGGAAGCTTCAATCTATCGGATATCACGGCATCCGAATGGTAGACAAGTTGTCTCGAGAGGACAGAACACTGGGCGAGATGATATCGTTCGATTCTACCCTATTAGCCAGAGGACCCTCGACAACAGGCAGCAGAATCTCGCGTCTCTAATAGATGACCTGAGCACGTCAAGTCAAATAACTTCGGGACATTTGCCCCCACGAACAACGAGTACGACGACTGCGCCAGTAACTATTCGAATACGACCACCTTCGAGGTCGAATGGCACTCTGACTGCCAATAATAAGGGTGTTAGTCGACAAAAGGTAATAGGAGTCAGTGTTACTTCTACTGTCGAAGCGACGCCTTATAAAGTGCGAGTGGAGCATTACGATAGCGATAGATCCACTGTTGTCACTCGACCTCCTAGTTCCAGTAGCAGTGTAGCTAGGGACTCAACTGGAGAGGCGAGCACTGGGTCAGCCAGAGTATCCACACCAAAAGTAACGGTTACCAGTACAATGGCAACGTCCACTACAACGACGATGGCGCCATTACCATCGCGGTTCGTTACGGAAGAGTTAACGAATATTGTATCGGAATCGAATAGAAGTGAGTTTTCCGTGGAAGAAGGTTCCCCCAGTACGAGTTGGCGTGGTCAAAATTCAGTCACGCCAGGCTCCACGACGAATCGCTCTCCTTCCTTCGTAGAACACGATCAGAATCAGGAAACTAATGGCAACAGTCAAAGTAGTTCGGATGATATGATCACACTACCAACCGAAGAAAACTATGAATTACCAGAAGAGAATTCCGAACCCAGAGAGTACAGTGAAGAGTCTATGGAGTTACAGACAGAACAGCTACAGCCACAAGGTCGCAAAGTTGGTAGACATTACGATGGATCGCACTATAATCGACCGGCTTCAAAAGTCTACGGTCAGTCTCCAAAACCTTACAAACCTCCACGGACCTATAGCGAACCAGCGAAAGTCTACAGCGAGCCAGCCAAAGTTTATGGCGAACCTGAGAAGGTTTACAGCGAACCAGCCAAGGTGTACAGTGAACCATCGAAGGTCTATGGAGAGCCGGCCAAAGTTTACAGCGAGCCAGCCAAGGTGTATAGCGAACCGGCGAAGATCTACGGCGAGCCTGAGAAGGTATACTCTCAACCATCGAAGGTTTACTCCGAACCAGCAAAGATATACTCAGAGCCAGCAAAGGTCTATTCACAGCCTGCCAAGGTTTACGGCGAACCAAGCAAGGTCTACGATTCCGAAGGTCAACCGGTGGAACAGGAACACGAGGGTGAACCGGATGAACAGAACTACGAAGTCGACGAGTCAGTTAGTGTCGGTAGCAACGGCAACGCCCACGGGCCACAGATGATCATGACAGAGCCACCTAATGCTTCGGAGGTGGAAGACGGCCACAAGGTGGGTTACGTAGTGGAAGGTAGAAACTACAGGAAATACAGGGTCGAAGAAAGGACACCTGATGGATTTATAGTTGGTGAATATGGGGTCGTTAGTCACGATGATGGGTCGTTGAGGGGTGTTAGATATACCGCGGATGGCACGATTAATCCTCGGCTCATTTATGACGCTTTGATGAAGTTCCTTGCCTTGTGAGCGGAAAGACAGTGTCACGGTGTAATGATGAGGATTGCCACAATTAGTCGACGTGTTGCGAAAACCTTGACAGTAAGGTGTCGAGCACGTTGATGAGAAGAACTTGACTGATTCTCGCTGTTCTTACCCAACTCAACTGCCTCAAGAAGTAACTTTAAGGATCGACCTTGTAGAATCTAAGAGACCTCGCATCTTACGACCGCCATCAGGAGTCCATGGTGCACAGGCAGTCGTCCAGTATGCGAAAGATGCTTTTGAATCGGAAGACTAATAGAAGACCTACCAACCTGTGCCAAACGTGTAATAGTGGAGTTTGCATTACTAAAAGAGCACGTGTTCCATACTATGGTCTTTGGGACATGAGTCTAGTAATAAGATCCCGTGCTTCCAACTGCAACGTGTGCGGTTAAAGCCCGAGGGTTGCAGTTAATGTCGACAAGGACACATTTTGACATTGTTCAAACTTGACAACTAATAAATTCGTCTGGACTCTTGGTTTATAATATAAGATAGAGATACAAAGCGGCTGAGCCTTGCGCGAGGTTGACCGGCTTCTTTGCGGTTTTCGCCGATAGTAATCTTCGGTTGGTCGTCGCTCCACCATTTCTAAGATCAGAAAAGGTCACGTGTATTCTTCGCGTGTTTTACAATTAGAAGCCACATCCCAAGGCTGAAATTACAATCAAGAGAGTTCCCCAATGATTTACAATCAACGAACGAACTCTCAAAGAAATTAGACAAAGCGTACTATATATGTGATAAGAACGATATATCCAGGGGAAAAGGACTCAGAGTTGTTTATGAATTACGGGATCTGAATCGTGGCAGATTAATTGTACAAAAAACGTATGCTTTAAGGATTTTTCATGTAGCGAGCACGGAACATGACATAGAAAGGGACCATTAAAATGGAAAGTGAAGACGATGCCAAGCACGAAAGTAAGGAGGTCATGAATTTACACATTGGTGCTGTAGTGACATTGATGGGATGTCAGACACGCGACTGATATTTTCTTGCCAATATAATAACATTAATATACAACGACTCCTATTACACCGATCATTTTTACGGTAAATGTCACGGTGGTTGACTAGAATTAGAAAAAACCTTCATGGAACCTAAATCTATCTACTATCGTAGTAATTACTCTCTATTCGTTTTAAAAATTTGCGAATAGCGTTCATGATCGTGTTTTTTAAGATTCTTCCTTATGATAGCATCCGTAAAATCTGATCTAGTTAAAGTCTGACGTAGGAAGTTCGCTTCATTCGGTGCGAAAGGTCGGTGGATGAGGCGATCAGACGAAACGCAAGAAACCTCGAATCGATGCCCGACCATTGCGAAACTGACAAATGAAAGTTACTCTTTCAGTGGCGAAAGTACGAACTTTTGTGTCCAACGCTGCCCGATGGCCTTTGACAGTCGTGTTAGTGCGACGCCCGACTCAAAGTGTACCCCGTAAGCATTTCTTTCTTTCTTCACCTATCTTGTAATCGAACGACATACATATATACTAAACGGGAACCGACTCTGTATTGAACTGACGTACAAGTCAGAATTCATTCTGTAGCATCACGAATTTCGAATGCTGACAAACCAAGACGAACCGGAAGAATTTTTCAACAGATTACCCCAGAAATGTCAATTTAAGCAAATGCGAAGAAAAGATGTGTAATTGAAAGAATGCAAAAGTAATGTCAGCTGTAAACAACCGATGGACCATAATATTTTATTTTATATGTTCAGTATAGTAAAGTAGAGAGAGAGAGAGAGAGAGAGAGAGAGAGAGAGAGAGGTACTAGATTATAAAAAGGACGGGAGATCCAAAAATCGACTGAAAACCCCCAACGCGTGCTTTCGTGACGGTAATGCTTCTGTGATGAAGAAGTATACGAAGAAGTCGCAGCAGCCTGGGCCTTCGTCCCATCTAACAATAAACGAATTAATTTAACCGAGCTATCCAATGCCCTGCATTCATTTTTGAATATACTGTGATATTCAATTTTCGTTTATCTAAGTGTCAACAAAATTGCATACTATAATTTCACGGAGATTTGCAATAAGAAATTAGAAACTTGAGGATGAAATTATAGAAGAATTCAAGTATATTCGAAAGTACGTAGTGGCAGCGAGAGCTCAAAATATTTAATTTTCATTGGATATTGGATGGCTCCGCTGCTGCGATGGACTGACTGACTTGTCACGGCAGCGTTTCCGTGCATTTTCTAATTCTAAGCTCATTTAGACGATAAGACGCTTCGCGTCAAGGAAGTATCTCATTTAAAGGAGAACACTCGCGTGTCGTAACACGTCATATCACGTTAGATAGATTTAAATAGCTCATTTTTCCTCATTACCTCAAACTTTGGGACAGTTCCTACTATTATGCTACATCTTTCAGATTTACACATTTGAATTAAATTAATTACGTAATAAATTACATTAATAAATTACAAGTTCAAATTAAATTAATTGCAACAGATCTGTTTATAATAACTGCGAAATTTTTAACTATGATAAATCAGTTTTCAACATATCAAGAAGGTGTTCATAGCGTGCATGTTATCATATATGCACACATTCCTACTGAATAAAGTTGGAATTGTCTCAAGTAAACATATATCCTGAGAAGTGTATCGTTAGTCGTATCTAATCGATAGCCATTCCCTTTTGAATATTGCTCATCTCCTTAGGATAAGAGTGTGCGAATCATTCCCACTTTTATTTCCGATAAGCACTAAAGTATTCTCATTATGTTACGAGTGATTACTTTTAGGGGTCCTTCGACGTAACTCATGTATCTTAGACAGTATTTACTCTAAAATATTATGTATAGCGCTGTGCAGCCATCGCCATTTTTCGAGGACAACTTTGTAATAAACTCCATTGTCATAATCACCAGAACTGCGATTTATCCCAACATCAGTGGTGCAAGAGATCCTTACTACCCTCTTCAATCCCCAGCTCCAAAGAAGAAGTTTCTGCCTGAAATGTGTTTATTGCTGATACGTCGGATGCCAGCTCGATTAAAGAGACTTATAGCGGGTTTGGTATCCTTTTCATTATAGGTACATATCGATTTATAGTCTCATTACAGTCATACGGGTAAGCCGATAATAGTAGGTAGTCAACGATATATAAACGGATCGACTTGCGAAAATAGAAGGTTGTATCCTGGTAATGATAGATTAACGGTCTGGAAACATTGATTTGTAAGAAACTGGCAAGTGGTTTTTTTTTCAACGTGGAAAGAGAATTGAAAGAAAAAGAAAAGTAGGGATTGTTCGGAAGAATTTAGTATACATTCCGAGTGCACTTAATTGAGTGGTTTGTGCAAGCATGACGCGGGTGGAATGAAAATTGATTTAATGATCCCGAGTAGACTCGAGGATAAAACTATTAAAGGGTGCAACGATTAATTAACCTGACGAATAAATAATATCAATCGGACGCACGCATTCGCCCTCATTATGTATAACCGGAGGGCTTATACAATTATTGAGCTTTGTGCTATAAGTTCCCGTCGTATAAATCAACACGTAATTCCAGTATCGTCAGCCTGCAATTCTGGTGAATTACTTCTACTGATAAAACGTGCATCGTTTATTCTCAGTAATAAAGATAGATCAATTCGGATAGCAATAGATTTGCTGAGATTTATACAGAGGAGAATTACTACGAAATCTCTAAGAAGAAATTTAATATTAATTTGGGAATTTAAGTTTAATAACAATTTTAACGCCGATGCAAAATTACAGGGTAGCAAGATAACGGAGTGCTTCACGAGTTAATATTTTTTAATCGTGTATTAATCGTCTTCTGCTCCTTACCCTCTTTTCATACGAAGCCAATCATGTCAAAATTACAATATTAATTTATATCGCTGAAAATTAACATAAAACATGCAAAAATTAGAAATGCACTTGTTGGAACCTAAATTAAACTATACTACATGTAATGATAATTATCTTTAAAGATTGCCCTTATTATTTCCAACATGACTTAATTACTATTTAATACTGATTTTACACAATAATTCTGGGATAGAATTTTTGGTCTGTCTCTAAAACTCCAGGTAAATATTAAATTATATATTAATTAAAATGTAATTCCCATAATCGACAAGCAGATGGTACATTTTCCCGGTACACAACTAAAATGTTGTCCAGGTAGCCACTAAACTGCTCGAACCGATTCATTAAAAGTGACCAGTAAATCGTGATTCCCAAACGATGATGCAAATTGCGCCAGGCTCTATACACCTCCCAAACAAGTTTTAATAATGGGGTACATGAAAAACAAAGTAAAAACCACGCAGAATGAGGACTTATTGGAGGCACCAGGTTGAAGGACAAGGTGAAACACGGATGCGACTAGCAATACGAACTAACCATATTCGTCAAAATCATCGATACCCTTCTTCCCATTTTTACATTATATCAAAGGGATCCAGTAGCGCCGCGTCACCGATTCGCCTCCGTTCCAGACGATAAATTTCACGCTTGTCAAGTTTCGTTGAAAAGCATCGTCTGATTCTCTTGATCACTTTTTCGATCTTATTCATATGCGAGCAACACAATCAGTGGGTGGCTGTCACATAAGAAATAAAGGGTCAACGACTGGGGAGATCGTAGGTGGTGGATGCTGTATATTCAGTTCCATTTCTAAAGTTCCATTTAATCAGGAATGTTGCTGATTTGTAAGTTAGATAGTTAGAGTCTCATCTAGATTACATCAGAGTAGAAACCGCGCAAAACAGATCAATCACATGGCGCCATAGTCGTCGGGATAATGTTATTGACAGGTAACTGATTGTAATGTATTCGTGGACCATAGAATTTGTGAAGATTCCAACGATGCCCGTGAGAGCTTCGTGACCCAGTAGTTTACCAAATAGGATGGACTAATAAGTGCGGTAGTATGGAACTGGCCCGCGGCAAGGATGTCTGGCTGGCGTGTCCGAAATTACATACTTATCTTCTTATCGAGATCGAAAACAACCGGATACCATAAACGTAACACCAAATTTTCTTCGGTCGAAAAAACCGTTTTCAAAAGTTACGAACGTAATTAATTCGATACCGCAAAGGATTTTTTAGTCTTACAAAAATGAGGCTTTTTTATATAGCTTCATAATTTTGGTTGAATGAATCGCATAATGAGACATGATACAGGTCAATCACCCGATGATCCAACGGTGAGGATGAATTAACGGTTCATCCCATGCGCAGTCGAAAGCATAATTTAGAGCACCGCTTTAACTCATATTATTCTGCTGAAGAAATAGTCGCGATGTTTTATTAGAAATTTATCGCAGCATAATTTTTTCAAATTTTCACATTTATCATAGTAAACACAGGCCAAGTTTTGGGTAAATCACGCTCGATTAAGCCGATCTTCGTCTCGAGTAATCCGTTAATCTCTTTACGCGAGGAAATTGCTCGACAAATCAGAATAATCACTGGCACAGCATGAATAACAAATTAGTCATCGCGTTAAGTTCATCCGAAATTACGTTCCTCGATTAGCATATTTCTTATATGCTAAGCTAATGTTTTAAAAGTATTTCTTTTCTACATTGGGTACATTCCTTGTTTAGCGAAATATAACACAAGGAAAACGGTACCGAAAACTGAAAGGGTTACCTGATTTAAAATTTTTTTTTTTTTAATGTAATATATGTATATGCATATGGGGTTTGTGATTCAGAGTGACTTTGTGAGGAAAATATTTTCTTGATACTCGTGGAAGAGCGAGGCATTCGAAGGAAGTGGTAGAGCAGCCTCTTCGACGGGGACATAGTGATCTGGCCAGGCTCGATTCATTATCCTGGCGCCAGACAAGACTCATCGCGCACGATACCAGCCGTGTTTTAGTCGTGAGGGCAGTGAACGTCCTTGGCGCCGCAATCTTTTCTCCCCGGGATATTCAGGATGATTAAAAAATATTTCTTCAACTCACCAACGCACGATTTCACGTGTCAACAATCTGTGGTTTACATAAACGTTACAAGCTGAGCTACTTTCTTCAGGGAAAAGTGAGGACTACCTGCGTAGTATAATTAACTGACGATTTCACTTCCTAATTTTAAACGATCTGCCATAACAAAATGTAATTCTTCGCACAAAGTTAGATACCTGAATATGTTAATCTTGAAATTGATAATAATTAAACTATATCTGTGTTTACCATTACCATTTTCCATAAAAATCCACAGGCTAATAATAATATAATATTATGATCTTGGGAAGTTAAACATTTTCGCAATACATTACTACTAATTAAATTTAGAGGCAAGACAAGAAATGTGATTCTACATGTAAAATTAAAACATTTTTCTCGATATATTTACAGTTATAATTTGTATTATATTTATTATTGCAATGATCAATTTTATTTGTTTTCATATCAGAACATACCATTGTAAATAAAAAGCTTTTTATCATTGTAAAAACAAATTGAAGCTGAATAGTTTATAGTTGAGTTTTATTGACATTTTGACGGAATATGAATTAGTTGATTTCAAATTCGATTCCCAGCAAGGCTTCTGTTTTTCCAGCGCTCGACGCTTGATCCTCGAGTAACCAAACCGACCAGTTGCCTGCGTGCTGTTCTCGTCGGCAAGGTAGCAGAATTGCTTACCGTAACACGGTCGGATTACCGATGCGGTCCACGTGCACCTATTAAAGGACACCCTGGGCGATAGGAGCCGCTATCCCGACAGCGAGTAAACACCGGCACGCGGCGAGGCCACTCGATACATATTGTCCACGAGTTCCGCGACACTCATTGAGAGATCAGAGAACAAGAAAGAGGAGCGCGTTGGGTCAGAAAGAAAAAAGGATATAGACAAAGAAGAACTCATCCGATTGAAACGTAAAGGGTGAAAGTGGAGAACTTCATGAAGGGGGTGGTTGCGCTTCATTGTGTAAATAATTGAAATAGTAATCCCCTTCGAGAGAGAGATAAAGAGCAGTGACCGTCACCTTAATCTCGATGCTTCACTGACGCTTCAGAAGTGCGTGCTCGAGAGGGTGCAAGCATGGAACGAAACGCGCCGCAAAGGCGAAAAGTAAACGCGCGACTCTGTATTCCCCATTGCTAACAGGCACGTGCCCGCGACTTGCTGCTTTGCTTACTCTGATTTTATTTTCGACGGCTCGAGTGCGCGTTCAAGGAGAACAATCGGCACATGGGATTTGTAAAAAATTTGCCATGTGTTAAACAAATTTCTCGACTTTCTCATATTAAACTTTCATTCGAAATAAAATTATTTGAACAATATTAACACATAATAATTATAAATAGTTTGGAAGCACTAAAATGTAATATCAACTTGTTAGTAGAAGAACTGTAAATTATAATTGAAGAAAGTTACGGAATAGTAAAACAGGAAATTATTAAGACAGAAATTGTGCTGCGAATTCAGACTGTGTTAGTTAAGAGGTATTAAGCGAAGATCGTCGAAGAGAAGAATCGGGCCACGATCGTTGCGTACAACAATAGACGGTAGGTAAATACGGAGCAAGAAGCTCGAAGCCTCGAATGACCAGCCAGGACGGATAATGAGGAAGAAATTAGTGGTGCGTGAAGGTACGAAGGGGGCCACCTGTGCCTTCATCCTCGGTACGCGACGTGGCATCTTCGAGAGAAGTTCGTCTCTCGTACATGTATTCTTCATCTTGAACACAACCTCCGCCCCTCCCACGTTTCTATTCCTCGAAAAAAAGACTCGGCTCGTAACGCGAACAGGCACAAAGGTACTTCACGGAGGCATTCAGCCAGCATAGATCCTCGATAAAACATTGAATGCCCTCTGCGCCCATTCATGCCGTATCGACCTTCTTACCTCGCTCCTTTCGCGGCCCTTCTGCTGTGAAGCCTCTGAAAACGCACGAGAAATATCGAGATCTATGGGTCTCTTGGCATGCGTACATCCCCGTGAAGATGTGTCCGCGACGGACCACTCTATTTGTACCTTTTACTTCGGCTTTTACAGGCGTTCGCTGAATCCGATTTTCAAATAAAGACTCCAATCTCAATGAAGCGGTCCTTATCTTGTCCTAGTCTCATGGAGACACCTTTATCCTATCTTTCTAATAGTAACTCTCTTTAGTGATTTCTCGTCTTTATCTACTATTGCATTTAAACATATAATTTTATTCATCCATCAGTTTCTAAAGTGATAACTAGCTCGGAAAAATAGTGACATATTATGAATACTGATACAAATATGTCTTGATCGTTGGATTTATCGGTTCAAAAGTGATATCTAACAAGCTCACGGTTGTCTGAGTAAATTATGACATCGGCTTGCCAGGTACTTCCTTCTACTAATTAAGTTTCAGGACAGGTCATATTTTATCCGCGATAAGTAGGCGTCTATCAGCGACGATAATGGAAAATAATTTGTCACTTGGACGAGGCTCGCTGAGTGAAGCAGGTATCGCGTTAAGTGATTTGTCCTTGCCACGAGCGTGAGTTACCATTATCGCGGTTGGTGAATTTGGATGTCGGATTCCACGGTTGGGACGGCTTTCAGATCTGCCGTGGGGAGCCAACAGTGAGATATTAGTGTCAACCACGACGTTACTCGCAGCCTTTGACAATAACACGAATCAATCATGGTGCAGAATACATTTCTACCGTGAAACGTGCACTCGTTGTTAGACAGCTACGAGGTACCTACAAAATGTAACTGATCACGTTAATCTCTACATGAGAAGAAAGTTTGCTATTTTTGTGAAAATTATGATTATAGAGTTTTAAATATTATTTTGAAGAATAGCAAAGATCTTTAGACAAACCTTTCCTTTCTCATTTTATGAAACATTCTACTGTCATTGTATACTCGCTTTTTTGCTACTTGCAAGAGTGCACTCCGATTAAAAATTCCATTGTCGAGTGAAATGCGACTACGAATCTTCCATGGAGTTCAACTAGATTGAACAATAGCGTTCCATGAAGAGAGTTGTACACTTTTGTTCGGGCGTCGACCGACCGTCGAAAAAACCATCGACTAGCGAGTCGAAGGTTTGACATTTCATATTCTAGCAAACTTTCCCACAAACTTTTGACAGGCAAAGACATGCGGGCCGACCTCGAAGGCGAAGGTGATTTTTTGTCTCTCAAGTGGCAGGGGCTGCTTTTCTCAACTCGAGGAGGGGGGGTGAGCAACTCCTCGAGAACACACAGGAGCGCTTACGCATTCACGTATATGTAGTACGTACGAGCCGCTCGACGTACACCTATTATTTTCTACCTCTCCTCTCACCTTCCTGTTCACCTCAGTCGCCCCTCGTGCCTCGCACTTGTCACCTCTCTCAAGACAAATATTTATATCGCGAACACCCGCTGTGCCATTGTGGAATTTGCGGCAACTCTTGCTCCTATTAAGTCCCGAGCACCTTCCTGCTGGTAGAATTCTCCCGCAGCTGAATTTTTCCCCGTGGCTGGGCTTATTTCGCGACGGGGTGGCGTTTAAGTGAGAGGCTGCCCTTCGTGAATCAAATTAGAGAGGTATGATACTTAGGTATTCGGTTCTACAGCTTTTCTTCTGGATTCATAATATCGAGAAGAACAACATCAACTGTGATTCTTTTTTCAAAACCTTTTCCTATTAATCGTAATAAAGTTACTCTTGGTGCATATTAATCGACATGTGAGGGTGTTTCATAGCTAAATCAATTGGTGTTTAGCAATAAATGAACTAAAATGTGTTTTCTCATTTTCTGTAATCTGCAGGTCTCAAATGAGAAAGTAATTATCTCATGTGCCATATATGACACTCGAATTCCAACTCTGTTCGGTGATTAAGCAGATCAAGGTAGATTATGAGCATCGTGTAGTTTCAACTAGTTGACTAATGATGCCCATCTGACGATTAAAACACGACAGCGGTACACGGACGATACTTTCCCATGGGAGGGCACGCAAGCCACGTGCGCGCCGTGAATAAACATGTTCTCCTCCCGGACGTGCATAGCACATGTGTACCCCGAGCAGCACAAATCACTTTGTTTTGTATTCGCTTCAACACCCACGCTCGCAATTTATATCTCGCGTATTATCAAAGTCTGATTTTATTCGCCAGGGATTATAAATGAAAAAACTATCATGCTTTTTTCCAGTTTTCTTTATTTAAATTTGGACAAATTAATTCATACATTTTGAGCCAGATGTCCTTGTTGCTGATTTTTCACGATATTTATAAGGATAGAAATGTAGAACGACGTTCAAAATGGTTGATACACATGGTAGAGTCGCTGTTGGGCTGTTGCAGAGGGTGAAGAATATGTTGGCTGTATCACGCATGCGAGAGACTCTGGAGGCGGGTGTCACAAGAGGCGTGGTGACCAAGGGGATGCGTAGAAATCGTGCAAAGGACTCTTCTGATGACGATGCATGGTACCACATAATACATTACATCTTTCGAAACCAAATTTTACCAAGAAGATTTATTGCTCTCTGTTAGTTACTTTACATAAATCACCATTACAAGATAACACTTAAGAAACATTAAATCTATCTCAAATTTGACATTCAATTCTACAAAAATTTCGATGGCAAACGATAAGTACAAATTTAAGGGTTGTACATGATTGACGTAACTTTTTCTTGTGAAGTATCTTTCTTGAATCATGACAACAAGGTATGTAGCGAGGGAGAAAATTTGTTGTCGCGGATGTATAGGTGATATCGGTCGGAGGGTAGAAAAAATAAAAAAGAGGAGGGCTCCATTTCTGGAGAGCTGGAGGAAGGCCGAGCATAAATCGCGGCGGCGATAATGGAATTCTCAACGGGGGTCGCATTGACACGGGCTGCGAAGTGTCGTGCCCTGGGGGCAAACAGATCGACGCCGTGACGATGCCGGCACAGCGGCCCTCTATCACGAGGGTGCTAACCTTCTACCTACAAAGCGGGCTGCCTCTACGTTCAATTGATCCTCCCGCTATTCAATTGCCACTGCTATTGCTCTCGTGAAATTGAATTATCGGTCATAGCGTTCTTGTGAAATCTCGATTATAGTTGAACCTCAAGTTCTATTATTCCTAACTGTATATCAAAAATCTTGATACATTCTTCAAAAATCCTTTACAACAATGAAGAAATTAAAAATTATAATGCTTTAAAGTAGTTAGTAGTGTAACTTACGAGAGGTCTTAAACCACCCTCTACAGAGTCTCGGGACGAAGTGATTAGATTGCTTGACGA
This sequence comes from Trypoxylon attenuatum, assembly GCA_963989405.1. NCBI lineage: Eukaryota > Metazoa > Arthropoda > Insecta > Hymenoptera > Crabronidae > Trypoxylon > Trypoxylon attenuatum. The sequence goes on from OZ022491.1 coordinate 18,876,602, forward strand.
GGAATGGTCTCCGTGTGAATTCTCCCATAGAAGTAACACGTGCTCCATATATTCTCTCCTTCTCCATCTCCCTGGACCTTTTTCTCCTATCGCGTCGGACCTCATGCGTTGTTCGCATGAATCACGTCCTACCAAGTGGATGCTTCCCTTGTCCGACCTCCGTTTATCTCGTAATACGTCATTGACCGAATCGTCCGAATATCTCTGCCATAATAATTTCAAGGGGGGTAGTGCATGTTTCTGATTCCATTAATAAAATACTTTGGGACTTCTGCATTTCACAAAGATGATTTTGTCGAAAGTAACTTGTAGTTTAAAGTAATCTAACAAAACCATTGCAAGTATTGGAATACTTAAAAGATCGGCGAAACATAAAGTGTATTATTATACCACACCTGACTTCAGACTTCAGATATAAAAAGGGCATCATAAAAAGCTTGTAGTACTTCCTATACTGACCATACGTGCGAACAATAAATACCGTCACTTTCTCAGTAATTAACAGGCGACACCTTTCCACGGTAGGCAGTGTTTTACGATCGTCGAGCAGGAGCATCCTTGATCCTTAGCGGCGCCGATTTTTATGACGGACCGTCAGGTAAACGCGGATACATTGCGGTCTGCTAACCGTTAATACTACCGTACAACATTTTTTATTGCCTTAAGCCAGCAAACGCTCGTTCGTCGGAAACCGATGACAATACCAACAATGCGTAATCCGACATTGTCTCAAATTAAAGCATAGCGAGAAACTCTGTCTGGCTGTACTATCTCTTGATCCTCTCTCAGGCTTAATTCCTCGAACGACGCGGGATTTCTCCAGAAGAAAAAATTTTCATGGAGCCAACGTGTGCAACAGTAGAGTAAATATGGGCTAATCGCTCCTCGTTCACCATGTCCAAATCTTTTCGAACAAGAAATCTATGTAAATAATTTCATATATAATACTCGATACTTATGAATATTATTGGTGTTATTCGTTAACATTGATCTGATTTTTAGGATAGCTTTTCATATAATATGTCTCTGATGTACAACGTGTGATTTGACCTACAGAATTATATAGGGATCGTTATTAATACAGAATAATGTAGGATATTATAGAGACTATAGTTTGAATCACTTGCCAAATAACGGGTCTCAAACAGTAGCACATTGTTGTGGTTTCGCCGATGAATGGTACCAATAGATCGCTTTATACCCCTGTATCTAAAACAGAAGCCAGGATGAGATATGACGATCTATTCTCGCAGACATTTCATAGAATTCGGGTCAGTCGTGCGACGTCTATAAATTAAGGAAGCCAAAGCAGTGAACAGTGAGTTAGAAACCACCTTAGTGTAGGGATCATCGTGGGTTACTGAAGGTAGAGAAGTTTTCCGTGCAATGGGAAAAACCTATCCCTGATCTGTCTGCTACTCGCCAAGGTTGCGATTTTTAATTGCAGTTTCGTCTTAGCCCCGGAAAATCGTAACCCGTAAGAAGATCGTTGTAAAATGGTATTAACAAGGAGCGACAAGGTTTTCGGAGATTATTAGTGTGCTGGAGGAGTCCTCTTCCGATTGCCACTGGGGCGGCAAAAAATGGTGATAATCAGGAAAACGGCCAGCGATAATCCCGGGGACAATAGATTAGCGACCGCTTCGAACGGAATCCCCCCGCGAGTTACGTGTGATTAACTGAAAGTAGTCTTTTAGAATTTACCTGCTCGGTTCAACTGTCCGAGTGAGTAGAAAAGAGTTTTCAATGATATGGAATTATTTCTAATTCTTAAATTTCTATTTTTAATTATGAACTTTTTTTATTACTTCTGCCGCCGATACCTTAATTCTCAGGATTATATATTTTCGTAGAAAATTCGATCTTTAGTCGGCTTCAATTCACAGACACTTGTCGCGCAGGTAGAACATTAGAGAAAACTCCTAGTTAAGCAGATTCGGTGCTCACAGTCAAACCTGCCGCTGGTTCCGGAAGCGCTTTGTTTGTCGCGAGCGTGCATTGAGCGAGGCGCATTTCATCCGAAAGAAGCACTTCGTCAAAAGGCGAATCGCCGTGGAGCCGAATGAAAGCGTGGTGAACGAGCAAGCAAGGTAACGTGGCGACGTGACGACGTGGCGACGTCGGACGAAACTCGAGATCGCGAGGAGCCAAAATGAGAGCAGCATGGTCCTCGCACAACAAAGCGCACGAGAATAAACGAGGAAGAAAAGGCAGCGGAGGAACACAACAACCGCCGAGAAAGGGAGCTGACGAGTGTTATTGCGCGTTTCGCTACCAGCCAGAAAGGCTGAGCACTTTCAAACGACAGTCCGACGACAGCACTAACTAGTCAACCTTCAACCCTTTTCCCTGTCACCCAGAGTTTCGTGACAACTCCACAACGCTCTTCTCCATACTCATTTACAGTACAATTTTAATTAAAATAACTTTGCAAACTAGACTTAGAATTTTAAATTGAGTAATTCAATTTTCTATGTCGTCTGGTGCTGGGCAAATGACTCAAGGACACATGTGTGGTAGCAAGAATTTGGTTCGGTTGGAGATCTGGTTACAGCAACCAGTTAATACTTGCAAAGCAAGAACTCTTGAGTAGAGTAAACTGCGAGAAGGATTTGAATCATTTTGTTCCCATCGGGGTTGCATTCGGCGGCTGACAAGCGAGCTCGAGGAAGAGGTCAGAGGAGGAGAGAGTCTCGAGAGAAAGGAGGCGAGGGTAGGAGCCGCAGTAGGTGAGGCCAACGAGTAGGCTGACAAAAGAATCGACTGTCAGCTCTGTCAGGAGTAAGAGAGGGCTCGAGTTACGTCACTGGCTAGGCCGTTGTGCTTTTTCAGGGCGGCCATTCAAGAAGTTCGCCCACAGTCAGTGCGGGTAGAGGCCTGCAAACACAAGCGAAGCCAAGAGACAAGAAGACATCTTTGGCTGCTTTCATCCTAGGGGTGGGTGTGGTTCAACCGTCCCCGCCATTATGAATCTCGGCACAAGTACCTCTGGAAGATGCTGCGAGCTACGATGGATATCGGATGTAATACCTTGCTTGTTAGAGGCGCTGATATCCTGTGGTGTTCCTTGGATCACGTTCAGGTGGTTCTCTGGATTCTAAAGTATTGAAGAATAATAAGTATTATGATGGTCTTCGATGAAACTTGAGAAATCCGGATCAAAGATTAATTGTAATCTGTCATAAATTGGATGATGAAAAATTTTTTGAATCAAGATGACATTAAGAATGTGGAAGTACAGCTCGAAGAAAAAAAAAATAGGAAGTCATATGATACAGCCGTCAGGAGAGAGCTTCATCCAAGGGATCCAATGGCGATTCCCACCGATCGTCCTTTCTTGATGTCTGCAGCAATAATAATCAGGAGCAGGCTCATAGTTCTCGGATAGTTGAATACGTAACCAGAGGCCGGATGTTCCCGCCCAGGATGGATCCGCGTCTTGCAAGGTACCTCAAGGAGTTCCTTCGGCTTTCTTTTCAATCTACCCAAGCACGTCTCTGATTTCTGATCCGCTAGCCGGTGCAGCTACTTGTCACTCAAGTATACGCCCATTTTCCTTCAAGAATATACGTATGTACTGCGCGAACTGCACCAAGAAGTTCGTTACGTTTTTTGGGGCTATCCTAACCGGCATATGATTTTCATGACAGTGAACTTCCTGCCGACTAACGGACGTTTATCTTAACGGGCAAAATATATTTCTTAAGCCTCCACTACTATCGATGTCGTGTTAAATGTATCGCACTTACGCATCGCACCCTCAGTTAAAAAGTGACACAGCTCAAAAATCTTGATATTTCATCCCCTCGAATAGTATTAAAAGTTTCTCCGAATTTCATCAGTTGAGAGGAACGCAGTTCGAATTTATATATCTGACAAAATTATAAAGTGTTACAACGCAAGAAGAAGTTGCTCTTTAATATTGATCAGAGAGATTTAAAAAAAACAATTGATTTCGATTAATCGTCATGATTTCATTTATACATAGCTGTTCATTAGAGAAACAATATAATCTTTTTTCTGCTTCTTCTGGAAAAATACGTTTCTTATCTGTGTCGATTGTTAAATAAGGGTGTGATGAAGCGGATGATATAAGAGGAAAATTCAAGTGCGATTAGGAAAAAAGATGCTTGCGTGACGATAAATGTTGTTGAGTCAGGTCGACAATTAGAAGAGTGAGTGCACGGTGCAACCTGTTGCTTGAATAGGCACACGGAGGCGTGTAGGTGAGCCGAGTTATGGGAAACTTGGAACATATGGTTGGGTCAATATCGTCAGAAGCGCGAAAGCATCAGAGAGCACCATCAGCGGCTCTCGAGTTTTACCTGAACAGGGGAGAGAGAAATAGGTGTCGTATGCGAGGAAATCGAGCGAAGTCCACCATATGCGGTGTTGTATGAAATCATGAGAACACCGCGGCTTCGGTGGTTAAATGCAATTTGACATGGGAAGCACTTCTCCTCAGCGAAACTAACAAATACGTGGCTCATCAAAGAATTTTGGAGGCTGCCATTCTCTGGGTTAGGGAGAAGAGGGTTCGGAAATAGTAAGGGAGGGCCTGGGACAAGCGAACATATTGAGAATCATCGGTAAATTAATTTTCAATGATCTTAAAGTACGTATCAATATGTTTCCGATAAAATCACTCTATTAAGTTCTTTTAAAAACTTACAAATTTAACCAAAGTTCCTAAATCTGTATAAAACTGATTGACTGATCTTTGAATGTTTATTAAAACAGTAATTTATAGATCTTAAAGTTGTTTAATGCGAGTGAGACGATAATTTTATGGTAATTATATAATTTGACAATGTGGTTTCATTGCTCTTTAAAACGGAACAGGGAAGTGGAGATCATTGTTAATCAGGGTGACGCGGTTTAGAAGATTTAAGAGGGCGGCAGGTGAACCTGATAAAAGGCAGCTTCTCTAGGAACATTCGAGGAACAGAAACCGAGTCAGTCCGAAAGCGAGCTTATCCTCCATTAACGCAGTTCTCGAGGCTCGCTTCGTCTTATTCCTTATTCGAAGCTGGTTCAAAATTTTGACGGGATCCGCGGCGTGCCATAGTGCCTGTTAAGTCGACCGTATGATAACTATGGGATTACTGCTTGCTCCAGTGATCCTGAAGGCGTTTCGACTAGGAAAATGTCAACCTAATTTTGCAAGATCTCTTCTTTAGATCGTAGCCGACTTAGGTTGGCCCGTGTCCTTCCCGCTTTAAGCACAGATGAATTCTAATCCTCAATGGAAACGACATTGGTTTTTCTAAACTGAAACTATTCTTTTTTAATTATTCTCTTTTAAATTTTAAATTAGAAAATCTCAATAAATTAAAGATAGGAAATATTGCACCCTACTAAATCAATTAGCTAAATATAACTGAATTCATTCGTACAATAAAGTCAGTTCTAACATCAGTCAATTATACTTTTAAACATTCAGTGCAATGAATATTTTTGCATTAAAGACACCTATTTTACCCAAGACTTTGAATCAGGGTTTGAACTTCTCGAAATCGTCTAGCCCACAGCAGCGGCACCTTTTTTAAGCAGCAGTGGTAGGTAGCCAGTTTTGAAAAGGTAGCTGACCCAACACTGGTTGCGGCTTAAAAGCCGCTTTGCCGTAGGACGAGCCTTCCGGAACCTCGTTAAATGCAATACCAGTAAAACAAGGCGCAAACAGTGAATGGCCAGTGCAGCGGATTATCTACCCAGTCGAGGTACCGCCGCAATAGATGTCGAGGAAGATAGCGGCGACATAAGAAGACGAAGCTGTTCCAGAGTCTTACCTGAGATTCGCAAGCTCTTGGTCTTAAGCTCTAAGCGCGAGGCCATTGCCTGCGGGCGCTCTCTTCACAAGCACCCTGCTTCTCGCAAGACCCACCGGGTTACCATGGTCCTTTTATCGCCAAGAAGCTCCTGAAACGGACCACCCGTTGACTCGTTACTGATATAACTCTTTGTCAGGTTCGATGGTCGGACGAATTAACGACAATATTGGTGGCACGATTAGCCTAGAAGCTTGTACTAAACTGGCTTTGCACTGCTTACGAACTGACCCTATTATCGACGCTTTATCTCGCAGAATTTATCTTCTCTCTTCTTCATCTTCTGCGAGTCTTCTATTTTCTCTCAGAAATCAGGGATGCTTTGAGGGCTAAGATCCGGCAGATATGATCTCAGTATTTGTATCCAAGTTCGAACTGATGAGTACTTTATTTCGCATGGGTGTTAAATGTGTTAAAAAATAGATTATTCATAGAATAATGTTCCGAATTGAATAATGGATAATCTGCTTAGTTTATATAATATTATAAAGCAGGGCTGGATTCGCCCGGAAATTACCACCACTAATTTGTTTCCTTAAAATAACAGTGTACCCCATGTGTGATGCACCCGACACAATCGCTAGAGATTTTCGTAGCAGATTTCGGGGAGCGAGCACTGGGCTGTTGTATTTTGATTTCGGTTCCCTTACCAGCTGTTTATACGCACTTACCTTTCTGCCTTCCGATGCCTTTATCTCTCGGGTCTTTGTTCAGATTCCCTGCCGCGGGATAACGAAATGTGGGTTAAATAATAATTAACCAAGGCACTAGGAAATATTCTTTGATTAATATTATTATTAAAAGCAATTGCAGGAAAAGGGCATTAATATTCTGTTTTTTTTAAAAAACTTTGATCAACAAGACGTAAACATCGCGTTCCAAAGGGTATGTAATAATCATTTCATTTAATACTATATCATTTGCAAAATTGGGAACAAAGTTATACGATGACCGAATATTTCAAAACCGGCCTCATTACGGGCTGTTTAACTGCATTTGCCTTCTTGACAAAGCGACTCGAATCTCTTATTCGACTGGCGCGCACCCCTTGTCTGCCTCCCTCGTCTTACGTGCATGAATGCAATCGAGAAGAGAGCGCACCTTTGTGAAACCTCTACGGGACAGTTACGTGGATAATCTTCTCTTTTTCTCTTGGCATATTGCGCCAGAGCCAAAACGGATCATGGTCCGACGAGCATTTGCCAAAGTTTGCCCGCCAGTCCCAAACGCCAGCCAGGTCGAGGGTGTAAATATACCTAAGTTCGAGTAGGGTAAACTACAGTGGGTTACATCTTTATGTATCCACGAAGCCCTAAAAGTTTCTCTCATTCTTGGGGTGCAAAAATATATCGTTCATTTATAAATCTTATCTCATTTTTGGACCTGTGTTTCAATATGGATTCACTTTTTAAACAAACTAAATTTCAACAAATTTAGTCCCTAGAAACATAGATTGATTTATAATTTGATACAAAAAGCTGAACGTTTCGTATACTTATAGCTACCTCATATTAAAATTATGGTATCATAACTCTGCATTCATATAAACCACCTCTAAGCTACTTAATAGCCGAATCAGTTGGCAACCCTTTCTAGTGTTTCACGATATCCACTGTTATCGTAGCGATCTTCGCGAGCACGAGGACGAACAGCCCTTCACGCGAAGGTTTAATGCTACCGAGTTAGCAGACCCTTTAATCTCTTCGCTAGGGGAAGATCGAGAGATCCAATCTCCGTAATATTACATCGGTTATGACGGATTCCTCTCGTAATTCACCCGGCACGACGGTGGAGTACACCCTAGCCCTCTCCGCATCACGAGGGTCGCGCGAAGGGAGATCATTCAAGATGGAGTCAGGGAGTCAGGAAGTGGAGCATCTGCCTGAACTACATGAAGTGTGAGATGAGCTTTATCTCTATAACCCTTTCCACGCATAAACAATTTATTTTCGTTGAATTACCTATTCCAAAGTCTACTGGCCCTTAGAATCAATTCCACTCTGATACAACTACCACTTATTCGAATAAAAATTAATTTCCAAGATGACTTATCCTAAAAATATATCTACTGTTTAATTTAAAAAATAGAATTTAAACAGAGTTGACAAAAAAGAGTATGATACAGGCTCTGAAGTTGCTTCGTATTGTTAAGTTGAATAATTCTGAATAAACTCAGCAGTCCCCAAAAAAAAGACATTGAGAATAGAGGGTTAAAAAATTCACAGTCGCACATCCCTTTCGGGGAATTTCTTTCACCGCAGAGTTTGCAACCCCCCCGTAAAAGAAGTTCGACTCGCAAAGTCCGTTCTGGTTCGAGGTGTGGAAGTGGCTTCCCTTCCGGACGAGAGAACCTCCGTGAATCGTCACTGTTGAAGAGTGGGGATAAGGGTGAGTTGGGCTCGAAGCGCCAGCAAGTCTCGGTCCCGGCGCGGCTGACATTCAACCCTGCTCGACCGCGGGGTTGGATCAGGTCTCTCGTTGGCAGGGTCCGCCCTTTTACTAGAAAAGTGGGGAGAAGCGTCAACCAATCGAGAACTTCTATTCGCGCCCCTATTGCTGGTCAGCAGCAGCAGCAGCCGTTCTCGCACCATCAAGAAGTCTCCGCTTGCCGATGACTGTCAGTCACGTTTCATCGGAGTCGGTTGCCCAGGAAGCAACTAACCCCCTCGACCTGTAACACCGGATGTTCTCCTTCTGGTCGCGTCGATCGCGGATCCACAGTCGTCGACTCGCTCACACCACGATCACTTCGTAAGCTTGATAGTAACGCGAATCCGACGTCAACATTCGTTATCGTTACTTCGATCGTTTCGCCGCTGACTTGTTCTCGCTTGTTGTTCCTGGTGGGTTGTGCTAGTGTACGCTGAAAGATTTGGGACCGACGGAAGATGCAGAATCAAGAACCACAGATTAGCCATATGCCCGTGGCTCAACCCAAGGTGCCTGCGTCATCAAGTAAGTCTTGTGATTTATCAGTATTTTTTGTCGGAAATTTGTGATATTTTTCAAATTACTAAACTACGAAAAATGTAACAGAAAATTATTTTTATTTGAAGTCAATTACTTAAATGCAAGTGTCACTATATTTTATTATACTTGGATCTTATTTAAAGCCAATAGATTTCAGACATTTCGCATTCGGCTTCCATTAAGGATTGAAGTTGATACTAACGTCCTAAGTCGCGAATGCATCTTCTTCTTGCGATACAAATTGATTTTTATACCATACTTCCGGATATGTAATACCGTAACGATCTATCGAAATCCAAAAAGTTAGAATACGAATTATCGAATTGTCTGCTACCTTCGCTTCACTCGTACGTCGCGCTTGCCATGTGGATTGTCTACTGAGGACTTGAAACCTCCCGGATTAGCATTGAAGCCTGGCACAGATTAAGAACGTCCCAAAAGTATTTTCACCCGCCGGAACCGAAGGTAGGGTAAATTCATCAAAAAAAAAAAAAGAAAGGAAAAGATACGGTGGAATCCTCGACGACGCATATAACGGTAGTTGGATTTAGCGTGTAGTACCTTCAGTAAAACGAAATCCGCGTTTACGATACTCGTTAGCTCTGAAACCACAGTCATAAAAGTTCGCATCGTCTTTTACCCCTTTGACCTGTTGTCACCATCCCGGATCAGAGTAATTAGCCGGCTGTGGGACCTACCTAGAGAGTGCTAGTCCTTGTTTTACCTTTGCTTACCGATCAAAGCTTCGCAGGTGATCGAGCGTTCTAATCGCAAAATTACCACGCCACTTCAAAAAATACTTTTTTCTATTTTTAATTCGCGACTTGTTTAAAAATGTACGAAAATTATATTGAACTACTATAGATTACGCTTAGAATCTTTCAATCACGTATTATTTGTCAAAATTTGGTAGTAAATGTTTGTGCCTGAAATGCGGAATTTAAAAACCCATATCAGCTGTATCGTCGGCAAAACGCATTTCCAAAGCATCAGGTCTCGTTTCGTGTGAAACAACTAGCATATGCGATATTTAAATGGAATAGCTAGGCGTTCATTTAAACGAATCATCCCTGGCAGCGCTCATCCATGAGAAACTAAGACCAGATGGTGAAGGTAACTCGCCGACAAGCGAATCACCGTGGAATATTAACAGGTTGCCGTGGATGGCTGATTTCGGTGCCATTTGGTAAAGAATCACTGCGACACACCACGCCGTACTTGAAATGCCCTTCCGATTTCTAGATTACCTTTCTGCAAGCACTTGTTTCTCTTTCTGCTCAATCAAATATTTCTTCAATTCAAGATTCACTGCATTTGATTCCTGATTCGTAATTCATTGACCTAAGTGAATATAATAATAGCTAGTCGTCGTTTTCGGAAGATCGATATTACAATGTAATATAACATGATATAATAACGATACGGTAATATAACAATACAATATAACAATACTGGATAATGAATTAAAAAAATAATCCTGGAATATAGAAAATAGAATTTTTAAATATCGTCAGATTTGACCGAGAATCGGGTAGAGGGGATGAGCGACCTGGGAATGGGTGAGCGAGTACATGCGCGTATCTGAGGGTTGGCACCACCCCCTAGTGGCAGATGACGGATGAGCGCTGTTACCTGCGGTACGTGCATCGATAATGGGCCTCCGACGGCGAACACATGCCGCGAAATTCTCATGCTTCACTAACGATCTCGCGTGCGACACCTGATGACCCCATGACGCGATCTACGATGATGTCATTTAAACTAGAGATTCTCTGGGTCACCTGCGCCTCGTTATCGCCGGAAACACGTAGAAGGGTTTGAATTATGTCCTCCCCTGTTTTCTATCTGATTTTCGACATTTGCCACGACTTTTTTATTCGTTATACTCCGTTATTCATTTCGATTTATACTAGATACTGACTCATGTTGCAATTTAGAAAAGTGTCCAAAATTGGGATTGCAATGAATATGTACGAATCTCTAATAGATATATGAAAGGGACTACTTTTCGAGATACGAACAGGTTGTCTGCGGTTTCGAGCAAAGTTTTTACTAATCTAAACTTGTATTTAGTCAATGTAGCTATCATTACGCGATATATAGTTGCCACTGTTTTCACCCTTTTCGCTACAATCATGCGACGCAAACTTTTCCCTTAATTTTATCGCGACGAGCATGAATTATAGAACACCAGTGTCCAGCACCGGTTTTCGTTGAAGGAAGGTCCCTAATGGAGTAACGCCTCGACAAGAGTGAATCACATCCGGTCACATACACCCTAAATTCATGCTGGCTAGAATATTCGGTTTCTTTTTAAAATTTCACACATATCAATGTAAAAATACGTCTATTCAGATCTTTTTTCGGAAACTTATTTACGCCATTCTTAAAGTTACTCACATAATTACAGATAAATGAGTCAATACTTACTTCCCTGATAGATAAAGGTTGAAGATTGTATAGATTTTGAAAAAAAGAATTTATTAGGAAATGGCAAAGCGTAAAGAGGAAGGGAAGGTAACTATATAGTGGCAAAGAAAAAGCTAAGAAAGCGTGGAAAAAAGTGGCTTGCCAATTCCAGGCTCCCCCTGTGTCGGAAAGAGACTCGATGCCCGGTGAGAGCGAGCAGTCGCGTGTAGCTAATCGCAAGCAAGCGTACGCTTCTGCACTTACGTACCACCCTCTCGCCTTTTCTCTTTCCTTTCCCCATCGTCGTTGTTCCTCGTTTCGTCCTTACGGTGGTCTCACAGGGGTGAGTTCGGTCACTGTAAAAATCCCATGAATGATTGAATCGCCCAGGGCAAGGAAAACGGCAGGAGGAAGATGAGCGTCGCGACGCCCGAGTAAAACACAGACCTCGAATCCGCGACCAATGAAAAATTCAACCGCGAATCGCTCGTAAACTTAGCTCACCCGTGCAAATTTGATACTGCGTTATTTCGCGTGATTCTGCGGAATCAACGTGTATCTGGCCAATTTATCCGGTATGCACTTATTGCGAATAACCATTCTAAGGTTTCGATCGAAAAGTCAGTTGCTTATTAGTCTAATAAGTCAATGGAAAATGTCTCATATTTCATATGGAATTATTAAGTTGAGGATTCCGATAAATAGTAAGTTCTCGTAAAGTAATCGTTGAAGCTATTTAATTTGCTGCCTATTGTTGTACCCAGTTGATTTGGTGAAAGCAAATCGATTACGTAAAAGAACGGATAATATTCGCAAGCGCGTTGTAGCATTCAATTATACGTCACGTAGGTACCCAGACCGGTGTAAGTTTCCCTTCTCAGAGGGAAAAAATGGCATTCCTCTTGGCGCAAGGGTGCGCAACCCTGTCATTGAGTGTCGTGTGGGACACGTTTCGTACAATGTTACCAGGGCGTTAACAATTTACGAAAGCAGCCACTTGCCAGTGCTCACTTTCATTCTTCGCGAACTGTTTTAATCTTGTCTCGAGAGAATCAGAGCACGGATATTGGCAAAGGAGCTGGAAACGAGAATTCGTCCCTGATATCAACAGGTTGCCGTGGTGTGCTTAGTGGCCGAGAGAATCAAGCTTTAACTGTCGGATTCCGCAAAGTTGGCAAATTGAATTACTCCATTATTTACGGCTTTACGGAATACCATAAATTTCTATAGACTTTGTAGACACTTTTTCCAGCAAAACAATTCCATTCTTAAAATACCATTATCGAACGAAATCAGCCGCGTTCATTCCCTTATCGGACTTTGGAAGCTTTTGTTCCACTGTCCCTCGGTAATGGAGAAGTTTGCAAAAGATAAGAAAGTGGGACAAAGCGACTAACGAGTCTATAGTGAGACCACCAGGAACAAGGTGGTGACGGCTTATCGGTTTCGTCAAAAACTCAAGCGAATCCGAGCCTACTTGTTTTACTGGCAGCAAGTAAAGGGTGCCCGGAACACTTAGGAAGCGTTTAACCTTCACGAATAATAAGATCCACGTCGGAAAGATAAAGGAGCCGAGGGAACCGATCAAGAGAGATCGGACGATACGAGCGAAGTGTCGTGTTTCTGGCTGCTCACTTAGGGCTGCTGAATGCAGCAGCCACATCCGGTCCATTCAGCCCCCATTCACGATCTCCGCGCGTTGAATGGCGTAGGCGGAGCCCGTGACAACGAGTTGGTACCCCATTAGAAACGCACCCTCACTCCCTTGCCCCTCGACAGGTATATAGACTCTTTCTCTCTCTCTCTTTCTCTCATATACACATCCAAGAGATCCTTTCCGAACTTGGCGACAAATCGATCCATTCATCGACCACGTCATTCATGGGATCCGTGTTTTCCCTGGTAAACGGGTTCCAACCAAAATACTACCATTCTCGCGTTGAGATTAAGACCTCTTTCTCCGGCGACTGCCGTCTCGCAGGGTGACAATGCTCCGTTTAGTCGCAGATTGATTCGCGAATAGACCGCTTCTAGGGTGAATAAGAGAACGAGAGAATTCCGGAGGCAACCGGGAAGTCCTTTCACTCGTTAATCGTGCTTTTTGAGGTTTCGTACAAACCAGAAGTACACGTGACGATTAACCATCATATTCCTTCATTCCAAAAGTATACTAATGTTTCGTGAAGAACTTACTAACAAATTATTTTACTCGTGTGTTACAGGTCGTATACTTTACGATATTCCTTGCAAAGTTTGCCGAGACCATTCCTCCGGGAAACACTATGGAATATTCGCATGTGACGGATGCGCGGGTTTCTTCAAAAGATCGATACGTAGAAATCGTCAGTACGTGTGCAAGGCAAAATCCGAAGGAGGGTGCATGGTCGACAAGACGCATCGCAACCAATGCCGCGCTTGTCGACTGGCCAAGTGCATTCAAGCTGGCATGAACAAAGATGGTGAGCATCATTACTTCATCAAAGTTTTTTTCCCCGTAAGAAGTAACGATAGTGTAACTTACCCTATACTTTCGAGTTGCAATGACACTTTGATACTACTATTCGTAACGTAATAGTTGAAAATTTCTCTCGCTCATCACTTTTACTTTTACAATAGAAATGCGACTTAAAGTTTTCTAAAGAAACAAATTAGAAAGTACGGGTTCGTAATGCGGGCCAAACGAAGACTTACTATGATCCTTGATATTTTCGCAGCTGTGCAACACGAGCGAGGGCCGCGGAACTCGACTCTACGAAGGCAGATGGCTCTTTACTTTAAAGAACCCGAAATGATGGCCAACATGGTGCCCCCACCGGCGGCAGCTCTGGATTTGGCACTGCCAAAACCACCGACGGAGCCTCGTGTCTCTGTGGCTGCCCCTACGCCACATCATCCCCTTCCGCACCCTGTCTATTGCAACAGCATGGCCATGTCAAAGGTAAGCCACAGATTCGACGTCTCTCACTTAACGCTATGTATATTAATCCTTCCAACGAAGGGTAGTAAAACCAACAATTTTTATTGTATCTTCAAATCGTTTATATTAATAATCCTTACAAGAGTTCTTTAAGCTACAAATAATTCTTTCTTCGACCTCTAATGTTCATTAGAAGTATTTTTTTCTTTTGTGCCCTTATTTTGACCTATGATCTATCGATAGGAAACAGAGTTAGCAAACAGCGTCGTCCTTTGGTTTTCCAGATTCCAGTAAGCATGGCCAGTCTCCAATCGATCCCTCTGATCCCAGCGATAACGGCTGAGTCCATCTGCGAACAGGCTGCACGACTGCTCTTCCTAAATGTCCATTGGGCGAGAGACTTAGCCGCGGGCACGAATCTCGCGATCGAGGATCAACTGACCCTCCTCGAATCCTCTTGGAGGGAACTGTTCCTTCTGGCAGCGGCCCAAATGTTACCGACCCTCGACCCAACCCCACTTTTACCTCCTGGACCACAAGGGCTGGGTCTGGCAGTCGAGGTGAATCGATTTCGCGAAACTCTTGCTGGATTTCACGCGATGAATCTCGATCAACACGAGTTTGCCTGCATTCGTGCGATAGTACTCTTCAAGGCTGGTCTCGACAGTGACCCTGTGCCAAGTAGTCGAAGCAGCAATGGATCCACGTCGCCCAACGCTGGCAGTAGGCTAAGGGATGCAGCATCCGTCGCAAGATTACGGGACGGTGCACAATTGGCACTTGGACAGAGATTGAGTGGTGCTTCTTTCGGTGCTCTCAGATTCGGCAAACTTCTCCTACTTCTACCAACATTGCGATCAGTTTCCACTCATGCGATCGAGGAACTCTTCTTCAGAAGAACTATTGGCATCATTCCGATCGAGAGGATTATCTGCGACATGTATAAGAGTGCTTGAAATTGTTCTATCGGATGCTAGACAAAGTTCGAGAAAATTTACTGTGAACTTGTTATGTACTAAAGAGGTGTTTGGCACTTTCGGAGAGATGCAAAATTGGGAGAAATCTCTGGGTGCTGAATAGAGCAGTTTTCATATTGCCAAATCAATTTTCTATGTTTCTAATTGGAAAGAAAGATTCTATTCAAGGATCTGTGTCGAAGATCCAAGTATAGATTCCCGTATTCCAGATAATTTTTAGAAATGAAGATATAATGGAGAGATATTAATTCGGAACAAAGGCTGTAATAAATTTGTTTCTGAATAGCAATTAATGCAAGATATTAAAAGAGAAAGTTGACTGTGATGTTAGCGTATCACGGGATACAATAAATTCAGAGCCAATCTTACCTACTCGCGAGGAAGTTTAGATGATTAATTATTTTATAATAATTTTACTGTACTTAAAGAATAATCCGTACAAGGTACGACCAATGCAATAATTTGATTAATACAGCTGCTTGCGACGGCTCGGGGAAAAAATTATTTGCTAAATTGACTTTCTACTTAAAAGAGATAATCGTTGAGCAACATTGCTTCGAATTAAAAGGCAAACTTAATAAAGGCGTGAACCAAGTTTAGGCGTAAAGAAATAATTCCATTAGATATAAGTAAATCTACTTATTCCAAACATAGTTTCCAAGAGTCGTGCTTGTGGCAATATTGCGAGCGTCGCGTAATATGTAAAGCAATGAGATTTCTTTATAAAATATTGTGACGAGTTATAAATCCAATTCCGATCTTCTAAGTAGTGAATTAGAGTGGCCGATAGTGTTGTGTGCATGGCTAACAAGCAAATGCGTATATACGTGTACAAATGTAAAATATATCTCTCAAATAGAGAGCTATACGAAAACGTTACTTTAAACTTATACAGATAATTTTATCGTGCCTACGTCACGCACCATCTTGTAAATAGAGCTCTTCAGCTGTAAATAAAATGTTAGAGATCTTAATCGGATCCCAGTTACTCGAAAATCGCCATTTACAATCTACAATCTGAATTGCAAATAATTATTTAGTATCAATTCTTCCTCATCCTCCGATCGTTGTAAAATTGAAAAACAAGAAGAAACAATCATTAGTAAGATTGATAATAATTTTGAATGATCTCAACTAATATTGTCAGATGAATTAATTTTTGGGAATTACAAGAACAAATATCTATTTCTTGAATAGTTTTGGCAGTCCTGATTTTACAGAGTTCCTAGTAAGACATTCTTTCCTCGAACCAACGGAGAAAAAAAAAGTCTCAGCGAACACGAGCGGCGAAATTTTACCTGCAGCTCGGAACACAATGAAGCGTATTTCACGGGAATTTTCCGGTGATTTGAGTGGTAATCGCAGTACAAAGGTGGTCCGCGCCGGAGTTCTTCAGTGCTGTCAGTACATTTTGAGGTATTTCTTAGCGTGGTAGACCAACGTGTAATCACTAGACCGGGGTAAATAATCGTCTTGGCCAGCCGGTGAGAAAGCATTCGAAACATTCGTGAACTTCGGCTCCCGAACTCTAGATCATTCGTGTCTTTTGTCGGAGCCGATGTCACGCTCCTTGAAAAACAAGCTTTGTTATTTTTAACGATGATCCTACATCAATGAATTTCTTCCTAGCTAATTATTTTCAATCCTGCATACAATATTTCTCTTGCTTTATGCTTTGAATCTAGGTAGAATTTTTTCCAATCTTTTTAATAATATTTTTACTGCTAAAAATATCATTATACACTCTCTATTAATTTTTATATCCGACAAGATATAGTAGTTTTAGCATTTAATCTTTATATTCGCAATGTACTTTCGTGTACAATAGTTCTTGTAGCACCTAAAAAGCAGTACTCGAAGATGTACAGAATATTCTCACGAATTTCTCAAAAGAATCTACCCGATGCGGGATAGAGAAAGGTGTCGACAGTCGTTAGCGTCGGATTCGAGTGACTCTTCTCTCGCGCATGACTGACTTCTGAAATGTTGCCACTTAGCATCCCCAGCTATTTCTCTGTTCATAAATCTGTTTACCCCGGTACACGTTTAAACTCCTTCCACCCGAACGATTTTATCGAATAGTATAGTTACATAATGTTTCAAGTACATTTCAGTACTCGAAACACTTCTGAAAAAGTACATCACTAGTTTCGGAACTCCCCTTACTACGTTATTTATTCACGGAATCGAAGAAAAAATAAATAGGAGTGGATTATTGAAAATTGATCCACGAATCTGAATCCTGAAACTTGCAGTAAAGTTATCTGAAAGCTTAACCTAGGTCTCGTGCATTGAATCCAACAGAGGCAAAGCGAGTACGATTTGTACGGTCGTAAAGCTCAGATTAAAAGGTGACCGCTTCGGATTCTGCCGGCTGGAGTTCTACGTTGAACGGAGGATTGCCGTCGGCGGAACATTGTGCACTGACAAATTACTCAGGTAAACAGTCCGCCCAGAAGTATCAGTGAACGTCACTGCGAAGGAAACAGCTCTACCAACGTTGGTTGGTTCACCGAATCCTCTGCGATTTTAACAGGCAGGTGTATACTCTAAATTCTACACCGTGACGAAAGTTTCCTTAAACAAGATCAACTTGAGAAAAAATATCTACTTCATCGAGTATAATGAATCATAAGAAAATATTTATACTAATTTGACTGAAAGAATTCAAAATTCAATTTACCAATGTCAAGAGACGATGTTTCTTATTGGATTTATGATTAGATGTAAATACGAATGTGAGCTAGGCATGTGTTTTAAATGAAACCACGTTATCCTTATTCGTCAGAGTTATTGTAGGGCTGCCACGGGTGAAATGCCTGCAGGCAGAAGCAGTGGCTGCAATATGCGAAGCATTACAGTAAGCGATATCTCGAACAAGAGGCCTGATCACTCGGTTGGATGCGTCTGTAAGAGTGGGGTCAGTGAAAAATCGCGAGAGGAAGAATCAAAATGGAATGAAAGCACATCGCCGCTCGCAATTAACATCTCGATTTAATAAACCTCTCGAAGCACCGTATGTTGCAACTTCCTGCATTGACGGTGTCCGGCGAGCGCCCTTATCCTGGACCCCTCTCTGTGAAAGTGGTGCTTCTCGACGAAGAGCTACTGCTTTTCAACGTGTAATACTGTAACGTTTCCGGCTGAGTGAATAATAATCATGATCGCGGGTGATGAAACTGGCAATGACCCGATATAAAAATTCTCATACTGTTCCCTTAAATTACAATTCTAAACTAGAGACAAATTTTCAAATTCATTTTTCTATACGTAATAATTACACAGAAAAGATTTAATCAGAATAATTTCTAACTTGTACCTTAGTTAAGCACGAAAGAGTCTCTCTGTTATTCTTGTTAAAGACAAAGCAAAGTATTGTTCTTTTGTATCATTGTGTTTATCATAATGCAAACTTCTTTCGGTATCAAACTAAGAGTGCCTAATTCTAACTCGCAGCAGAAATTACATGCGCAGACGAGATTGAACGGGAGTGAACAAAGAGAAGAACGGTAACAATAACCATGACGGCGACAACGGATACAATTGGGGACGCACAGCGATGGTTAGAAGTCCGGGCAGCATTCCTACGCTTAAAATAAAAGCGACCACCCGAACTGTATAGTACGCTGGTACAACTGTACAAACGCGAGTAAGTACATAAGAGTGTAATTGCGCGTGTGCGAGTGGAGTCGTGGCTTATGCGAGTTGACAAGTGGTTCCCACCGGTCGAGTATATCAGCACCTTCCTGTGCCCACGGAAGAGACGACGAATGGGGCGCGTAACGCGCGGGTCATTTCACGAAACAATACCCTCAACAATAATATCGATCTTGTTTCCGTTCCTTTGCATTACACCCTTTGTTCGATCATGCTACGACCATTTTTACAAGCTCGAACGAGTTTTTGTTCGATTTTCGTCTGTGAGTCGCGAGACAAATTATAATTTAATTACACACCCGGAGAATAGAAGTGTTGAAAAATATATTCGCAAGCTTTTATTATAACTTTATAATATATTATTTTACGTTTTATACATATAATTCTTTGTAAGCTAATCTGAGTCTTAATAATTATTTTCAATATATTTTTAGCATATTAGAATTGATATCTTTTATAGTACATTTTAATTAGAATGCTGGAAAACTTGTATAAGCTCGAAAATTCAGGTCAAGATTCTCGAGCAAAAATCCAGTTAATACGAAACCGGCTGTAGAATCACTCGAGACATGCTTACCTCTTGAAAAAAAGTGCATAAAGCGCTTTTATAAAGTTGCAAAGTCCGGCTAGTGGACACACGGTCTTCGACAGTCGCGCTGTCGTTCCATTGTACGTCTCTCTTTTTCCAGTACTGTTTACTCATGCCTTCCCCTCTTTGTCGGATATATTCGGTGGGTTCTCACTCGGTGGCAGCGCAGGGTGCGGTAACTGCGGGCAACTGTAACAAAAAGCTGTCGAGACACAATGGCCCGAGGATGTAATTGCGCCCTCGGCTGGTGGGTTAACAAAGGCCACTCGACTATATGTTACAATCTCGATTTCGTCGGGCGATTCTTGAACGATTCTCGAACGACTCGTCGTGCTCAGAAGCGAGCGAACACGGCTTCGACGGGAAAAATCGGGGTGGGCATCGACGCTGCTCAAGTGCCCACTTACCGATCGCCTCCATTGTCGGCTTTGTTTTGAGGTAACAAAACAGAAAATGTGCTCCATACGCGACTGGCATTCTAGTCAATTAGCACTGGTTGATCGTAGATCCAGTTGTACCACGAGTAATGCTTCCTAAATTTAAAATTAAATTCAATTTTGATCTTCTTCCTTGTAGTTTTCCTTTTGTTATAAATTGAAGATTTTATGAAATAACTTCGAGGCACTCTCCTTGCTGCGACTTCGCGTCATGTGCAAGACTTGTCTCAAATTTAACGTTAGTCCGCTCGAGTAGCTGCTCGCGGATGGGTATTTGCACGTGCTGAGGCGTCTCGTGTCAGGAATTTAATAAAGCGAGATCGAGGTCGAGCCGTAGGTAGGTGGGTACTCACTCTTCTCTGGACTTCTCGCTCGCGGAGGGGTGCCAGGTCGGCCACCCTCCGCAATCTTGCTCCTACACCCCCCCTAATGGATGATGCATTTTTCGTAACTCCTCGGAAATATTTCTCCCACTCGTGGCAGAAGTGTTTTTTCCCTTCTAGAATAATATTCTTCTAACAGATGAAATTTGAATCGCGCGAAAAATATGCTGAAAACGCTCTTCGACTTCATACTTTTTATAGTCGGCCACCTAAGAAGAACTTTATAATATTGAGGGAATAGAATAGTTCAATAACATTGATACAACGCAAAGAAAAGTGATAAAAATAAAAATTCCTCATAGTTGTATTTTTAACAGGATTATTTATTTCATCACAATTTCATCGAGAATATTCCTTATAGATTTGATTGATTTGTCGAAATATCCAAGTAACGATAACAACGAGTGCTGCAGTGCGCTAGTTGGCCCCTTTTTCCGAGATCGATTTTTTCTAACTCGGGTGGCAGTTTCACGTAGGGCTGCTTCGACGCTGGATCCGCGCTCTCTCCTGTAAAATGCCGGGCCCATTGTTGGCCCCCGTCGACGCGCCCATTATGTCTACTTGCCTGATGGGAACAGATTATGTTGGTCGCTGTCATTGAGGGGCTCATCACCGCCATGACACTGATGCCTCCAGCGAACGGGGGTTGAACATGGGGCACAGGCAGCACGCCTTTATTGTTCGACTAAATCATTCCTCGCCTTGATTTTTTTCGTGAAACGTCAACTATAAAAATATCACATCGATTGTCTATACAAGAGTTTTAATTAACGGCTTTACGCATACATCGACTTGAACATATTTCATAAAAGATAAAAATCATAACTTCATTTATTAATTATTGTTCGAGGATTTCTTACCAACAAGAAAGCTTTGAGGTAATATTGATATATTCAGTTCGATGTTTAATCGCGATAAAATACCTTTGGTGACGTCAGATCTGGTTAATATTATTTAGCGGTCAGAGCGTAGTTGGGAATATTGGAAGTGAACGTATGCTTATTGTTCAGACAAATTATAGCGGGCACGGAGACTCAATCCACCCTTGTCAGTCGCTGAGTGAAATGTCACGGATCGAAAAGGGGGAGTGTAACCCGCCGGGCGATTTGATGCCTTTATTTTCGCGATCTTCATCGGCCGCCGTCGTCACGTGCCGATTTTCCTTGCACGGTAATCCATCGTAAAGCCTACTTGAGTGGCGCTTCTCGATTTAACGCTACCAGCTCGATACTCGAATCACTTTGGAAAATAATCTACCGCGCGAAAATTGATAATAATTCTCTTACTGCTCAATACACTCAATAATCTTAATCACTTTATCTAGTTCAATAACGCAATTGCATTAGAAACTGAATACCATTGCGCTTTAACTGGAAAAGGCATTACTGCTTAAAATAACTGACCAAAGGATCAGATAAACTGTACCCAACTTAAATCGTATTTGTCTATTCCTGGGAAGTATCGTGTCAGAGTAGATCAGGAACGCGAACGGCCAAGCGACTTAAGGAAGCTCGGTTAACGAGATGCTTAACAGGTCTCATATTAACGATTTCGATGGCAGCAGGCGTGCGCAGGCTACTGGCACAACGACTAACCACGCAAAACTCTGTTCAAGGAGCAAACCACAGGGGGTCCGGCCTCGATCCACCTGACACGACGGTCTCCTAAGACAACTGGGACCAGAGCACCCCATTATCTTGCTTGTCAAATCCTAAGGAAACTCGGTCACAGGTGTCGATCATTGCGGATTTCGCCGGTTTTGCATTCCCTTTGGATTAGATGGACTTCGGATATCGGAGGAACGGGAATTGGACCCACCGCGCGAGGCTTAATGTCCTTCCAGGAGGATCATCGTCCAACCTCATAATCTGTTTCTCCATATTTCTGACTTTAATTGTTGAAATTGACGAACCGGTGAGGAAGAGCCTACTGTTACTTTGCAGGTGCATAGGCAAAGGCTTTAAATCTTAAATCTAGAAGGACTTATCGCAGTGGAGTTAGAAGTTTTAAACGGAGGGTGTTAACTAGTGGATCTCGAGAAGTTATAATATTATTATTATTATAGGGTGCCAAGTTGCAAAATTGGACAATTGAAACAGTTTGTCAAGAATCCGTTTAATTTAATACACAATTTAAAATTACATTTGACCGATCAACATCAATTAAACATGAACGTAAATGAAGTGAAATATTTTCCATATCACCCAGATGATTCCATTGACCTGGGCGTCCTTTTTGAAACAGGAGGCTGCGTTTACTCGGAAGCTGAGGCCCGCTCTAGTCGGGTAAGAACGGGTCTGCTTACAATGGCTGACTTCGTAAGGCAAAAATCAGAAAGTTAGGGCGTCTCAGGAACGAAAAAGGGAGGACGAGGCAGGGTGGGTGAATCCCCGAAGGGATGTGCAGCTGCACTGGAGTACGCACCGATTGGCTCACGTCCTTGGTCGGCCATGCTAGATTTTCCGGTCCTGCTTCCTTTGACAATGGTATCGCGCGCCACGAAAAGGGTCAAAGGATCGTCCTAATCGTCAGCGAGTTTTTTTTTTTCATCCTCGAGCAAGCTTCCTCTCACTCGAATGGAATTCTTCTCGTGCGTGTTTTTTGAAACGCGGTCGCGGAACCAACATAACTGGGGTTGCCTTTTCGAAAGGAATCACTTAGGACTTTTGCTTCAAAGGGAACTAGTATAAAAGGCAAGTCGACTGTTTAAAATATTTTATTCCAACGATCTACGTATATTTTACCATTTAATTTCGAATATTAGCTGAGATTTAACAATATGACTCTAGATTGTCAAAGATTCATGGTGAAAATTAAAATGTTTGATAAGGCCTCTTTTTAAATATTATCGGACAGTTTATAAATTTTATTTAAGAAAAAAATAAAAACAGCCAAGTGGGAGAAGCTGAAATCAGGAGAAACATTGAAAGTATGAAAAGGATGGAGAGTGAGAGGGTTAACGGGTCTGGGTCTGCGATTGCTGGCCGCGTGCCGGCACCCCAAGGATTAAGCGCAATTATTGGAACGCCGCGACAGACCGCAAGCCGTTTCACACGCTCCTACCATATCTTGTTATGAAAGTTGTTAACTCCGCTATCGAAAAGGATAAATCGAATAATAATATTTTTTCACGTGCGTTATGTCCCAAGTATAATAAGAACTATAAAACCGATTTATACCAAAACACTTCAGTAAATTTCATTTTTGATTAACTTTAAGCTAGTGAGATATGACAACCAGTTACAAGGATCCAATTATTTTGGTAGTTAAATTTCACCCGTGTTGTACAACGATACTTTCTAGGCGTGGCTAAGAAAAACCCTTATTTTATACTGCTATCGACTCTCGTAAAATTAATAGAAATTATTATCCACTTAATATTCGTTTGAAGAGTGATAAATATTCCTGTTTATCGCAACCATTCACGTTAACTTCAATACTATAAACACTTTATTCTCATACTAACCATTATGAATCTGTCTGTTTCAGGACAGTAACGAGAGCATTCTTTTCACTCTGAACACGGCCTTACGTATGAAGTACTTCAGTTTCGAGCAATTAAGCAACAAGGCCATGAAGCGTTGGAGCACACGATATCGAGAGCTCGAAATCATCAGATAGCATCGACTAGACGTTTGAAACTATTATCTCAATCCCGATAAGAGTTCCTTCCTCAAGTTTTTTTTTTATTCAATGCGATCACTGTGTATGCGTGTCCGGCTGCGTGTTGAGGTTGTATCGGAGAACAACCGGGCGTCACATGCGACCCCTTCAGATGCGGCTTGGGTTTTGGCTTGCTATAACTCCGATAATTATGTTACCAATGCGTCGAAGGACAAAGGGCTCTCGAACGACGTGGATGGCTCGCGAAAGAGAGAGCCAGAATGGAGATGCTTGCCTGGTAGCCCAGCTGCCGGTAATCCTCCCTTTGTAATTTGCCTCCGTGACCCCTCGTCTACCCCTGGCCCTGCCAATGCCAATGGCGCCGATTTTTCGAGCTCTGCCTTTCGGCGAAAAGCCCTTCCAAAAATGGTGAAAGACGACTCCATCCGTGTCAATCGCGAAGTCTCTCAGCGGATTCAGTAACGGGATCCAGTCGATTTTTAGTGTCTTTTAAATTGACGAAGATCTTCCTTTGAGTCAAGATATTTGATATTTACTTACCTGTAGTAAAATAATATAACATAATCTAATTTATTAAAGTAATTTAAGCAAAATTGCAGTCCCCTAAATTAATAATATTCAATTATATAATTATTCATATCATTACTAAGTGACATTAACGAAGTAGCCGAGAGATTTCAACAGTTACACGTGGAGATTCAGGTATTTAGAGCGTTAAGGGTCGTCCAATTTGAAACCCCATAAATCTAACAGGCTCCCGCAGCCCTGTCAGACCAGAGCTCCTAAAGTTGACGGACATAGAGGTAGAAACTAGTTGTCTACGCCAGTGGTAGGCGGTTGATGTCACCGTGGCCGTGCCCTCTGGATAATAGAGCCCGCGACTTTAATGGACTCGCTAATCTTCTTCCCTGTTTGTCGGTGAGGCCATCCTGAGGGGAATCCACGCAAGGGACGCAGAGTGAGAGAGGTAAGAATCGAGGTAGGGTGGTGTGACTGCGGTAGACGCAGGACTGTTTTGCTTCCCTGCTTCATAGACAGGACCGCTTCGATATATTCACGCAGTGGTGACGCGCAGGGGGGTTGCTGCCATACCGTTCTCTGTCCGTTCTGGCGCGTACTCACTGCCACACACGGATCTGACGGATACGCCCCTTGTGCGGATTCACCGGCGCGATGATACCTTGATTTCTCGAGTGACGAATTGAGTGCACTTAATGTGGGACCCGCTCCAAAGCTCGACTGATCTCCGACGGTAGATCCGTGGCTTTCGTACGACTGCGAAATACATGCTAGGGTGAATCAGTCGATGGTTGGGTGGATAGCAGCTATCAGACGCGTTTTATTATTTCCCAAGTGTCGAGTAAGTACAATCATGGATGGCTAGGATCCCAGGACAAGCTCGTAGGTACTTTAATTCAGGAATTTAAGGGTTATATTATTTTTTTCCTGCCGATGGGAATAAAAGTTCTCATTAGTTTTTTGGAATTGTTATTATATACTCCACACTATCATCGGTACAATTTTATTAATAATTTCACTTCCATTGTTCCTCCCAGAACTATAATGAATATATTTCAATTTTCCAGTTACAATGGTATCCTACTAATCGAGCAACAATTATCTAATTACTATGGTCGTCTAGCTGCGAAAAG
Source organism: Trypoxylon attenuatum (assembly GCA_963989405.1). Taxonomy (NCBI): domain Eukaryota; kingdom Metazoa; phylum Arthropoda; class Insecta; order Hymenoptera; family Crabronidae; genus Trypoxylon; species Trypoxylon attenuatum. The sequence goes on from OZ022491.1 coordinate 18,902,045, forward strand.
AAATATATTTCTAATGATTTTCTACAGCTACAACATATGAATCTCCCGACCTCGTTACTAATTTTTTCGGGTCAGGTTTAATACAGTCTCTGCGAGATCTTTGACTGAGGTGCACCTCCGTGATTCTGTGGGATTCCATTTGCAATGTTCTGCTGAAGCTGCACTAATTGTTGCAATTGTGGAGGCAATCGGTTGGAATACTGAGGCTGAGCCGCGTGTTGCTGCGCTGGGGCAGGATTATAGGTAGGACGGTAGTTCTGTTGAGGTGCTGCTTGTTGGTGGTAATTGGGAGCGGGTCGGTATTGAGGTTGCTGAGGTGCCGCTGGCTTTAGTGAGATCACCTTAGGTTGAATCGACTTGTAGGTCGGCTGCTGAGGAGCAGAACCATACTGCACTTGAGGTTTGTACTGAGACACTTGAGCCTGTGGCAGGTGTTGAGGTTGCGCGGGTTGCGCCGGCGCCAATTGAGGGACTTTCTGTGCTGGAAGGTGGACAAGCGGACTACGCGCCTGCTGCGCTTGGAGCAATTGCTGTATTTGAGGCGGTGCCTGAGACAAAGCACGGTATTGGTTCTGGTGTGCTTGTCTTCGGTCACGGATATATGCTGCAAAATCGACAATATTGAATTTAACGACGTTTACGAAAAACGAACCCTCTAATAATATTGACATTAATTTATGAAGGTAAAAGAAGCTCTTTGTGCTCTAGAATTTTAGTAGAAATTTTGGATTAATTTTTCACCGGAATTCACGGGTTGGTATTCTTGTCCCAGTAGATCACCGTTGACATCGCTGAGGCCATAGACTGGCACTGCCACCAATAGAAGCAACTAAAGAGATAAATCATTTTATGGAAAATCGTGAAATTTTCATAAATGTTTAATTCAATGGAAAAATTTAATTCCAATTTTTATGTAGCTTAGTGCATTTCGATTGCGAATTGATTAAAGTTCACAAGCTGCAACTCTGAGGAAGATAAACTTTAGGTGACTCTATGTACATACCAGTGTGTCTAAAGTTCACTTGAAAACTAGAAAGTATTATACCAGTGTAATTGATCGAAGTGATCGTGCTTCATACGGTTCAAAGATTTCATGCGTGCTAAATAGATATGTATAAACGTGAGTGCAATTTTTCATACACAACACAATTTTTCAACTCTATAATTCTTTATTCATTTTCAACAACTGCAATTTATCGCCCAATGTTTTCCCCAAAGTTATGTTGAGTTTGAAACAGTGGATGACTCTAATGCACTTTACCGATTTCTCACGACACAGGTCAGTGAGCGCGACACACATGCCGCAAACTGCGATCGAACACGATTCTCACGAGGAGAAAGGATGAAAGTGTTTGATATGCAAACAGCTTCTAAATGTTACGATCACTAACATAGTTTGGGTTCTATCTATTGAGGTCAGGAAGTTTTCATTTAGCATAGTATATTGAACATAATACATAAAACGATATAATATACAGAATATCTCAATAATTGAAAAGAAATAATGTCAAACAAATCTGGCTCACAACATTACATTGATAGCGTTTAATAATAAACGAATAAAAGTCACCGATTTAACGTAATCGAGCAACTTCAAAGTTGCCCCATTCAATGAAGCTATGTTGTAACATTCACGCGGACGTTCGTTAATTACACTTCCGGTCACTCATAAAAACGATTACAGGTATCGCGACTCGTATCCCGTAGATTGCTTTTAAAAAAAAACAAAATTGCATTTATAAGAACTTAAGTACAAATTGTAATAGACTTCAATTACCAACACCATTAAATTTAGACACATTCCGAATGTTGATTTCGCTCTAATTTCGTAACAGAAATAACAGAATTAACAAAATCGAAGTGGCAGCGAACAATTTGTTCAGCAGTATGTCTTGTTCCAAACAAAATAAAAATACAAAAATTTGTAAAATTGAACTACGAGAGATTTAGATCAATTGAACTTTTTAAGAAAATGTCTGGTTTGAGATAAATAGATTATAGGAAGGTATTGTAGTACTCACGAAGAATAACATGACGGAGAGTTGGCTGAATTCGAGAAGATAGCCGAACGAAACTGGCGGCCGCGTCGCGACGCACTTCTATATGGGCGAGTACTACCAGGGTAAACGCTCCAACCAACCACCGACTTTCACGGTTGGTCGGTTTCGACTGATTTTTCAACGTTCTGGCCCCCGCCCTCGTCACGATACATTCACACTGACTATAGTTCAGTCACATTGTCGTGGGGTACACATATCTCTACACACTAGATCTCGAAAACTAATCAGCTATACAGGAAAAGCTTCTTTACTTCGAGTAATAATAGAATCACCTTTCATCAGTAGTCTTAAAACATTAATAAATCATTTTGGGTAAAAATGTCAGCTCGGTGAGTTAATAGAATTTCAGATAATTTCAATAGGTCAAGCAAGTGGCAACGCCAATGGTAGAGATTCAATTTAAAGTTAGCCGATCTGAAAAATCTGGACACGAATAGGTCCGAATATAGAATAAAATTACTATAACATTCAGCAGGAGGTACGTGCGTGAAGGGATAAGTAAAATATGTTTGATGTGAGTGTTGCTTAAATCACGTAACAAACGGAGACCCACGAATGTACGGCATGTAACGTTACAGTTCGAGTCAGGAAGCGAATCGGCTGATTGAATTGCAGGAGATTGGAACAAAAAACCTGGAATTGCGAGGATTCGAAGCGTTTATTAAGAACTAGCATCTCTGAAATGAAGTCAAGAGTGAAGTACTCTCACGAAGGTCTTCAGAATTGTAGTATAATTAGGAAGAACCAATTTGGTCATTTCCTTTTATCCAGGGAAACGAGAACAATTGGAGTCAATATTTCTACAATGCCGAATCTAAGACAGTTTCTTACAATTTCTCATTAATACAGAAATCCGTATTGAATTTATTTGTAGAGTAAGTTCAACCGGTGTTTCCATAACTTAATATTATCTCAGAGGTGATTCGGATTACGTGAAAGCCGTCTAGTCCACTTTTTCTTTCGCTGTGGCGTTTGGTATGCAATCAAGCGGTTTGACCATTGGAATTTATATAATAGTGAACCCAGTATAGCAAGTCGGAATGGCAAATGCACTTTACAGGAAGAAGTAGTTATTTGAAATGCAAGTTTGTAGCAGTTTTGGAATTTGTACTTGAGGTAATTGGTTTTAGTCACTCTCATTAGTGATCGAGTTAAGTGCATATAAATGTATCATATGAATTCCTTCGCTACACGCATGTTTTGCAGGAAAATATTTTGGTGTACTCTAAACAATACTTGAAAGTTACGAGACATCTGCCTTTTACCACTAAATGATCTTATTTAAAATTAAAAGATTTTCGGCAAAATTATTATTAAAGGTGTATTTTTGATTTCGAATTGCGTACAAATTGCCCTATAACCTTATATCCTATAATGTCGCGAAATATGAGCAGAGTGTACCTGTACTGGGCTCGGTACAAGAGGCGAAATAGAAGTCGATATCTTTGCGCCGAACAGGTAAAACGCGTACCTATGTATATCGCGGTCACGTAACGGTAGAACTACGCATTGCAGGAAGCATAATGCTTCCGTGTTCGCAAGTTGATTGCATTAATAACTTTCGGAGCAGTTCTGCATCGACACTTGATATTCAGTGAAAACTCAAAAATTTAATAACTTTACCAGTTTTGCTTTAAAATCTAATGCGTGATCATAATACTCATTTGTCCCATAGTCCGTACATTGAACGAAGTTTATAGAACTCCTGTTCGCATAATTCTCACAAATGAATTGTTATGCTATAAAAATAAAGGACTTAAACGATAATAATACTCGAAGAATTACAAAAAGGAAAACAATAAATAATTCGTACAATTCTATATATATTTATCAATATTTTATTTTAAAACACAGTGATACAAAACTATAAAAACACATAAAATTATTGCGACTCGCATAATGTCTGCGATCGATATACAATTCTCACCCGTGAGGTACTTCAAAAGATCCACACAATTGATCGTTGCGAATGAAACTTCAGCTCCCTTGCTAGAATTAGAAAGCGTACTCGTTGCCGTAAAGTAGAACGATTTCGATGGTGCACCAGTATACACGCTATCCATTGGACATTCCTATCACACATAATAATATTCTCCAAATATAATTCGCATAGATCATGCGAAAGAACAGAAATTTCCAAACTGCTACTTATACCGAGGGAATTCTTAAGTATACCATCCTCAAGTTCTTTCAGCTATCAATGAAGACACGACATCAACAATTGAATCTCGCACAGTACAATTTCGCGTAGTATCCAGATTACCAATTTTCCAAATTGCTCACGGAACAAATATAAGAATAAAAAGAAAATAATATACTTCTAATATTGGTTCTCAGTGACCGGACGGACACCGGAATTACCATATCCAGATTGCGCATGTTGATATTGAGCATACTGATTGTACTGATTTTGAGATTCTGGAGAAAAGTGAGCTTGAGTATATGCACTCGATGGTGCCTGATAAGCATCAGACTGAAGATGCTGAGGATTTCGATACAACGGTGAATTACTCTGATACACTGGTTGATATTCATTTCCAGCATGAGCTGGAGCTGGTCTTGGTGCTGGAGCCGGTGCTGGTGGTGGTGGTAATGGTACCTGAGCGTGTCCTGACGATGGAGCTTCAACTCTCTGAGGTACATACGCCTTATCCGGATGATAGACAATTTGATTAGCAATAATATTGTAAGGGATTTGCGCTTGATATTTCAACAACTGTTGAATGCTGCTTGGCAAATTGGTGGAATATTGAGGCTGGGGTTCGGCTGGTGGTTGGGATAATCTTTGGTACTGAGGTTGCTGATTTTGAGCACGGTGTTGCTGTTGCGCTTGCCTCTTTTGTCGTCTGTGTGCCGACTGTGGAGCCGCTTGTGGTGGTGGTTGTGGTCTAGGCGCCGGTGCAGCTTGGGCTTGTCTCGCTAATTCTTGATAGTGCGCTCGTACTTGTTCCGCTTGGGCTTGTACCGCAGCTGCTTCGTTAAATCTGAAATATTAGGACGACATTGAAAATCTTTAATTGATCCGAGTATTATTTAAATTACAAGTTACTTTGTATAATTTATGTAGATGATACGCACCTGTATTGTTCGGGAATAATATTTAGATAAGGTATCTCCGATTGATACTTCAGTATGTTCTGAATCTTCGAAGGCACATTCGCGGAGTAGTGGACCGGGGGGTCTGCTGGGGGTTGGGGTATTCTACGATATTGCTGGCCGGCTGCGCCATGTTGCTGTTGCTGAGCTTGCTGTCCAGGTGCCTGACGTCGTGGCCTGGATGGAGCACGAGGCTTCGAGCGATATGGAGGATCAGAAGGGCGCCCTTGTTCACGTTGGTATTGTTGCTGTTGCTGATGCTGTTGTGCCTGACCTTGTTCAATACTATCATATCTAAAAACAACGAATATCATTACGATTATACTATGATACTTTGAAAAAATATTCTTAGTGTTCAATGGATCCTGTGAATGGAGGTATTGAAGGTTCCTGTACCTGAAGGGCGCGGGAATGACGTTCTGGTAAGGAATTTGAGCTTGGAATTGAAGTAGCTGTTTAATCTGTGGTGGTGCGTTTTCGTAAGATCGATAAATCGGTTGCGAAACTGCTTGTGGTTGTGGTTGTGACTGTGGCGCTTTTAGGCGCTGAGCATGTTGACGCTGAGGTGCTGCAGCTTGATGCCTAATTGGGGCGACGGGTTCCACGTACTGTGGTTGTGGCTGAGCTGGAGCCGGTTGTCGACGATCATAGGACCTCCAATTTACTCTGTATCCTTTCGAACACAGAGTAAAAATTCAGTTTTACTTTTATCAATTTTACTTTCCTCAATATTGTAATTATTTGGTGATCAATATTTCCAATTACCACTGGGGTCATTGTACTGAAGGGACTTTCCTGGACCCTGGTTTGGATCGTAGGGTCCTTGAATGATAGATTGACTGTGACCATCGGTAGCACCTTGAATGTTGAACTTGGCTGCTCCACCGTCGCTTGGACCCTGGATTTGGAAGTTCGAATGGCCATCAGTGGCACCTTGAATTCGGAAGTTGGAGTTACCGTCGGTTGCTCCTTGAATAGTGAAGTCTCCTACACCCGGCGATTCTGAAAACATAAAAATTCACATTCTTGCTACAATCGAACATAATTGCACAATTGTCTGTTCTGCATCGAAGGTAGCGAGATCAAACATCGAGAATAGAGACTGTGAATTTAGGTTACAAGTGTTGGTAGATAAATTATATTGCTTCATTCTTGCAGTGGTTGGAGTCACATTACTGTTCACATATCTATCTCTTACCATTCTGCTCGGTATACTCGATTCCTTTCTCTTCACTGTATTTCAAACCCTGAGCCCTTCTGTTCCCGTCACTTGGTCCCTGAATCGAAAATTGCGCCAAGCACATAGGTAGTAGGGTCAATAGCAATACCTGCAACATATAGAAACGCTTCAATTAGTCGTCGATCGCTTGGAATTCTGCAGCTGTCACTGATAATAATACTCGTACTGAAAACAAGAGTCGCAAACTACACCATTCTCCTTAATGAACGATGGGTGCCTTTAAAGGCAGCTGACGGAAAACCTCGGTTACATAATTAACGTCAGAGCTTTTAGATTTTCTCTTACGGAATCGTGTGCACTCTTTACGAACTGTAGCCTTATCTAAAATCTTGGTAGAAGGCAAGTTGGTGACAGTCAGTCGCTAGTACACGAGGCATATTATGCCGCGTATCTGGAATTGCACCGAAGCTGGAAGGGAAAGTTGCGATCCGAAGTCTTCGAACTAGCTGAACTCATCGTAATAAGAGAAACAGGATTCCCCTTCGCGTATATTATTGACAGTACAACAGATAAACCTACCGATAATTGACTAATATAACTTCTGGATATTATTAAGAAAGGAAACAATTACTGAAACGATCGTGCAAAGTAATCTTGAGTCGATCCACTGTGTATTATTATGATACGTTAGCTAAGTAAATTAGTTCAGACTAATCTTTCAATTTCATCGAGATATTATATAAGATCGCATTCAACCGAGTGAATAACCAGTGAATACTCCTGTGTTTATGCTCTTGTACCTTGAGAATTGCATACTAGTAATAGAAGGGAAAGCCGTGATTGAGAATCTTCGCGTAACCTTTCCAATCGCAATTGGTGTCATTGGTATTCTTCGTAACTGAATTTCAACTCTTATGAAAGGTTTCTCTGTGAGACATAGACAAACTCTTCCCTGTGTCCTTTAGGGATAATCCTAATGGATTAGAAGGATCGGTAAGCTAGGTGCACCAGATGCATATGTATTATGTATGATTATTGGAGAAAGTTTCGACAAGTGGGACTACATCCATTAATCCTTGATAGAACCGCATCGGAAATAAGTTCCGCGTATAAGATCCAAATCTTTCAGGAGCTAATTATCCGTGTCGAGTAATCGAAGGAGCAGTATTTCGTAACGCAATTCAGGGTCGTTCACCCTGCTAGGATAATGAAGTGCGGAGAACCGTACTAGATTTACGAAAATCTATACCAGTCGTGCGATAAGACGGTAATTAAGCAAATCTAGTTAACGTGAAATTCTAACTCGAAGGGAAAGTTGCGGTTGGATGTTCGATAGGCAGTTTCCGTAATCGAGGTAAGGTGACGCGGTTTAATGCCTAGCTCATTTAAGTCTTGAGTAATGGATCATAATATGTCAAAGTTCAAGCGCTTAGTATTTTTAATTGTACGATGTAATTAGACTTCGTAATTAAGTAATTTTTGTATAGAATTTGATTTTGTTATTTATAAAGAAATTGATTATTCAAATGAAATTAACCCATTCTTCATTTCTAATTCGATACAATTCTGCTGAATATATTAATGAGTTATGGAAAATGAGGAAGTATCGGGGCTAATTAGAAGATGCGAAATTCTTAAGCTTAATTTGAAGTGCCATTGCGGGAAGTGAACAAGCCTTAGCATTCCAGTAACGCGAGCACAAGAAAACCGAATGAGATTTACTTGGAAACCAGGTGCAATGATCTAGTGCAGCGCCGCGAGAATTACATGCTTCGCCGCGAGAAAGTGAAGTATAAATTAAGCGGACATACTTGACGGGATTACTCCAAAAAAAAGCTTTCCGAATACGAGTTTGACTTGTTTGAAAATCTCTATGACCGGTTCATGGAAAATTGCGTTGCTAAATTTGTGAATATCAGGGCGAAGGATATTCAAACAGGAGATTTACATGCGGAAGAGTGTTGAGCAACCAGAATTCAATATGCATTCGAATATATGCAAGCTGAGAATATGTGTGCAGAAAAATAACGATAATGCGATTTAATATTATCGCGAACGATTATGAACGGTTATATATTTCGAAATGAAGAAATAACTGTATTTTTTTATCAGCATTACAAATACTATAATAAATGAACGATGATTGCTATTATTCTGTTTGATCTGCCTCATTTTTAATTCTGAATTCTTAGGCCCCTATTAGAATTGGATGAAGCTTAACACTAATCCAATTTCTCCGTGTATAAATATCGCCGATTAAGCACGAAACAGTGGCACTTACAGTGAAATACCCTGTGACAAGAAATTGAGGATTTCGCAAAGTGTCACCGTCTAGCATTCCACAAGAAATGGCATTTCCTGGCTACCCTACAGTCACGCTGTGATTATAACTCCACATTAATTAACTGGTGCACGAAACAGACCCCGACGATGCGATACGTGAAAACATGATCTAATGCAATTATCCACACGCGATAATTCATTGGGCTGTCCTGTCATTAAAGAACAGGAAAAGATTGACATTTTCGAAATAAGTTACTCCACGATGCCACTGGCAAATAATACAACACCAAATTAACATCTAATAGTGAAATTCATTTGCATATATATTTTACAGTTACCAATGAAAATTTAGAAAATCATTTTGCAATTTGACAAAGTGATTAAGCTGATTAATGTCATATATTCCATTTCTTTGTAGAAACAGAATTTACTCCAAATTCATTGTCAACCAAAGATTGTTTAATAATCGAAATATAAATTCTAGGGTATTTGAATTTAATGTCATAGGAATTTCCTTGTTAATATGCAACTTTGAACTTTCTATGAACATTATCGATAATGACGAGTTATTGGTGCAGGTTACTGATATTAGACTGACAGGAATGAAAGAATAGAAAACTGCAAATTGTCAACTTACGCGCAGTATCATGGTGAAAATGCGTGCTGCCCGATGCGCTCGAGGGTGGAGTGTTTCTGAGACGGGCGCGCGGCCACCGGAACAACTTTATAGGCGGCCAGGTAGAAGGCGACCATTCGCCAGCGTGGACCCGATACTGCCGGTGCCACCACCAGCTGAGATCCACGCTCTTTATCGGCTCTCTCGCCGCAATACCGTATTCTAAGTAAGGTGACCCTTCCTTCCTTGTGGTCTTCTGACCACGCTCGATACACAAAAGTTTATAGTATCGATGACACTTTCGTTGTCCCTGGAATTTAACTATTCTCAAATCTTCAACTTCCTGTACTCTAAACATTAAATGAAGAAACAGTCAGGAAAACAAAAGAAAATTATTTTTCAGTATTGGAAACACTAATATGTGTAATTTGCCATCATCAGAAAACCTCGTAATTTATTGACAGAAGAATTAAGGTATTTTTAATGTTGTATAGTTGAGTCTAGTAAATTTCGGTTGATTACTTTAATGATTAATTGCTCAGTTTTTAACATCGGTGAACAGAGCTACTTGCATTTGCTTTTCCAATTTAAACCTAGATGGAAAAACGAGCTTACCGCTTTAAGAGCCCCATTGCGATTAGAAAAAGAAAGTTGTTGCACGCAAGAAATGGTTGCAGTACCAGTTACGCAATACGATGGCGCCCGGAACAAGTACCAGTGAATCAGATCCATATTCACCAAAGCAAGGAAGCTGAAGTTAGAAAATCCCAGAATATACTATCGAAGAACCATATTGGCCATCGAATTAACACAAAGAAAATCTCGAAATCACTTGGCTCAAAAGAAACTTTTGAAACAAATTACAGTCGGAAGAAATATGTGCAGGAACAACATCGAATCAAGATCAATTCGATATATCGTATTTCACGGTTAGCACAGCTTAGATCCGGTGAAAAATCTGCGGCATGCGCGTCTGAAGTATGGAATTTCTCGCGATTCCGGTGGGTGGGTCAGCGAACTTGGTGCGATTTGCGAGCCTTGTGCGAGAACGCGAAAACGAAAGTTGCAACTACCGCGATAGAGCCGTAGCACGTGCGTAGAACCGCACGTAGCAAGGAGTGAAGGCCACGAAAGTGGATCGCTTTACTCTCGTCTAACTGAGAGCACCTATTCTTCCTTATCCGGAGAAATGGTATCCTTGTAAATGCTGTGAAATGAAATAAAAGCACGTAATACTTCGGAAAAGTCTTTGTGCGGAAATATACGCATAATTGATAGATCATATTCCTCCTTGATAGTGAAGATTTTGGGATATTTAAGACAGAAAAAAATATAATATTTTCTACAGACAGCAAATGATTATATTTTATTAAAATTTCAAAAGGTTTATTTATACACGTGTCTTACAATTAGGTATATGTAGGTACAAAGTTGCAGCGATTGATCGAAATTATGTTTCCTAGTTGACTATTTCTGAATACAGTCATTATTCAGTTAATGAGCTGCTAATTTATTTCAATCGAAAGTGTCGAAATTTCTAATTTTTCATGACGTCAAATGAATTCACTAACGGTTTTGATTAGCAGTAACTTTTTCTTCGTGCAGCGGCATAACTCGAATTTAATGTCTCGTGACTAAGCTCATTTCCAATCGCTTCCTCCCTAATCAACGAGTCACTGAACACTGCTTTTCCATGCGGTTGCCTTCTGAGGACTTCAATGAGAATTGCAGTTAAAACTTGGCACTGACATTGCAACATTCGACCAATTAAACGTATCTTTACGTAAGTATCGCTATACGTATACGTCAAATACATTATAATCCAGATGGTTCCTTTAGCCAATTAAACGACGATTTCATGTTCACGCGATTGGATTAGTATTGTAGTCCTTTTGGATTAAACGAATCTTTTTTATTAGAAAGGTGAACAAATTTCACTTTCTATCCAGTAGCAAATGGAAAAGGATTATCGGAACCTTCTCACAGTAATTAAACCAATCGCGGATATTTCTTAATTTACTGCTTGACAGCAACTAGAGTAAGTTCCTCTTGTAGCAGGTCCTCGTTACCGTCCTATCGACGCCGATGGCGTAACGTGTGAACACTTTTTGTCCCGGAAGTACCGTTCACGTTACTTCTACTCTCTCAGAGAATATGCGGAAAAATCGCGAGTTAGTATAAATAGATGGATTTCGAATAACTTCATTTTTAATTAATTTATCTTGAATAAGATCACGAATTTCTTATGATCAAATGTATGTTTCAAAATTTAGTCAAAAATGAGGAAACAGTTTTTGAATATAGTGGAGTAAGGAAAAGGAGTGTGATCGAAACACAAGGATAATGGAAACTTACGTAGTTTTTATAAAAATAAGAAACCTTTATTGCAACTAAAATGGAATTTTTTTTATAAATACAGCAATAGTTTCTCTACAAAGATAAAGTCTCATTCGACTCGGTAACATGATCGATTCAACAAATTACAGTTGTTCAAATTAAATTAAATTTCCTTTCAATTTATAACTACTTACTTCAAACTCATGAATCATAAAACCATGTTGAGTAATGTAGCAACTTGTTAGATCGTTCATATTAACAATTAACATTGTTTCTAAAAATCACGGTACTAAATAGCCAAGGGCTAATTAGTTGCTTTGACCTTCCTGCACAGGTTTGTCACTATCGTAATCCGGAAGAATTTCGTCGTTCTTCATATAATAAACCTTGCTCCGGTAGGAGTAAGCTCCTTTGACATCGTCCGGCAATGGTTTTGGGATGAACAATTTCTTCGGTTTGTAAAGGATCCTGTTAGCAGTTACGTCATATGGAATCTGTGCTTGATATTGAAGCAATTTTTGTATCTCCGCTGGCATATTCTTATCAATATACAAAGGTGGAATGGGTTGAAGTGGCATCGATTCATAGGAAAATGATATATGGTCCCCATGTTCCGTTGGTTGCTGCTGACGTTCCTGATCATCCGAGTACCGAATTCCTCCCTGATAAAAAAAATGAATTACATAAGAATCTTCAATTACATAATCTAATGACACTCAATTACGTGTATTAAAAAATTGCGAAGGTATCTTACCTGTGGTCCCGATCTTCTCTCATCATGATCCCGTCTGGATTGATATCTTTGCCCTAATTCAGCATCCTGCTGAGCGTGAGCTTCGGAATTCTCAGCTGTAGCTGGTTGTTGATCCTGCTGAGAAACACCACCAAAATGGGAACTGTAGAAGAATGCGGATGGATCAACGTATGGTCGTTGTAGCCCATAAGCATCATCTAGCAGTTGTTTAATTTGCGTTGGGACTGCTTCGTAAGATCTGTAGTACTGTTGATTCGGTTGTGCTTGGTTCGATGCTGCTTGTTGTGATTGAGGTTGAGGAGTCTCAGCTTGTTGCGCTGGTGCAGATTCCTCCTCAGCACGCTGCGATCGTTGAGGATTTCCATAGGGAGACGTTATCACTGGCGATTGATACTGGGACTGCGGGGTGAACAATTTCCAATTGACCTTCGCGCCTGAAATATAAGAAAGCGTCGTTGGAGAACAACCAGTTCTACGTGACATAGAATTGCGCAATTGGCTCTTAGGAACTCGTAACAGGTGAAGTAGTTAGCTATATAAGTACAGAGTGACTTGTTACCGCTAATGGTTTTTTCTTTCTTGAGAATTTTACGGAAATGGTAGAGTGGTTGTCTTTAAACCTTTCAATTGTTTTTAGAGATGTTTTTTTTTTTTAATGCCTTACCATTGGTGTCTCTGTATTTGATCTGTCCCTGCGGTGCTCGAGAGGGTCTTTTTGCAGTTTTCTCTTCAGCTAGCGCAACTGCTATCACAGCGAGAAGTAGAATCTGTAAGAACAGTGTTTCTAAAATAAGTAAGAACTTATTGGTAAGATACTCATTCTACGAGAGAATGTATGAATATCGGAACAATGGTAATGCGACATGTTAGAAAGTCCAACTTTCTTGTGTGTACATTGTTTTCTGTCATCCCATAGAGACTTATGTCAAGAGAATAACGCGGAACAACACGGAAGAAATTATATAGCACACCTTCAGTTCAACGTTTCAATACACAGTTCTTTTATCTTCCTTGAACTATCCACATTGTGTTGTTACTTGAAATATATGTATTTGAGTTACTCGTGGTAGAAAGTATACAACCGATAAACAAATTAAGGTCACTTATTAATACAATAATAGTAATAATTTAACTAGTACACGAAATACATTAAAAACCTGTAATCAATCTTTCACCAATAAAAATTTGTATAAAACCAATTAATTAACACTTTAGAACACGTCTTCTTCTTTTCTCATATCGGCACTTACCCACAAGGATGAATAAATCAAAACAACTTATCCACAAATCATCCAAATGGATCACAAGAAAATCACACGAAACGAAACAGTACAATGTTACAAAAAATTGAAAAGGGAAATATGAACAGGTTTTAGGATAATAAGTTAACTAAAGTGGAATCACGTAATGTATCGAATGTAAGAAAAGCACTCACTCGCAGTCTCATGACTGTAGCGATGCGCGTGGATGCTCGTAGCGAGTATACCGGTGAAAATCAGCCGCGCTCGTCGTCGTGGCTCTTCTATATAGCCAGCACTCGGCTCGGTATAATTGGCAGCGGGAGCAGACGGTCGGTGGCTGGCTACTTTTAAAGTAATTCTGCCTCTGGTAACGAGCGGGCCCAACTGCTCACGGCCCTCAGGATATTGCCGTGCGCACTACAACTTCAGGAATGTCTTTCGCTGGCGTAACTTCGTTATAATCTCGCTACGCGGCTCAAGATCTCTCGGTAAGGATTACTTACTCGCAGTTTTTCACCTTTTTCTATCCTATCACCACTGTACACTGATTGAGAGAAAAAATTGAATGGATCTGGTTGTTCCGACTGGATTGCTCATTCATTTACCTTAGTGCTGCGTTGGTTCCCTTGGTGTTCTTAAACTGTTGAAATACGATTTCGTTTAATGCAGACGTTTTTCATTGTCGTGAGTAGACAGTTAGTGCTTTTTAGCAATGGCGTATTCAAGAAACGTTGCGTTTATGTTAGAAGCTATTATTCTAGAATTATTGAAGATTTTGCAATAGTCTTTGGTAGTATTTTCAATGTCTTATAAATTCGAAACATAATACATTCGTTGAGGAAAATCGATAGATCGAAAGTTGAACCTTTGGTTGGATTAGTCCGAATACTACTGATTTTATTTTACGGTTTATAATTATAGAGGGTTCATTTACGAGGTTTCCGGGTTTAGAAACTCGTAATGAGACTGCTGAAGGAACATGCATCGAAACTGCGACTGGAAAGATGGCGTAAATGGTAATTTACATACGAATCCTGTATAGTTATGATAACATGATAATAGTACATTTCAAAGTGTCACAATTATAGGGACCAATAATTGTAGTGATATTAAAAATCGAAAAATATTAATCAAAAGTGTTAACTTCATATAAAAGATTATAATTGATGAAAAGAGATATATTAGGAGCGAACTTCAATACTTTTATCAGTCATAACAATGGTTTACTCGTATTCGTGGGATAATTGTGAGAATCTAAAATAAATCGCGAGGAGCTCGCGCATCCGATATCTGTCCCTGACCTTTAAAGCTTGAAAAAATGCATCAGGACAAGTCGTAAATAACCATACGTGTCTTAGAATCTTCGATCGCGCTGCTTAAGCGCGTAATTCTATGAAAATGCAAGTGCAAGAGATTCCAACTGAAGATTTATCTAAAGAAAAACTCAGAGTGAAATCGATACGCTAATATGAATTTCCTTTGGTACTAGAGAGAAATACAGAAACACTAGAAACGTGGCATGCTCTTACGAAAACAGGATTCCTCGAAATAGTCACAACGGCAAGCAATGTTGAGCCTGTGAAAGCATGACCCTTGTTTAAAGAATTTAAAGATATTACATGAACGTTACGAAGCGAACAATCAGCCACCCGGTGCGAGCGAAATCGTTGAAATATCCTAAATTGGAGTATTAATAGCTAACCCTTGTTCCTTCCTTGGGTGTGAAACTATCGGCTAATTTTCTAATACAACAGGATTTTTTATGTGTCTCTTGCAACACAGGAACAAGAATCAGAAATGAAAAATACTGTAAAGTGTAAACGGAAATTCGGAAAGAATGACTCTCTAATGTGGCTATGATTTGGAAGGAAAACCGATAGAGTGTAAAATATGTTCCGACAAGGAACAGGTTCTGATGTTATCTTGATTGTTAAAATAAAATGAAAAAGACAAATTGCGACCATTAGATATGCACTTGAATTGGTGCTGAACGTACGAGCTTCACGGAGGAAGGCTCTCGATAATTTGAAAGGTGCGATGAGAAAAAAAGATTTGTTCCGCGGAAACGAGCGGAGAAAGTCCTGCTACGGAGATTGTAAGGAAGACTTTATCTTCGCGGAATTACTAACTCTGCGGCTCATTTAAAATAGAGCATTACTTCAGTGAACGTCTACGTGGAAAGTCTTAGCACCTATCCTAAGAATTTCCATCGTTACACACTTTACGAAGTAACGAGAATTCGACAGGTAAATTGTGAAAATAATTATATTTCTATTATACAATTATTTTTGCCATATTTTTTCTTGTACAATATTTTCCCATTAATTGCACAATCCTATGCAAAGGATAAATATATAATTTTGATGGCACATCTCTTACAGTACTGACACGTTTCATCTAAACTTTTATAATAAGCTTTATTTTTCCTTGTGCTAGGATAAAGTGACGTCACTTGATTTCATAAACTTTGCTTTACAGACTCACATGTGTTTCTATTAGTTTAGCAAAAAATCTAAAGTCAATGCTTTAGTTAATGCGAGGCATGCGAGAGTAAGTTCCGCGATTGGGAAATTATTATTCGAGTTTCTTACGTTGCAGTGCTTCAGCTTTAAAAGGAGTTCGCACAGGGTCGAGACTTCGTCATAAATATGAGAAGCAATTTGATCATTTAGATGAAAGATATTGGCTGCAATTTGAAACAAAGCTGTTCAGTACTTTCGTCATGCTTACTGGTACCAAGAATCACAGCTCTAAGTACTAGGACGAAGCACCATACTAAAATCCCGGATACGGGATATTAATAATCGGTTACGCTTTTCATTGGCGAAGATTGTGCAATTCTGACGCAGGCCGATGATTCGATCTTTAACGAGGTGCATAGACTAATGATTCAGGATCCTTATTAACATGAAAAATTCTTCGAGTATCTCGTAATTAGATCAGAGAAGGAAAGTTGTATAAATCTGTATGATTATCCAGAATCTAGTTGAGACAAATTTAATTCGTGAATCTTGATATTTGTTATAATCCATTTTGTATTTAGATTTATTCTTACAACAAAATTTCAGTTGCTCACCCTGAAGGAAAAACGTATTTTCGGTTTTTTTTTAATAGAGAATTCTATTCTATTTTGACAGAAATCCGGAAGATGAGTTAGAAGTATATTTATAATATTGAAATCCATAACAAGTTTCTTATCATGTCGAACATAATTGTTGCCCAGAATTAATCGAATAAAGGTACTATACTAACTGACGATACCATCAGCATCAGTGGGTTAGTGAACCTAAGTAGAAATTGGGTATCTAGATACTCGGCTGTCGGTAATACCATTCGAGCAACTTTCACTGGGTCATCACATTATAAGATTTCAGTTCTCAGCTCGACATCGTCTACCTTAGGATAAGGAAATTTGTATATCTTTGCTATGATTCTCAGTGAAAACAGTTAATTACAGCAACATTGACATAAACGAGGAGAAACGCAGAAGTTATAGATTACAGACCGAAGCAAAGCTATTAGATATATTCATCCCTTCAAAGGGGATGGCAATGACAATAAACTTAGAATTGTATAATATGATCGACAGCCAAAATATTTAATTTGAACTACTTGTATTTCATATTTCAATATCTTATAATATTAATAATATTTCATAGCATATCACTCTGGCCCAACTTTCTATTATATTCAATATAGCAATCTTTAGTGTTCCACGGCAGATCTAGGAAATGTCAAGCAAGATTGTATGGCGAAAGCAAAATACTATAGGGAACAAGGCGTGGTGAAAGATCTGGACAATCTGTACTACTCTATAGGTACGCGAGGGCGGTCACCAAGGCCCCTTTGGGGCGACTTGATCTGGCTTGCCGTATAAAACGCCCCTCTCAATGCTCACCGTGCCACTCAGGTACTTCACCTCACTAAACGCGCTATTATATCTCTAATATGTGGGCTATACCCGTAAGTGCAGTGTAACTTGTGTACTAACGTTTCTACCACTAATAAGTGAATATTAAACAATTGCCCACCCATAATTGCCCTAAATTTTTCTATCACAGTTCAGTTATAACTTTAGGTCCAACTGGCCAAAAATAGATTAGTACTTAATTAATGCGACAACTTTCGTGCCCATGTTGCGTTTTCATTGAGTGATCATCATTCAGGTAGAAAAGTGAAATCAGTGAGTTGATAGAATACCATTTATTTTATCAGATCCTTTTGCTATCCGCGAGTACACTGGTTGCGTGTCAGCATGCGCACCCCCGCTATCAATCATCGCAGCAAGCTGCGATTCTGAGCGACGCACGATACCTCGCTGGTGATGGAACCTTTGGTTCGGCGTATTCACAGGAAGATGGGGTCGAATTCAAAGAAGAAAGTGACGTTTACGGTAATCGCCGTGGATCTTATTCCTACGTCGACCCAACGGGTCAAAGGCGTACCGTCACGTATACAGCTGGAAAAAATGGATTCCAGGTATGCTATAGTGCATTGTCTTCGATGATAATCGTAGAATTCAATAGTTTAGTTCTTATAACACGTAAAAGCACCAAATGTAACTAAACATTCGGATAGAGAGTAAATAACGGTCATTATTTCTACAATTAGGAAATTATAGTTCAATGTCACAATATTCTTAGAATGCAATTGTAACGCAATGAATGAAATTAGGCAATGGCTTATTACAGTAAGAGAAAAATTCAGTATAAATGTATTGCTTTTTAAGGCCATGGGAGACGGCATACCCGTGCCACCTCCCCAGGTGCCACCCCAACCGGAGTACGTGCCACTACCGCAATACAATCCGCCCGATTATCAGCCACCGAGTTACGTTACATCCCCACAACCATATCACCGAGCTTATCAGCCGGAGTATGAGCCCCAGCCACAACCACGACCGGCATACCAACCGCAGCCTCAGCCTCAACCCCGGCCTCAGCCCCAGCCTCAACCCCAGTACCACCCTCGCCCTCAGTATCAACCCCAACCGTCACCCGAATTCCACGCTATTCCTTCGTATTCAGTACCAACTCGGCCAGAGTATCATCCAACAGAGGAATATCAACCGAGGCCACAATATAATGCTATTACAACGCCATCGCCTCGACGACATTATCCCCCAGGAAAACTCGACTTCAACAGGACACCTGATGGCTTCTCCTATACCTTTAGCAAAAGTTAAACCTAACGAAAGGTAGGTGGTTTGAGTGTTGGTTGATGAATTGGTATCGATGAAATTCTTTATGCGCCTCGAACTATGATGGACGACTTGAATTTTTATTTCTCTGGATTTTCTTGTTTATTTTTTAACTTACTCTGTGTTCGTTATCAATTTTATTCAAGGCATTTTTTCTAGAGGTTCAGTTTTGTTATTTGGTTTGCTGTGTTGCAAAGTAGTAGTATGATAATCAAGACTTATAATTGTATACTTTTGCTAGCGAACACTGGCGGGAGCGTGAATTAATTACTTCGATAATGCAAAATTGCTTTCTGTATGATCGTTCTGGAAAGTATTAAGGATATACACATTTGTTTGCAATAAAAAGAAGTGTCAAGCATTCGAAGTTGCTCTTAGTGAGTGCATTTGGCTAAACGGTGTGCTTTGGCCGACGCCCAGTTCCTTTGCATAGCAATTTCCTTTTCAAATGCGGCCACAATCATGTACCAAGCTAGCCTAGTCGGCGTTACTTTCATCCCGTAACCTTTGCATCGTGTTGCAACTCTCGTGGATCCCACGATCCAAGAAGAAATGTGATGAATTTTTCAACGGCTCTCACTGCGATGGATCATTCATTTGGGGTGTGTTCTCCAACCATTAAGTTACATCGGTTTTCCTATTTGGAACCGTGCGAATGGCACGGAATTACACATGTATACCTTTAACATATTTACCGTAGGTTTCATTTAGCCAAGCGCAAGATTGATACTACATTTCAACACACATGTACAACTTGCTAAGTTTTATTTTTAACATCTTCTGCTTTAAATGTCAAACTCAATTATAAAGTTTAAATTAAATCAACACGTGTGGGAATTCTTCTTTGTTTGCTTTGCCATCCTCCGGTTTACACTAGTGATCGTAATTGTCGAAGTCATCAACACAACAGTTGGAACATCGTGAATTAGGTAGCAAGTATCGTCGTCATTGGTATGTATAAAATATGTATGTACCCTATTTGCGATTTTTGAAAACGAACGTGAGCGTGTCACGAGTAACCCCAGAGTAGCAGCTGGGGCTAAAGTTAGTCAATACCTAAACGGAAGGAAAGCTGCAGACAAAAGATCGATTATCTCATTATTGAAGCTCGCGGATAGCAGTACAACCGGGCCGTATTCACGGTGTCGTGCACTCGACAATGGTACCGAGGTGGAGGAAAAATGCAGTTGGTCGCCACTTATCGGCAGCCGTAACACGGGTGCGGCTACACGGCAAGGTGAACCGCCCATATCGGACCAGGAACTCGGTAACCTTAGTATATCCAGAAAGAAATGCATGCCACGACTTTAGAGTCGCATTACTGCAGCCAATTCTGTCCCTTTGTTCTGATGCTGGCTACTTTGATGAAAACAAATTAAATCTGTGCAAAACTTAGCTAGAAAGATCTGATACAATCAGTGATCCAGTAGACATTTGAATGCATATGTAAAGGAACAATACTAAGAACAATAAATAAGATAGCTGGACGTATTCTAGAAATGTCAGTGAAAATATGTTGCAATAAGAATTTAGATCGATTGTAAGTTTGATTTATGAACCGGTTATAGTTTACTCTGTATCTATTTCCAAACATATGTTCAAACACTTTATCGAGTAATCGTGCATTATTTTTATTGGGTTCACATATATTTATTTTTGGTAATCTTAGTAAACGTTTTACTGTCGTAAATAGCGGGGCTGAAGTTTACCCGTCGTGTATTGTCATCGAGCAATCACCTCTAATGTAAGAATGCAGTCAGTATTGCAATAAAAAGTGCATACTTATTCTACTGTTCGCTTCTTATCGCAGTTTACATTATTTCTGCATTTTCTTGCGTCACGCTAGAATAAATTGCAATTCTAAAGATATCCAGCCGGTGATTGGGAATTGACGAAAGTCTCACTATGGGGTTGGATATCATTTCAATTATGCAGTGAGATAAAACCAATAGTATTTTTGGTTGTCTTTTATTTATAAAGGTATATTGGGTATACAATTTTTTGTTTCATGATTATGGCAGTAATATACTGACTCTGATTAGCTGCGCGTGACATCAACAGTATAAAAGTATTCTAAAACAGCTGCTATTAGAGGCAGTGGCATCGAACATTCACTCCTCACAACAAAAAGACAAAGAAACGAAAGAGAGAGAAAAAAAGAAAAGAACAGACCTCGTCTTATGACCTATACTAACTTATTATATTTAAATACGTATCTCATGCCAGTGTGCCTCCCTTAACACGGTAATTTAACTGATCAGTGCAAAATCGGATAAGTCCCAGAGAAAAGGCACTGTGTGTCCATTTGATCAGGCACTCGATTATCGCTCGAGTACCATAGTACAAACCATTGGCGTTAGAATCGTCGTCACGCTTCATAAAAAATATTCTAAAGGAATTTCGGAAATGACAAGGCATGACATTTCTCGTGACGATGATGGCGTGTAAAGTGGCAGGCATAATTTTCCTTACTTTTTATCTCGCGTTTTAACACCTAAGATTAGTAATGCTGTCCCAAAGAGAGCGCCGTTTCTCTTAAATCTGATTGCACCCATCGTAGTACGTACCGACCAATCGGATGTGTATAGGCATAATTCTATTGCACAACCAACAGGCGTACATCTCAAAGTAAAAGCATGCAGTCTGGACGCTTTAAGAGGAATCTGCGAAATTTTTCTTTCCCTTCGCTTTGAAAATATAGGAGCTTTTGAAAAAGACTCCACAGAGGTATAGTTGCTCTAAATGCATGGTAGTGTATATATACTAATTACTAAGTGGAAAGCGTCGCTGTTGCTTCAGCCTCTTGGACAAAATTCCTACGAAATGATACTACACTTGTGCTGTTAGTCGCGCGAATATCCTAGTCCTTGAGATCGCGCGCGTCAACTCCCGCTTTGAAAGAACCGCAGCTATTGTCGATTTGTTTATCTCTATATTGCACTAGTTAGAATTATACAAAATATATACCCAGCGGTAGGTTTCGATTTTGAAGTATACCTTCGTAGGCACATTCGTCCCGGAATTGATGATTTGACCGAAATCAAGCCGAAAGTAGAGGATACGTGAGGCAGGAGGCCACGGCAAATTCGCAATGTATTGTATTGCGCACTTTACTCATTATCTAGGGCTCTACTCTAAAAGACGAAAGGAATTAAGCGCTGTAAAAAGCGAACTCTAATAATCTTGCTAGGAGATATAGTTTGTTCACAATGCAGAAAATAATCCGTGTAAACTCTGGACTGAACGAAAGATTCTTCGACAGTCTTATAAATATGTTTTGGAGACAAACAAAGAATCTCGGATGATTATTGTCCTTCAGTTCAAAATCCAGCTAGACCGGAAAAATCAATAGCTAATCAATAAGAGAAATTTCATACGATGGATATCTAATAACGATTATGACAAACTTAAACATTGCTGGATAGTTCTTTTTACACGTACAGTTTTCGCCGTAAGTACTTAATTCATTGGAATCCTTTAATTACGTTGAGATGCATTTTCATCGTATACACAATGCAAATTGAGTCTTATCCTTCCCTGGTTAAGTACATGCTGGTACAACTTGAGGTACCAAGGATTCGTAACAACAAATAAGTTTCCAAGCATCGAGCAGGAAAAAATTGTAATAAAAAAACCTCTACTCTCTTCAAGATCAATTAAGGATATACGCGTATGAGGTGTTTGCATCGGTAATATTGTCAACACTTATGATATACCATAGTAAAAACTACGCGTTTGGTGTAGAGAATCGATAATGCGATTAAAATACGCTGCCTTTGGAAGATCGTAAAATTTGCATTAAATCAAAAAATAATATAAACATCGCGTAGTCCTAAGCGGCATATCCTTGCTATATCCAAATAAACAATTTACAGTCGCCAAAAAATTGTATATTCTCTAGGAATAAATTTGACTCACATATATATATATATACCATTATCGTGAAGAAATTTTTTCATGAAAAAGAGATCGATAATAGTAAAGCTAGAAACAATACTTTCATTGTTGATAGAGTTGACTTTACAAAACATGCAAGCATTGGGAACAAACCTGTAGATAGAAAAGAGATACTGCTAATAGCTAAAAGTTGGCGAAAAGCTAGCTATGTAGGAACGTATACTATTAAGTAAGTAATCATACTTAAATAGTGACGCAATAGTGCTACCACTTACCTTTAACCAATATCGCGTCATTACCTAAATATTTCACGGGAAAACCATAGGTTCTTGAAACATACACAAGACACACAGTAGTACAATTCCTTAAAGATCTGAATTTGATCGAAATCTCCCTGATATGTTATAACACTAAAGTATTGTCTCTATGTAAAATGAAAAAAGTTCGGTATACCAGTTCGCCCAGTAGATTTCTTTCTTTTTTCTATTTTGTTCAAATCAAAATTAATACCATCGTACTAAGCAGAACCCGAGCACTGTCACCAACATTTGTACACAAGCGTACTACTGTGAATCTCTTATCTATAAATCAGTACATATTATTACAATCACAATATGCATGACGTTCTATGCAAAAAGTCCTGGTCAAAATGGAGTAGAGAACTTGTACTATGGTAAGACACGAATCAATGGTACATTCTGAGAGGAAGGATAATTCTAGCTGCATAATCCAGATGGATCAACCAAACCACGAGCAATCAATTCTGCTGTTGCAGGATCGCCAGCTTGTTTACCGTTCGAATGCTGAGTTGGCGTTTGCTGTGCATACGGTTCGAAGTGAGAACGTACGTGGAACATGAATTCAGCTTTGTCAGTGAAATCGGTGCGGCACATTAGACAAAAGTGCCTTTCCGAGGGATACGCTTGTGGCGGTGCTGCTGAACCCGGAAAATACGGAGCCGCGTGTTGAGGCGGTGCGGACGCTTCCAAATGAGACCTATAACAATAACAAACGAATGAATAATCCGTATCGAAATCTAAATTGCATTGCTTGATGAAAATGAAAATTGAAGCTTACCGAGCATGCTGCATCCATTCGTCTCTTGTAGCCAATGCTCGACCGCACAATTCACACGCCCAACTAACTGGCTCTTCCTTAAGTTTATGAATACCATCTTGGCGAGGTGCTTGCGATTGCTGCGGCGGTGGTGCCTGTGTCGATTGTGGTTGCTGCTGAGCCTGCTGAGCTTGCTGTTGTTGCTGTTGTTGTTGCTGCTGCTGCTGTTGATCAGTAGTAGGAGCGGTAGGCGTGGAAAGTGGTGCTACGCCAGGTCTATGCCGAAGCTTATTCATATGTATAACGAGCTTGTCTCTACGCGCGAATGCTTTTCCTGAAATTCAATATATAATACGATAATTATAAAAGACGGAGACGGAAAAGATTTTCTTTTGATACAGGTGAAACGATATTTTAATTGTAGCATGATAATTTGTTCAAAACTCACCACAAACTTCGCAGGAATATGGCTTTTCTCCTGTGTGAATACGCATGTGAATGACGAGCTTGTCTTTGCGAGCAAGACCCTTTCCACAGACTGTACAAGCAAAGGCCTTCGTCGTGGGTTCGCCCGTATTAGTTGCCTTAGATACGAATCCCGGACGTGGAGTCACGTTGTTTGTCGTTCGTACAGGTTGATTGACCGCCTGTGCTCTACTGCCAAACTGCTGCTCCATTGTACCTGGAAACGCTGGCGGCATTACTCCACCAGGGCGCATTGCCGCTGAATAATCTGGAGACCTGAAAATTTCATCGAAATCGATATATGTAGGTTAACCGATTACTGTTGCGTTGGGTGGCGTATACGTATCATTTAAAGGTAGCGCGATATCACGATAGTAAGTAAAACTGCATACCAAGTTCCAATAGAGCGGAGAACCCGCACTCCGTCATCGTATCCAAGGCCGTCATCAGGTAGAGTAAATGTCGGATTCGCAGTTTGCGGAGTAGCAGGTGGTGGCCCAGGTCCGGCAAGTCTTGCTTGTGCTGCTTGTTGTGCCATGTGCTGTTGAACTGCGGCATGAGCTACTGCGTGTGCCTCGACGTAAGCAGACCGTTGTTGCCCTCCGTTCGACATTTTGTCTTTTTCTGTATCCTGATAAATATTTACCTCTGTAGAAATAGCGATCAGAATGTGCAAGTAACTGATTTTATTGGCAAACAATCCAAAGCATTGTAGATCGTCGGAAATCGTCGTTATAAAACACTTCGGGATTTTCAATATTATATCGGCAGCTTTTAGCTACACTATATACACTATATACACTATATATGAAGTTCAAGTGCAATTGAGAAAAGTGATCAATCATCGAGAGGGTCGCGAGCGACTGATGAGTATACTAAGGTAGACACTCCGCGAGAAATCCATTAATGATAATCAATAGTGATTAGAAATGACACATTTCATTGTGTACTCTGCTATATGTCTCGCTACCAATCTTGTTAAGCATATGTAGTTTCAGAATCGCAATCCATAAAATTTCGTACTTCCTCAAGTTATTCGCTGATTCATCGAAATGAATCAGTTTCCTCGTAATCGAATACAAAGAGCGTATCTCATCATCCTAGAATTTGGTCAAACTACTCCAGATGTTGTGACAGTACCTTGCAAACACCGAAGGCGCAGATTAATTAATGAATCGATTCAGAGCACAACGCTTAGTTTTGTATTTCGCGAATCTAAACACAATAATTCGGAGGTAGATCTCAGATCGCCGAGGGAAGCCCCGAGAAGCCTTCAAAAAAGGTATTAAACGTATAAGTGAGGACATTTGGTGCTGAAAGATCGGCGGTCTCACCACGCAGGCCGCACCGTCAAGGTCCTCCGGGAAAGAACGATGACCGAAAAGCGAGTAAGAAGGACCGAGAGGGCGAGACAGCAGAACAGAGAGGCCATAAAGAGCGAGAAAGGAGTTCACCGTAAAGTCGCGAGACGTTCCCACAAAAGACTGGCAAATCTTATCCCCAGGTTTGCTGTTCCACATACCGAAATACAATTGTCTTATCTGGAGGCAAAATGTTGATTCTCACGAGTTCCTCTCAAGCTTCACTATCACTAATACTGACACAAATAGTATTGACACTGCAGAGATCGACTCATATCGTATATCCTCGAAGGAGCTAGGACTCACAATCGTTTCCGTAGGCAAAGCGCAGCCTCGGCTGGCCAATTGCCAAAAATCACTCGGAGGGCAAGAGCCCGGTTAATGAGGTCCACGGCACCGGCACCAAAAGCGTCAGGGGTACGCGCGTTCTTTTCGCAACGGCGCACGAAAGAATCTCGCGTTTTACGGGGCAGGAGAGTGTCCCGCGGAGCTAGCCGCCGATTCCCGGCGCGGGAGGATGCAAGGACAAAGAGGCGAAAAAAGCGCGCGCGCGCCGCGCAGAGGGGATGGTGGCCGCGAGATAGAGCGGACAGAGGAGCAAACGAGAGAGGGATACCGGTAACGAGGAGAGACAGAGCAGCGGCCAGGAAGGACGCGGCTCAGAGGGTGAGAGGGACCAGTGAGCGCGCCGAAAGAGAGACAGGACCAAGAGGGAAGAATCCGTGAGGCGGGGGTGCAGGAGAAGCCTCCTGGCGGGAGCAGGAGGCCGCTATCAAGAAGAGAACGGGAGCAAGAGGGAAACGCGGAGAGTGACACACGGATGCAGCACAGCGTAACGATATCGAGTGGTGGAGGTCCCAACGGAATGCACTGCTGCGGCTAGCGGCGGGCGCGACGAGGATGCACTCACTTTGCGGATACCGGGTCGAGCGAGAAGCAGGCAGGCAGGCTAGCAGGCAGGCAGGCAGGCAGGCAGGCAGGCTGGCTGGCTGACTGGCTGGCTGGATGGCTGGCAAACAGGCACCGCGGGGGTAGGGGCAGCTAGACGTTCCAAGACTCTGGTGCAAGCTTTATGGTGCATGCACACCGTTCTACGGTGTATGTATGTGTGTGTATGTCACGAGCTGCAGTCAAAGCCGCACCTCCTACACGCGCGCGGGAGAAAACACCCCCGGAGGTGCCGGCGATATAGCGTGGCGTGTGGCGGTGGTCCGCGGAATAGGAGCAGCCGTGTCGATGCTCGGGCGCCGCGGCACTGGGAGGGTATCGGCGACGATGGCCGTTCGAGACGGCGCGGTGCAGCGATATCGAGTGGAGATCCCCGCGGAATGCATCGCGCCCGTCGCGAGACCCGCTCGAGGGGAGCTGAGGATCGGCGGGAAGAAGGTGCGACCGAGAGCAGGCGTCGAGAGAGCAATAGGGAGCAAGGAGGAGAAAGAGAGAGAGAACGGTGAGGGAGAGGGGCACAAGCAGGAGGTTGGGCAGACCCTAGAGGGGCAAGTACGCTCCCGCGGAGACCTTCGCCTATACCTCGTAGTCGCAGAGGTACGCACGAGAAAGAGGGACAGGAAGAGAAAGAGACGAGGGAGACGGAGAATGGCTCGCCTGCCGGATACACACAACGACGAAAGAGCAAGCTGCCTCGTCGCTGCTTTACGCTCGGAGGGCTGCCACGCCGGAGCGGAGGGCAGCGCAGTCGACGGCGCGGCGACGGCGGCGGTGGCGGCAGCGGCTGCGGCGCTCTCCGGTGCGTCGGCCCGCTGACCTTGACACTGACATTGAGAGAGAGACGGAGCTCGAAGCAGACAGTACCAAAGACAGAGAAAGAACGAGGGAATCGAACGTAGGAGGAAAGAGGGACCCAGCAATAAGCGCGATTAGACGAAACCGACTAGGGGAACGTAGTAGCCGGTGCATGAATAGTACACCCTCTTACTCCCGCGCGCTTGGTCTCTTGATCCTCCTACGGGAAGAGAGAGAGAGAGCAAGAGACGACGACGAAGACGGTGCGGCATTAAGAATCGGCTGGGTAACGAGACTTCATCGGTCGCTCGCGATGGGATATCCCAAGCTTTGAAACAGGTTTTGAGAGGTGCAGGCCTGCTCCTCGTTGCACCTGTGCCCGACCTGTGGAGATCCAAGCGGACCGCGGGGGGAGGGGCTGAAAGGGACGAGAAGAGATCGAAGGATCTCTCGACTGGAAGCGAAAAGACGGCGTGGTACGGAGAGCGAGAGAGGGAGAATGAGACCAAAGAGCGTCAGCATTCGAGCGAACGGTTACAGTGTACAGTAGGGACCGAGAGAAAAGAGAGGACCGTAAGAAAACGCACTGTTCTTACTAGAGGCTGGAGGAAGGGGGTGAGAAGGGGACTAGGCGAGACGTCGAGGAAAAGGAGAGCCGACTTTCGCTTTCTGTGCGCGCAACGCTGCCTAGCCACGGAACGTCGATCAATAGCGCCACGACGACGGGACGGGACCCACACAGGCTCGTCCACTGCACGCGTAATCTCTTGCTTCCTCTCTCTCCTTCTCCCTGTCCCGCGCGTACCTCGAGTATCCTCCTTCCGCGCAGAGGCCAGTTTCGTGGCTTTATCCCTTTATCCGTGTATTTACCATTTACATACGCGTCCGTTCTGTTATCATGTGCCATTGGCTGCTCCGCCTTCTGACCCGAGGCACCATCACGGGTGAGGGTGGGATTATTGGGATCATGCTTCGTTAGGCGGCGGCGGCAGTTGCGGGGGAGGGAGCAGGAATCAAGGACCTCGAGCTACCGATCAGCGACGCCCCTGCCCATTGTCCATGCCCTTCGTCTTCTCGTTCCCTCTTAGCCAATCTCGCTCTTATTGCCTTTCGTAGTCTCTCTACCTTGCTTCCGTGCCTCTCTACCTTGCTCTACCGCTTCTCGTCCTCCTTTCTACCTTGTATCGAGTACTTCCCTTTGGTAGAAAAGAACAAGAGAAGGAGAGGACGGAGTGGATGGAGAGCCTGCCGCGAGCCTCTTGTCGCGCAAAGGGCTTTTTACGCTACTCCGAAATGTAGAACTCGTGTCCGGCAGCCGATGCCGCACATAAAGTCCTGTTAACGTCTCATGTCGGAAATTGTGCCGCGAGTTTACGAGCTTGTAAAGAGTTTTCGACTACATGTACTACCTAGGGCACATAGAGTAAGGATCGTTCAACTCAAGTGAGCTCGTTTCGAGTAACGATAAATTTTTCTTGGCTCGGAGAAAAATGAGCTGTGTCTCGTCGTCCCAAGACCGGCACTTTATATCGAGCCTCTAATCTAGCTTTATTAAGTACTGACTTGGCGTCGCTGCACGACTGGAATTTGCAGATATGCGTAAGCCACGCTGCTGTGGCATTCTTTCAGAGCAGAGATCGAGACATTCGTTTAAAATTAATAATTATGAGAGACGTAAGCATTTTTCAGGTGTATGTATGACCAATGAATAAGGATATTGTTAATAGTAGTAATTAGTCGAGTGCTGGATTAGTAGAAAGAGTTACGTACTTATCACTTACTTGATTATTAACTGATGCAGCCAGGTGCTTTAGACTATAGGCATAATTTTTCAACACCGTGTCCGTAGTCATACAGCTTACGCGGAATTCGTAAAACAAATCTAACTTATAGACGCATCTTTGACAAATATTTTTCGGCAGGGCATCCTCTTTTGTTATCTGAAAAGAAAATTCGGAGGTTCGCGAATGCATTTCTCTTCAAGACTAATGGATCGTAAAATTTAATTCGCATGCTGGAATGTAGTAAACGTTCGAAATTACATTTTTAATTAAATTATTGATGATTACGACACATTGAAAATAATACGGCATAGTATACTGATTGGAGTCGTTTTGGAGTGAATAGACTAGCAGCAAAGTAATATATCTTTTGAAATATGTAAAGTACTATAAATTGTAATTGTAATTATCTTACGTAACACAGTTATGAATAAAGTGTGCGCAAAATCGAAATGTGTCTGTTTTCTGCTGCAGGTATCATTTCCAACTAACAGTTCAATTATACATCACAAACTACTCTGACATTTTCACGATCATAATATTAATAAAACTAACAAAGAATAATATTGATTATTCTTCAGTTAAAATCAAATACGTAAGATCGAAGCAATGCACACAACCTGCTCACCCTTGCGTCAAGTAAACATTCAAAGGAAACCAAGAAATCGCGAATGATACAATAATCTTAAACGCAAGAACTTGTCAAAAATAATACAGGAAAAGTACAGCCCACGTATAGAGTGAAAAAATCAACGAAAAGTCGGAGAAAACAGTAAAGGAAGATATATTTTTACTCACCACAGCAGGAATGCAGGAACGTATTTTAAAGAGTAACTGTCGTTGCTCGCCTTCCTTATCGAAGATCTGCATCTGGTGATTGCTCTTGAGAGAACAGAGCCTGCAGAGATCCTCGAAATTGAAGTCCTCGCTCATTGCCATTGTTTGGCCCCGGGTCTCGTGGCTTGAAAGGTGTTATGTTGTCAGGTTATGAGAGCGGTCGAGCGCGCGCGAGCACGATCACACGAAAACTGCGCGTGGCGGCGAGACCGAGAAAAGAGTCGAGCACAAGTGTCTTCGCAGAAGCGTCCAGACGCGGGATAAACCTGGTCGGAACGCGATATACCTCGGAAAAATAGGACATTTCCATGCAAAACTAAAGGGACGCCGCCATTTCTCTGCGCGACCGTGGATGATGCCGAGCGCCCACTACTCTTTCGAGGATGCATTCCTCAAACACGCACCATCTATCGGAGGGTGAACGCTTTTCTCTTCAGGGGTTGAACCTGTCGGTAATGAAGATCACTGTTTCATAGATAGATCTTTCATTTTTATGGACGACAATTATAAGAATCCCTTATATTCTTGATTAGAAAAGACAAATTGTTGACTAACATTATTGTAATCAATGATATTGTCATCTTTGCAGTTAAAAGTTGTACGGGTTTTGTAAGCTTTAGAAAGTTTGTATTGGGTAATTATAATAAAGGCAACACACATTAAGAGAAACTACAGAGAGAATTTCATTGATTCTGGTAGCGTAGCATTGTGATTAACCGATATGCCAGGTAGAAATTATTAATGGAATGCTGAGATTTTACCGATACACAACACGACCGTACTGTTGTTGGAAGTTTTGACATTTTGAAGAGAACTTGCAACAAGGAAAGTATTATAAAACTTCGCTTTCGCTCTTCTTGGTTAATATTCTTCTTAAAGTGGTGTATATCTAAATAAATTAGCAAAATGACTGCCGCTTGTCGTTTGCAAACTCTTATTTTCTCCGGAACCTGTGGAATTCTTATTACTGTGGGCAGTGTAATAATTTTCAAGAATAATTATATTACGAACTTCGTAACTAAGATGATTCAAAAGGTAAATAAAAGTATATTCTTTTGTCAGTATCTATCGTTAAACAAAATCAAGGCAATTGTAGAGTATTATAAAAATTGCACATTCCTAATTTGTAAATTTAAGGAATGTGTACTCATCGAGGGTTCAGCGAGTTACTCAATCTGGTCGTCTCCAACTCATTGTTTCCTCAAAATGTATCTATTTCACGTGAATAATCCTGAAGCTGTACTGCAAGGAGAACCACCAATATTGACGGAGAAAGGTCCATACGTATACGAGTGAATATTACATGCATCGTTCTCTTCCATCTCTGCAACTTTTAGATATTACATATTAACGCGATTTTACTCCGAACTTTCAGTGAAATTTCCGAAAGAGTTCCAATGTTTCATGATGAAATTGCAGACGAGATTCTGTACACGGAAAAAATGAGCTATACTTTCAATCAAATAGAAAGTGGAAATTTAACTGAAGACGATGTTGTTACCATATTAAATCCAGCGTACATGGGTACTATAAATATGGTATGCATTTAGTCGCGAGATGCTTTACTCATAAAGACGTGTAAACAAATAATATCGAGAATTCATTTCTCAAAATAAATCATTTTGTTTTACTTAAGTTATCAGGGTTACCATCAAATTTCATGACGCAGTATGGCAACGAGATTTCTAATCTTTTTCCTCCTAAGAATATCGTTTTTGTCACGGGAAAAGTCGGTGACATTTTATTCAAAGGATTAAAAATTCAGTGCAACGAAAGAAAATTTCCTGGCTTAGCTCTAATTTGTTCAACACTTAAAACTAGTAAACCACCCATTATGAGGGATGGTCCGAGAGCAGGCGTATATTTTTACAGCTTTTTCGACAAGGTACACTGTCTTCCGAAAACTAGATCAATTATTTTATTAAATAGATGCAAGTTCAATTGAATAATAAAGGGTAAGAGTTATTTATAAATTATTAGCAAAACGGCTCTACCGAAGGTCCCTATCGTGTAAATAGGGGGTCGGTAAATTTAACTCGATTGGGTAACTTGTCCGAATTCCGCGGGCAGCGTTTGCAAAAAATTTGGAACACGGACGAATGCAATGAAGTAAAAGGATCCGATCAAATACCATGGCCACCATTAGCGAAATCAGCACGTTATGTCACAGCCTTTAGTGCAGAATTATGCAGGTGCCCTATTTTAGTATAATTCAATAAATTAGAAGTTCAAACTCTTTCATCAAATTTATCAATTTTCATTACAACAAATTGTTTAATATTTACATATATTAATTGAGGCCCATTCAAATGGATTACAAACAAGAAATCATCATCAGTAGAATGAAGGGTTCACTGTTTACTAAGGGAAAAAATATGTGGGAATCGAGCGAAATAGATTGTTACTGTCCAAGGGAGAACGATGAGAAGCAATGCTTGCCTAAGGGATTGCTTGATATTAGCAAGTGTCAGGTAATAAAATACCACGGTTAGAAACACAAATCGGTGTAAAGTTTTGAAAAAATACGCATTATATTTTTTTAGGAAGTGCCTATTCTTCTGTCAGAGCCACATTTCCTTTATGCTGATCCGCATCTATTACATTATGCACAAGGCTTATCACCGCGCGAGGAATGGAATAATGGGCATCAAACGTACATTATTATCGAACCAACTACTGGAATACCACTTTCCGGTACAAAACGAACGCAGCTCAACATGAATGTAAAAAAACAACCTGTCGAATTATTGGGAAATATTAGTGAGGGTTACTTCCCCATAGTTTGGGTCGAGGACGTAAGTTTTTTCTTCTAAATTACTGTATCACGTTATTGTCTGGAATAAAGTACAAATTTCATTTTATTTTGTATACGACGTACTTAATTCGTAAGCGACAGAGTTCTAGTCGCGATTGATAATATTATGTAACAAGGTCGACATGTATCAAAATTACAATTTTCAGTAACTTAAGATATACCATTGAAACCTGAAGTACATTAATACTGATATTCTTACTTTGCGATAAAACGCGTTATTTTCTGTCCAGTATAACTATAACTAATTCCAGTATAACTAAAGGTTCCGTTAGTCAATGTATCGCATGTATATGTACAGGGCATTACACCACCCTTAAATGTTGTATGGAACGCATATCAAGCTCAACGTGCCCTGACTCTCACCTGGTTTATCCAAATCGCTTTCATATCTATCGGGGTCTATATACTCCTGATAACTTTATACCTGGCTGGAATACCTAGTCGGAAAATTTGGGCGACCAACCCAGTGACCGATCCGGTGCTCATCGTCTCACCCTTGCGGCAAAGAAGTCTGACCTATAGACCACCGAAACAACCGAGACGCGTTTTCGAGTAAACGAGCTTCTTACAAGCTTCAAAGTACCTTCATAGTACTTTTGAAGTCAATTCACTGAGATTGATTGAACTCAACTCTGCGAATTCTATTTCTAACTATTTCAGTGTGTTATGTATAAATTGACGTTATAATCGGTTGCGAAATAATCGCCTAGATACTCATCACAGGTTGGAGAATTCACAGCCGTTCTGCGACAAGCGTATCGAATCGTGTCCGAAAAACCACGATATAACGTTCAATATTTACATAGATACCAGTCACGTTCGCTTCGCGTATTAGAAATAAATACCGAATGTACACGTTGAGTCTTATAAATAAATACATGCTTAGAAGAATGAGTCGCGACGATTTGATTCTCGTTCCTTTGGAAAACAGGAATGAAGCAACCATCGCTTCATTGTTAGTTCGAATTACGAACGGATTGTTGTGCCAAAATGTTCAATGGACAGAACAGTGAGTTTTACGTTTGGACGTCTTGATAAAGATGAATTATATCGGCGATGGCAACCCAGGATCCAGTGATCAAAGCAAATAGGGAGAAGACTACGAGTATCGAGTTTTTCCATAGCCTCCAGTTGAACGTGCCCAGGTGACCTTCCCAGCAGGAGACTGTTTCGACGAGTGCTGGGATAGTAATGCCCAGGACAGAGAAAAATACCGCACCCACTAGGGCAATGAATGGTTCCAGTTCTGGAACTATCAACGCCACGACCACTGTAACAAATCAATATATCGCGATTAGATTAATCGTGGCTTTCTACTACAAAAGAAATATAAAATTAATTTCTTTTTCGATAACACAGGGAGTATTCAAATTCTCTAGAATCTGCTTATATGAGTTAGATATTTCTAATTAGAGATTGATTATAGTAAATGGTACTTGAGAATTATCAATTCGATAACGTCACCCTGATAAGACCAACGACTCCATTCTTTTACTGGCATTTTTTTGTGATTATAATTTTCTCTTTACATATTGGATATATACAAGATACTGTACGCACAACAGAACGAATAACATTTTGTTAGAAGGTCAGTGCTAGATATGATCTTGGAACAGGTACAAGACGCAACTGTACTCATATTGTGGAGCTTAAGTAAACAAGCGCTAGGATTAATTTAATTACTTTTGAAAGTACATTGCATGGGGCTTTAGCGAATAATATGCTATTTTTAGTTTTAAAATATTGGAAGTAGAAACAATGTCAGACTAAAGGAGCACGAGTCGTTGAACGGTGCTTAGCTACGACATAGTGAGTCATGCGGTTACAGAGAACCAACGGGTGTTTCCCTGGCCCTGTCTACCTTCACCACGTTACCACTACAGCTCACGCTTCTTTCTCTTTTTCCACTCGGCTAAGTAACACGCGTGTCTGGTGTGCGACCAATGCCGTAATTCAACCAACACACCGTAATGCAACTTTCCTTTGATGTACGTCTCTCCACTTAGACAACTTGAAATCTTTATACCAGTAAACCGAGT
The DNA here is from genome assembly GCA_963989405.1 of Trypoxylon attenuatum. Lineage (NCBI taxonomy): Eukaryota > Metazoa > Arthropoda > Insecta > Hymenoptera > Crabronidae > Trypoxylon > Trypoxylon attenuatum. The sequence goes on from OZ022491.1 coordinate 18,936,806, forward strand.
CAATTATGACAAGAATTAATTAAAAATTATACACATTTGCATGCATGTTACTTGTCCTTGTGGCCTCGCGCTATTACTTGAGGAATATTAGACTGACAATGAGTCATAAGTGGAAGATACGTTATCGCACGAAAAATGTAAAAATTTGAAATAAATTTAAAAGTTTAATTACCTGTAAGTAGGCACATAGCTATCCTCATAAGAGTCTCGGCTAGAGTTTGATATCTGTGAGCAACTTTGTCCTTAAGTCCATTCCAAATAATTTCCAGAGGTACGAAATACTGTAGTCCATAGGTGAATAATACGGCCAGAGCAATAAGTGCCTTAACCGCTTGACCCATTCTATAACATAACATAACAGAAATAAATTGAATTAACACTAATACGTTTAATAATAGATATCTACAAGTAATTTAATATAATGCATAAAAAGATACTTACATTTCTTCGGTCGAAATGTTTAATGTGATGCTACCAGTGACAATTTCTCCATACTTAAGGTATCCAAATACACCGAGCAAAGCATACAAAGCAACAACAACTGACATTGTAATGTTGAGAACACCGGGGCACCCGAGGAAGTGGTTTGGTGTCCGCATACTGTTTTCAACCGGCATTACCTATGCATACAGAGAGTCATCAATGTAGAAAGTCTATTATCGCAAACCACTACTCAATCGAGTGAACATATCCCCTTTGCATTACATAAATTTTACATAATTCTTTGGAAAATTGTGGATTACATAAGCAATATGCGATAGATAAGAGGAATGGAACTTACAACGCCAATACCCTCAATGGCAAATATCACTGTAGCGAAGAAAGAGGGAAGCTGACCCACGGTGGAGAAGAGCTTCATGTTTTTTGATGGTTCAAGGTCGGTGAAGACGTAGTAAAGGGTAAGAGAGAAACCCACCATCATGCAGGCGTTCGCGACCATCGAGAATGGTACCATGTACTTGAGGTTTCGCACTTGACCCAACAGGATGAGTGCTGGACTCAACGCGAGAATGTAGATCCGTGGCGATATGTTTGTACCGCTGTAGAAGTCTGCCAGCTACGAGCAATTTATAACGTGTCTTGTTACTCCACTGGAAACATACTTATTGAGTATTGTTTCATTGTTCCGAGAGAAAATAAGGTGGGTGGTTGAATCGTGCTCCAAAAAAAAAAAAGAGGACGGAAATGGGTTAAGGCAGGTCTCGAGGTTGGCACCTTGGCACAGATTCTGTGTTGTGACTTGGGGAAGTAAAAGACAAACATTCAAGACGATAAATGGATACGCAAAGAGGGAAAAGCAAAGTCTGAGCTTGAATCCTGTGTCTCTGTGTAGGCAGCGATTTATTAGATACTATGGCTTAAGACGGGATCTTTAAATTGAGGACGAGTATAAAAATAATATGATCTCATGTAAATGTAAAGAAACTTGAATGCGATGACCGCGTGGAAATGACTCATAAGTGAAATAGAAGCTACCAATGCAGTTGGTTACAGGATAAGGTAGTTGAGACAGTAGATTAATAAGTGCAAATTTTCTGAAGAACTCACTTGTTTGATGGACCGGGATATGAAGACGACATACACGCAGGCACCACCCACGTAAGTCGCGCATAGGGCCGCGTTTACGAAGATCCTACTGGCATTGGCAAATGGCCTCAATGGCTTGGGTCCACAAGCGAAAGCTGCCTCGGCAGTCTCGGCGTAGGTCATCTTCGGTGTTTTCGTTCGTCGACAAAGCACATGTGACGATCGTACTAATATATGGACACAATGGGAACAGAGGAATCCGATAATAAGTGTCCCGATTCCACCGAACAATACACCTCCATTTTTTATTGCATTTGGCATCGCAAGAATGCCAGTGCCGAGGGAGGATTTCAGAAGATGAGCCATTGATCCAACATCCCTATGAAACATGAATAATTCAACATTGTAGAACGGTGATGTCTGTCAATGCAATTGTAGAAATATTGACCTGAGCGAAGAAATAATAAAAGTATAACTTACGAATTTGCATGCTTCTTATCGCGATGATCAAAAGGATTGTACAGCTCATCCTTCTCATTGTATTCCCCAATGACAACCGGTGCAATTTGCGTGCTGATGGAAAGAATTCAAAATAAATATTATTCTTGCTGAATATGGAATGTCAATTATTTGTAAATATTGACTCTGGTATATATCAGTATCAATAAATAAACATAGATTTGTCACGGAAAAACTGTTTAATCTTTAAGTAGTAAAAAGAGATCATTTTTCTTCCTACTGCTATCTGCCAAGTGTCATTTGACTTCAAAAGAAAAATACCATCACAATGCAACGTTGTATAATCTCAGCATTGTTTGTTTTTCCACGGTAATGACGATAAAATGACGAAAGCAATCCGAATCTCGTATCAATGCTATTCTTTTCCGTAATACCGTTTATCGTGCCACCTGGTTCACGAAATTAAAGGAGGATCTTGCGGTAAAGCACATCAGTCAAGAACAGGGAAACCCGATCATTGATCCTCTTAAGAGCGCGTTATCTTTGCAAATTCTCCGTCGTGTTTGCTTGCGTGCTATCGCTTCTTCACAACGCATTCAAGTGGTTCTGATCTCTTTACGGTAGTAACGAAGCTCACGTTGAAACACTTTAGCCTAATTGGGATTAGTAATAACTAATCGCATAGTAAGTGTGTCAATATGAATGAAGCATCGCATTCCACATACATTCACAATCGAAAATGTGTGAACCATTGATTTAGACCGATACTTTAAGATCAATTACTTAGACAGTGTGTCTTGATAAGTACATTAAATATTGATAAGTCGTAATTTCGTAAACTAGTTTTATCGTTTAGGAACTTTAGAATATGTGAGTATAGTAACCTGCTACTAAATTCCTTCATTTGATTGCTCGAAGCAGCTTGCTCTTTCTCTGAGAGACCCATGGTGGATCTGAAAGGAAATAAAGTAAATTAGTGGAGGATTGTCTTGATCGATCAATAAATGAAGTGTTCATTAATTGCAAAAATCGATGTAATAACTGTTCGTGTAGTTATTATTATTTTAACGTTGAAATAGGTTGAACAAGGACAGTATTTTGAATTGGGATGTTTTATCCAACAATAAGCCAAATTTCGTCATACTGCCACTCAATTTGGAGATATTGATGTTCTCAAATTGAACCCTGATCACTTATCGAACGATTCCGATAGCTATCATTATCTCAACAATTTGACTGTTTGGAAACAAAAATTCTTCGTTGCTCGTGAACTTCGTAAATACAAAGCTTTAAATACCTTCTTGTGCACACGCAAACCGAGAAAATTATTATATGAAGAGTGATTTTTCTAATGTATAATGTGCCTAAGTATTTTGCTGTCAGAAAGGCATTTTAATTCGCATGCTAAGAAAAATCGTGGAAACGTAAATCAATTTAAATTAATTAGCTCCTTTGGAAATTTCTTCCGACGTTTTTTTCTTATCTATTGGATTTGAGTAGAAACACATGACATCTCAAATGTGATTGTATCAGTGCTAAAGAATTTGTCGAATTCACAATGAACAGAAAATGATTACGTGATAAAGTGACACCGTCTGGGTTATCAATATCAATCCACAGAAACATGACAATATAAACTTTGTAGAGTATTGTACGAAATGATAAACAGAGAATTCCTATTCCAGTACGATAAGTGATAGAATTACAGAGCAAGAATTTATATTAGAAAAATGTCGTTATAAATCAAAGTATGTAATGAATATAATAATAAAAGAATAGAACGCAAGACAATAATAAAATCTTGTTTGTAACTATGTACTTGTAGTTGAACGATTCATTGCTTAGCTGTCACCTAAATTTGTAAGGTTCATTCTATTGCACATGGAACAACTTTTGAAACGTGCATTTTTAGTGGCAAAATTAGTAAGTCCAATTACCAAGTGCCATATAGAAGACAGTTAAGTATATGGTTCGAGTCATGCGGTAGTACACACATATGTATTTCCTCACTATTTACGCTTGCGACATCCCTCAAGTTACATACATCCTGTTTGATTTCTAAGGTAAGAGGCGCTGCCTATTGCCACAGCTACTAAATTCCCCACAAGGACCAACTCGTTTTTCCACGTGCACAAGAATTAACCGCGTTTTTCGATAACCGTATTGCCTCTACTATCTAATGATTCGTAATAATATATAATAACAGCTACACGAATTAAAGTTCCTTGTTAGAAAGTAACGTTCAAGATAGAAGCACGTGTGTTAGAATACTGCAACACAGTCCGTATTGTAGCAATGTAAGTATAAGCAATAATTTCACTGAATTTGATAAATTTATAAGTAGAAATATGAAAAAATCTACTTCAAAGAATATTCTTTTAACAACAATATCTTAAACTGTGAATTTCATATTAACTGATATCACGAGGAAGTGGTTTCTAATGCAACAGTAGCATGTTTGATTGTCTGGTAGTCTGATCTCTATTTACAAAGACGCATTGTGCAAAGTAATAAGTCTTTACAGCCATATCTTCCGACTCAGGCTTTTTGATGGTATAAAAAAGTAAACTATGCATTGATATCGTGACAGGAATTTTAAGTGCACATTGCATTGAAGACCTAACACACATTGCGTAATTCGAACCGGTTGTACGACCCTCCTTATCGCGATGCGAATTGCGTGTTCTACATAAACATACTCACGTGTATTCTCAAAAGATAACTGGTGAAAGAAGACCTCGTTCCAACTACAATGCCAGGTCCTTGGGAAGTGAAGATCACTCGTTTCGTCTTCTGTATCCTCGAACTACAGGTTTTTGTCCAACTATCTTTCCTGTCCTAGCGACACCTTTTCCTCGTTGACCAAATTCTCAATCTTGTCGTGCTCGTGTTGTCTTACTGGCTATCGAGATACCACTAAGAGTTCCACTAACAGTGATTTTATAGGACAGTCAGTGAGAAGATCACGCACGATTTACTCTCGAACGTGTCACTATAATAAAAGTACACCAGCTAATTGCACAAGGATGCTGCAACCAATTCGGTTCTCGTCCTCCCGATCGAATGATCCAATCCTCGACGCAAGACTTCCTTTTATCGTCTGACTGGTTACCCGATGACGCGAATACGCTATATCACTCACGAAAAAATTATCCTCCAGGATACAGACGTGACTTAGAACTCGTAATCGAGAGTTTCTCTCCAGGACTCGGATCTGCCTCAATAAGCAACAGCGATTTCGTCACTTGAGGGATAAAAAAAAGTTGTTGTTTACTTCTTCCACTTGAAAGTTCGACGTGGGCTGAGAAATACTATCTTCTTACTACTACCGAAGAAAGTAAACTCGTTTTAGACACTTCTTTTTGAATCCACGATCTTAGAAGATTTCCTTCTAATTAAAACCAAGTGATTACTCAAATCTTCACTTGCACCCTTGTATTCTTTGGATTTGTGTCTTTTCCACTTTCCTTCGTCACAATTTTTCAAAGTTATCCATAAAGTTAATTTAGAGGATAAGTATCCAAAAACAAGTTGAATATAATTTCTCGAGTAGTCTTCAACTACTAGATATTCCCAGAAGTTGTAGTTGACTACAACCTGTCAGTACCGTTCCTAGTTTCACTCTCGGTTTCGCGCAATTGCGTTTGAATGTTCGAGCGTAGTCTCGATTGGCCTGGAAGAAGGGTACTTGGTTGGAGGGAACCGTGGAACGGTGACAGGCGTCGCGCGACTGGACAGAGTTTTTCGGTGCTAGCCAGGTATATATACGGCAGTGATACGCGGGATCGAGCCACGTTTGTAAAACGCGTCGGTGGATAACTTGAGAAGGGGTAGATGGGAGACCTGCACCTAATGACCACTATCAGTCGCACGCGCACCGCGACTCTTCGCCAGTCTTCGCGTACATACACTCGCGTTGCACGCGATTAAATGCGACCTGAACGTCGATCTTGCACCTCTGCATTTCGCGTGCTGCTCCCTTTCACCTTCTCCGTGTCTCCCTCCATGCACAACTGATCCCAGAAATGATGCCAGCTTGGATCTCTAGTGTAAATGTAGTTTCCACAGCATTTTCAAAATCTTGTGCACATTAAGAAACTTTCAACTTCCTTGAAACCTTAATTCAATTCACGGAAATTAAATCTATCATTTGATCGATCGAATTCGATTCATTTAAATCGGTTTAAAAAATTCGTGGGAATTGGAATACGTTTGTATCGGTGAATGTATGAAATGTCTTCCCCTTTCAAGACTCCTTTTCCTCCCATCGTGATACGTTCCCCGTTTACTACGTTGTACATATTCCTGTTTACACAAGCCTTGCGTAATCGGTCTACATAAACTGATTTTTCGCCCGAACCGAAACCTTAATGACTCTGCAGCCATTGAAATGTCAAATTGTTTTACAACAAATTTTCTTTTGTGTAAACTGATACCGGCGAGCAAATTTGTGGTAATGTTTCTAAATGTATTGCACTCAATGTACTCAGTTTAATTGATCTTGCGGTAGGCAATACTGATTTAACGATCAGGAAGTAAATGAAATTTATCTTGATGTGTCTCAGACAACCGATAATTGATCGTATTGTGTGTATTCATAATAAACGGCCGATGTACAGAAAAGGAAAAATCTTCAATTATGAATGATTCGTATCGTAGACAGATATTAGACTTTGCAATTTAGCGGGCCATTAAATATCAGTAAAGTAATTAGTGACGCTCTCTTTATATTAAGTCACGTGTATTTTCGTCATTATAGTATCAGGGCCAACGTGTTTCGTAAAATTTGTCTTGTAACGTAAGCTTACGATTTCATACGTGAAAACCACAACATCCAACGGCAGAAGAATAAATTCGCCTGGGTTAAACTGAGCAAATGTACATTGGGTTAAAAGCAATCTGCATCCTTTCTCTTTCGTATCGGCGCTCTTGGAAAATAACATGTATATCATCTGTCTTCGCAAAACTCCTCAAGTATTCCAGACGTCTTCAAGGTTAATAAAATACAAGTTTGCTCGGCCGAAACTCCCGTCATTGTAGTCAGCAAACCACTAAAGTATTCCAAGAGATCAAACATCTTGAATTTTTGCAGAATAATCGTGAAAATGCACCGTCTAAAATCGATAAACATTACGAGTGTTGTTACACTTCCCCTTTGACCAGCGGACTTGACTGTTAAAAAACTCGAAGATTTGCGAAGATTGTAAATCCACAGGATATCATATATCCATAGATCCCATATCAGAATAAGTACATCGATAAAAGATTTAACGGAAGGATCATACCACTTGAATACGCACCACTAATCCGAACATAATACAAATCTTGTAAGACGGAAATGATCTGCCAAATTTTCAATTGTGTTTTAAGAAATCAGATTTGCTGAGCACACATCTCTCACGCCAAATTGTTTACTCTGCAAAGTTCATTTGGCCTCGGTTACTTCAAAGCACGTGACTCCATTAGAAACGAATCCATAAATTGATAGACAAGAGGTAAGTACGTTCGATAAATACCTTTGCAAACTTATCAGTTCTGTTGTATGAAAAACGTGACGAGATGATCGTCGAGTGGCAATTCCGCCAAAATCCACGTGTCCATATACAATTAATGGGATGCCCGCCAACGGAAGCTTTCTGATAAGGAAACTCATGCGATAACTGAGTATCGTGAATACGTGTAAATAATGGCACGAGGAAGTCTCGAGGACCGTTCTTTCATGGCCTACATGCTAAGTGGTTGTGGGTATCATTAAGAAAAGCGTGTGCCTGGTTAGTGTCCTTTATGCTCTAGAAACTAGAATACATGCTCATTACTTTCGCTTTTTAGCCCTACATCTCTTCTTATTAGATAAATGCTCCGATTCGACTTATCAACAATGGAATGTTGAATCCCAATACACGATACCTGTATCTTTCAGACAATTATCGCTTTTATTTATATAAGCCGTAGCAAGTTGGTCTCTGATCTAAAAGTGTCAATTTAAGAGATTGGAAGAATATTTGTAATGTACGATATATCTGATACAAAAGGCAACATGGACAAAAGGGAACTATTAATGAACTTACAATAAAATGAATAGATGGGTTGAATCGTCATGCCAGTGACCGATAGTTTTCATACGGAAACTTTGGTAACTCATGGAAAAATACTGGAATCCAGTCGACCAAAGACGTTGCACGCTTCTAATCTTTTCCACTTTTTTAATCTTTAGATATCGGCTAGAAGAGTGTACGCGGTAATCGCGTCGACATTGCGTACCAATTGTCATGAGAGTCACATATATTTAGCAATTGAAGCACGTTATACTAACAGACCAACGATTGTAAGAGGAAATGATCGTCCACTATGTATACTTATGTACTTATTCTAAGCGATAAATTTAATTAAAGCAAGTAAGTGATGCTGCAAAATTTTAGAGTTCTATGAAGTTACGAAAATTTCGATAAGATATCCCTAAAGCGGCTGATAATTATTTTTCAACAATTAAATTCCACCGGACTGGTTCGCGATTAGACAAATACTACAATTTGTCGGTTTTGATTCCCATTGTCGAATTGGACCGTGAAACTCGAAAATGATTGTATCGCATAAAAGTTCATGCGTACTTACAGCCTATCAATCGAGTCAATTTGACGTCACTAATCTCAAGAGTTACTGCGACTACATTACGTAGAAATGCTTATTGTAGTCTCTTGTTGTTGTTTTATATGATTGATATACAAACACGAAAAACTATTGCTTACGAGCACTTCATAGCTCGATGTGTCTTCTAGAAATCTATGATTTACCGCAACTATGTAAAGATTCATATATCTGACTGGTTCGATTTTCATAGCCACATACGTCGTTCATTTTTATTCAATGAATCTGTGATTATAGAGATATCAATCATTCGAATGCAATTCTGTATTATATACATACATTGCAGTGTTACGACATTTCCATGCAAACCGCTTTACTACAACCATTCTATAGTTACCTCGCAATGAAAATTTATTACCCGAACAATACGTGGTACGGACAAGGGAATACTTTGCATATATTCATGTATTCACTATAATCAGTGGTAAAACCGGACTTTATTTAACGTTATAGTATAGAAGAAGGTGCAATATCTCTTCATCAGAGCCATCAGATAATTTTGTTTACTGAATAGACTCGCAGTTGAGAAAAACAGTTTTCTGTCGTGTAACTTTGTTTACACACTCTGTTGTACTACTGCAATTGATATTGAGTAAGTAAGATAGTCATTATTTGTTATTTCATAGAATTATTGTCTTCTCGATACAAGTATATTCGTATGTATCGAAACGGCGTATACAGTAAAAATAAGAGAATCATCTTTATTCGTCTGGTATTTATGTATGTCAACTGTGGTAAACGTATGAATTTACCTGCGCAATAATCATATACTTATGATGTGCTCGTCACATTTGACAAGCATCGGCTGGCGTCTGATAACAATTTACAAATCGAAGATCAAGAAACAGCAAGATAATTAGCAAATACAAGTCATTCGCTCGTGTCTGATCCGCTGAAGATAAATATTGAGAATTACCGATTGTCTGAAGTCCACTCAACCTTGTTAAATGTGTATTCTACTTGAAAATCTAGACTACCATCAAGGGAATAACGCAGAGTTTATTAATGATAAGCGTAATAATTTTTTCATCTGTAAAAATTTAATGAACAAATGCGAAACAACTGATTAAAATTGGGATATGCAGTAGACTTTCGAATCGTCGATGAGTCTGAACGAAACGAGAGCTTCAATGTTTTGGCGAAATCGAGCATTGGTATGCGATTGTGCCTACATAACAGACGAGTTCACTGCAGCTGCACCAAGAAAACGAGTTTACAGACGCGCCCTGGATTATCTCTTTCTCGACTCTCCTCCTTGTCCGCTCAATCACTGCCAACGAGTAAGTGAGAACTAACGAAAATCTAGGATCGAGAGGGTTGAATTATGATATCAGTATAGCTCCTACAGTTAAAAGATATTAACGCTGAGCAGAACTGAAATGGGAAATCCCAGCAAACTATCTACCAGTCACTCACAGAGTGACTAAACTAATGTGGATTGTTTCGTCGAAAGACATCTACCGTGCGAGAAAAATCTTGTAAGATTACGCGTGGTATCGGTATTCCAAGTTACAGCTGGAAAATACATAAATCAAAGATTTTCATTAAAAAATGTTAAAGTATAAATCGTTCTGTTTCCGGGTTGCAAATGCTTTTTTAAGATATCTTTAGAGAGATAAATCCACTGTTTTGTTTTACCGTGAATCTAAGATCAAAGGATTGCAGGTGATTTATATTCGATTTCTACACACGACCTTTTATTGATGAGTGATGATCGTTTGCCTGATAGCTGATTCTAATACATCTTGCAAAACTATTGCTCGTTATTCAGCGAATCCAGTAAAAGTGCAAAACCTTTCTTCCTGATACTGATCTTTACCGACATCTTCCGCGATGTTCTAAGGATTTGATTTGTCAACGGCTGAGAATGTGACGATAAGTATAATCTGAAGGACGACTTCGTAAACACTTACGATTCTTACCATGAAATAAATATCGTATCTGAATTATTACAAACATTTGTTTAAGTGTAAGTAACACTACCCTGAAAGTGTGCTATCACAAATTTCATTGAGAACGATACGATGGAAACTTTCGATTAGGAATTGTGAAATGATTTCTATCCAAGGTTTGATTAACAAGTCAAAGTTGTAAAAGTACTTAGGAAATATATACATATATTCTTCTCCACATGTCTTATTGGCAAGGGTAATAACGTTAGTAATGCAATAGTAGATGGTTAGTCACCTGTGGCCTCGCTTGCTAACTATGCTAAGACTTCCTTGGAATTCACCAGCGTCCTTCCCCTTCGGTCTCTCTAGGACGAGCATCCGGAAGTAGCGTTCTCCGACTCCCAACGATGCTCAGCGGACCAAGCAAGCTGAATTTTAATCAACTCGTGATCCGTTCTACTATACCGTTAACTCTTGCATATATATATCTCTCCTGACATGCTTTGTTGAGCTTAATGGCTCGTACTTAAACCAATATACACCGATCTGAATAAAAATATAAATTTTCAAAACCAAAGGGCAACTAAATGAGTATATAAACTTTAGATCGCGTTTCATTTCTGTCGTATGTTAAACAGTGCTGGCAGCTTACGTTGGAAGCCACATAAGAAGGAACAGTACTTTACAACCCTCAGGGTAGAATATTTGAAGGTAAGAATTATGAATGGCGAGCATATATCTAGTCATTCTCCGACGGTAACAGCCCGAGGATAGTTTTCAACTGAAAAGATTGTCTATTTAATCTTCGCAGTTTCTGAATGACTCAAGAAGCTTTTCTTTCAGGAAGCTATGTTGTGATGCATGTTTCTCTAGGGTATTGCAAAAATCTTAATGTACTACATATCTTTACCAGCTGTAATGACTGTTCAGTAGACTTGTTCTTCCTGGTCGGTTCTTCGTTATAACTGCCTGTAGCTAAATCTGAAATAACATACTTGAACCATGTTCCTTGCATTTACAAAAAATAGGGGGCCTCGGGCTATACGTAATATCGTTTTATTAATTGGATCACATTATCGCAGATATCGTTACACAGACTTTATGTACATTAGACTATTTAAATAATTCACGATGCCGTAAATATATATGTATGTATGTATGTATGAATGTATATATATATATATATATATACGTATATATATATATGTACAAGATGGTGTAATCGGTGTGTCGAGTAAAACAATAATCGATAACGGAGGCCGCGTATGCGGTCGTGACCTCCCGGTCGAAACGAAGGTATAATACAACGACGGTGAATATCTAGTTGGTAAAAGGAAGCTGCTACGTCGGCGCAGTTCGCTTGTTTTTTTTTTAATTCTCCTCGTTATTTACTCCTCAGTAATGAAGGTATAAAAATAATAGCCTCCAGCCGTGACGGATCGAAAAACCGCCGGCTACCACAAATAATAATGTATCTGAGCATTCTCTTTGCGTGTTGATTCTCTCGGGTTACGAGAAAAATTCACATTCGGCTTTTCCATATTCGCGTAAAAATATTAGGCGCTAAAGTAATAAGTAATGTCCGTCAGTCCTATTGAGTTCTCAACTATGTTAATCACATATTTCGTAGTTTATTTATTACCTAGGATCACAGGTCCATTGTCTGTGATTGGGCTTCAAGGATCGTGATTGACACTCTTCGCCTATTATTTTCCTATCGCTACACTTTCCCATCCTCTGTATTTCTTTCTCTCTTTTATTATAAATAAGAATATTGGTTGAAGCAAGGAACTGTGGTATTATATAGTGATTCATCGGATCGCCCTATAGTCATGCAAATCGACTAATTGCACCCTCGCACGACCATCTCCAGTCTGGCAATACGCGAACTTCTTGTGTAGTAAGAGAAGGTCAACTCACTCTCTTTTTCTCTCTCTCTCTCTCTCTGTCTCTCTATCCGTCTTAGGGTTGTCATATTAGAATCATACACTTTCGAACTCGAAATTGGAAATGTGAAGAAGACTTAATCGGAAATACTGTCGCACAGATTGTAATGCAATATTGAATTACTCCTAAAGGTTTTGTGGTCATTTTTAATTGTGATTGGAAAAGTTTAGTTAAAGAATTTTCTGAATCAATTTTGGGCATCTGTCTAATAAGTGAGCAAATTAATTGTTTCATGTAAACTCGAGTGATATGTGTAATTCTGTAAAAGTCGTACGGCGATCACTGACCTGTATAATTAATCATTACGGTCGCCATTGTTTCCGGAGTCCGCGTTTCCACGCGGTTCAGTGCTCTCTCCACGATACTCGAGACATGGAGAAGACATATGTATGTCGGTGTTAACAAGAAGATTCTGTCAATATAAATTTATCTTACCGCAACACATTCGACGCATATAATAAATAAATGTTATTAATCACAACTCAAGTTTTCAAAGAAAGGTACAAAATACTAAGTGGAACACGAGATTATTATTTTTCTGTATGCAGCATGGAATGTGCTTTCGATTGTAGAATTATCCCCTCTGAACTGATATTCTATTTGCGCGTCTCGATACAAAATGTTAAAGCAATGTTTTCTATAGTTCATTTTATAGTCAATGGTAATGTGGACACTCTATTAGTAATTAGACACAGTCTTACAAAGAGTCATACGAGATGGAACTATTAAAATGCAATTTATATTGTTCCAAGTTTGAATCGTGATCGTTACGAACACAAGGAAAATTAAGATTGTGCCGAGCGTAACCCAAGTAATTGAAAGTTTGTCGAACAAACTCATTCTTGACGCTGGCTACACAAACTAAATTTCAATACTAATCGATAGCAAAAATCAGTGTCTCGAAAAAAGAATTGCACAAAAAACGTATGAAAATCTATTCGATATCAACGGATAAATTGTATATTATTTCGGGAGTAAGCGTTCGAGGTTTTGTACTAGAAGATGTATTATAGTATATTCGAAGATACTCCCTTTTATACTGAGAGTGATAGAAATTAGTATTAGAATATTACTATATTGCTATATAAGATTAAATTGCGATTCACAAGTTGTAATTATACTCAAAGAAATTCGTTTCTATTATTGATGGGCGTTAATGAAGTCAATGATTTGCAATTTTCTTTCTCAAAAATTGCTATTACGTTTAAGAATCTCATTGGTCTGTACTAATTGGTCGTCGGGTGTGAATTTTAAAATCTGTAAATGAAAACTAAATGAAACAGGATGCCAGTCATTTGCGTGGGTTAATAAAACTAAGAAAAACATTTTGAGGGGCTGTCTGAATGACGTGAGAAATGAAAAAAAAACACATTTGCTCGAAACTGAGGAGTACTTTTCGTCTGAATTGGATACTATAAATGAACACATCGGCGCAATTTCCATTCTCATACAATATTCTACTGGAATTATACAATAGGAATAAACTCTCAGATCACCTGATCTTAATATCGTCGCAATTCCATCATTTTAAATAATAATTTTAAGATATTGAAAATCAACCTGGACAAATGCAGTATGCTGAATAGAAATGCAATTCAAATGCCAAAACTGTAGACCAAAAGATTAATGTAATTACGAGAAGTGGCGGCATAATTGGTCACTGACTTATGTTTAATACATTTTTAAAATTTCAGTTTCAGTTTGATCGGATTTAATTATAAGTCCCCCCAACCTAATCAAGCTCGTTACAACGAACGAAGGCACGAACTTACAAATAGCTGAACAGGGGTCTCAAGAATCGTTGGAAAATTTTCCAGACTTTCACTCAAGTTGCATTGAACTAATTCAGAGTAGAAGTCAGTCAGAAACAAAAATTCTAATTTTACTCGCAATGTAAAAAAAAAAGAAAAGAATCTTTTGTCAAGATATAGAACCAATTCTGAGAATTTATAATTGCAATAAGAAAGAAGTATAAAATAGTCTAACTTGATTCTATGCATCGTTTCACTCTGATTCGGTTCAATTCAACAAAATGGACCTTGTTTTTTTTGACTTCCGTCCTCCGCATAATTGTCTTTTTTACAAGAGGCACCTACAAAAAGAGGAGCCGATCGTTGAAAATTATATTCAGCTCTCATTAGAAAAGGGATTGCATTGAAGTGAATCGCATTCGGCGAGTGCCTCGCCGCTATGTGGTGGAAATTCGTCTGTTATCAGGCTCTCAGGGACCATAGCAGCGGAGTCGATGCTGTCGAAGTAACGATGTTGCCAAGCAGTGGCTGCGCGAAACCGTCTGGTTGGTGAGCCAATAATAAACTCCACCCTGGTTGAGCCTGTGATCGACGAAGTTTCTTGATTCAAGGAATCCGGATACAGTGATGTATCACTATGCCGGAAGCTGCTGCCCTTCGAGCACCAGGAACTCGGTGGATCGGTATAACTCTGAAAAAGTACGCCAATCAGATTAGATCTCTTTCAACATGTTCTTCTCTTCTTGCAAATTTGTAGCTTGCACTTCGCGCAGTATTTCACGTAGCGGCTCTTCCGATGCATTTTTAGGCCCCAAAAACAAATGATCAGTGCTCGCGTTTATGGCTCGGTGTCTGGCGAAATGCGGACAGCTACTACAGGGCTCTAATGCAAAGTCACGCTGAATTCTATCTTGCAAAGAGCAAATGGACATATGTCTAATCTCGTAAAGGTAGCGTACGACGACGGTCAAAAGCTCATCGTTCAGAATGATGAGTGATTCATTGGGTTAACGAAACACATACACACGGACACACACAGGAGTTCTACTGTGAGATTGTAAGGAATAATTTAAAACCCAAACTAATTTATGGTAAGAAATACTCTACGGTTAATGAACATAAGGATTAGACAAGTATCAAGATTATATCATTTTATCGGGGGGATTAACTCACTCTCATATTCTACTTTGAAGTGCTATATCGTTAAGAAGGAGCTAATAGGATATACGCATTTTCCTAAGTCCTGAAAGTAAATATTCAGTAATAAATGAATACTTTTAAATGTTAATTTAACTAATGACTTAAACTCGTAACTTTTGACCGTCCGATCTGTATATTCCACTGATCTGTATGTAAAATGTGTACGAGACAGGACTCTTTAACGTAAGAGTCTCCCGAAGCTTCTGCTGTAGTGAACTCATGAACTTCAAACGGTATAAGAAGTGTAATTTATGAGTTAGCATGAATGAACTCTTGACCGCCACTGTAGACATAGGAGAACACGTTTTACGCTTTGCGGGACGTATTCGAAAGTAGCATCGTAAATTAGCATCCGATCTGCAGTATCACGTAGCACTGGACGTGAGATGGACAATGAACCTCAAGGCCAAGCAGGTAAGCGTGTGGTCGATTCATTTTCCTTTGCATCAATCATTGTAAGTGCGACTTCAAGCCACGTCATGGCTCTTGAGGCTATATATTCGCATACAAGCAACGCTAGCAAATAAGATCAAACCTCAGCAAATGAAAGAGCAAACAAAACTCAAAGATTAATGAACATCCAAAAACACAGAGGAGGCTTTTGCCAGCAATGGCGTGAAACCTTATGATAATATCGTGTCCAGCGTGCGTGCTCAAACAAACTGACTTTCACACACGTGTGATACTAATAAATCTCGGACTATGAAACGGGAAGTAAACAGAGACGGAGATGGATGCAGGAATAACCGAAGTAAAGGATAACTGTGATCCTTAAAAGGAAATTTGTTTGTGTAACAGCAGCAGCTTTGTCGAAATTTGCAAATTCAAAAATGATTAAAAATCGTTAAAGTTCGGAATAAAATAGTTACTCGTTGCAAAAGTCGGCAAAACCCCAATTATTATCAATTGTACATGCAACTTCCGTCATAAAAGAGAGAAAGATAGATTGAGACGAAACGGTTAATTCTACTGAGGCAGATATTTCCTCGTAAGGCGACTTCAGCCAAAATTACCTAGATTGAAGTGAAAGATGCAGAGTCCTACATTGTAATACCGGGTTATATCTTCTTTCAAGAGAAAAAGGGAGTTGCATTAAGCTGATACACCAAAGGTACTCACAGAGAGAGAAGATTGAGGAACAACTGCATTGAGTTTCAACTAATGTCCAGACTTACAAGGAGGCTTTCTACGGGTGCGTGCGCATGCCAAAATCCAAGTGGAGGAGTTGCTACTATATTCTACTGGAGAATGCCGAGAAGTAATGATGAGGATAAGAAATAAAGGAAGAAAAATATGGACTACAGCTCACCACATCCAGGAAAAAGCATCGAAGCAAATGATAATAAAAGAAGCATAACTTACGAGAAAAACCGGCGGCACGCGAGAAGGGGCCATTTTCTTTATTGGACCGCCGGGGACGGGCTCGAACGCACGCTCGCCTGCGCTCCAGATCAGACTTTGCGCTAGTGGATCGTCGAGCGATTGGTCGTTTTGTAAGGCAAGTGTCGGTCGAGAGTCTCCGTGTGCGTCTGAGTTTTGAGTGTGTTTTTCAGGAACAATCGTTTCAAGGATAGTGGGTGATACCCGGCACGGTCCGTCTCTGAGGTTGCTCTCTGCGCGTTGCGACCGAACACCAATCGGAGAAGCAGGAGCCGCGGAAGATAGAGCGCTGATAGAGTATGGAAAATATCAACGGCAGAAGAACGATCGTTAAAGATTCCGCGCTTCCGTGTGTGTTAATGGTAGACAAGCGGTCGATTAAGAACCCTGGCGATGTTTTTAGTAGCGACGTCTGACCGCAACTGTTACCTAATCCATTGATTCGGATAATCAGTAACAACTGCGACAATGAGGAAAACTTAGTTCGTGACCGTAAGAATGGTGCACAGTGATGACGGTTGTTTTGTTGTTGAGCTAAACGAGCTTTCATGGGCTCGAATTAGCGCGCTGAGAGACGGCTAGGAGCACGGATAGGAGAAAAGGGTGAGAAACGGGAGATCAGGAAGTTACCGAGACGTATGGGCTCATTTGAGAGAGAAGCAGCAGATATCCCTAACAGCGACTACCGATCGTCCTGGTGAAGACGACGCTTGGAGCCTCTACTACATAGGGCCGTTGGATAAAGACGGCTTTAGCCAGTTGCTCCAAAAGTATTGCTTTGCGGGTCGTACCTTGCCGTTGTCGGTATCAACGGAGGATGCAGCGCGAGCCAGGCTGTGGGAACGACGAGCAGGAGCAGGCGGTCGTCGAGAAGGAGCAGACCCTGAGGATGGGGATATCCCAAGGTTACTAGACTCCAGCGAGTCTCGGGCGCGGGACAGCGAAGAGGATTTATTTAAGGAATCTCGACTGGAATTGTTACGCGGCAGGGACCTGTTCAGGGATTCCCTGTTCGTCTCCTTGCTGATTCCGCTCCCACTGTTGTGATTGTTGTTACTGCTCGTGTTGTTGATGCCAGCATTACTCGCATTGTTACTCTTGGAGAGGCTCTTGCTGCCAAGCGAGTCTCTACTCGAATCTCGTGGTTTCGTGACGGACTTCCCACCGTGGCTATCGCGACTAGAATCACGCGGGGCTCTTGTGAGCGACTTCAAAGACTCTCTGCTGTCGTTTCGTCCGTGGCTTGGCGGCCTAGGTGCTGCGGCCTTCGCACTCACTCCGGGTAAGGGTATACGACTAGGACGTCGCCGTGGCGATGGTTTCACCTCCACGGCTTGATGGTGATCTCGCGCGGACTCGGTACTGCTGCCCGGTTCGAGACCACTTTGCTCGCAACGGGGTTGCTCCGTTTCCGCCTCTGGCTCCGCTTCCGTAGGAGGCCGTTGTTGCAAGCGTTCCAGGACGCGAACCCTCGCGCGTGTGCCCTCCAATTCAATGTTTCTCTCCTCCAACTACAACACATATACGATCAATCATTTCGTCGCGCATCGACTTATACCGCAAAAAAATAAAAAAAAGCTCTATGAACCTCACCTGAAAGCGCAAGTCATCATTTTCTTCAAATGCTTTATTTAGTCGTTCGGAAAGTGTTTCGGTGCTCTTTTGCACCTCGTCTAATCGCTTCTGTAGGACCTGCAAAGTAACAGACCATTGCAATAGTGTTTATCAATTGTTTTTAATGCATTTGACAGCTCGATCAGTAACAAACAACATCGGCAACTTTCTCGCCCGATAAAAAGATTTCGATGGTTTACCTGATTATGGACGGTTGTGGTAATTAGGTGCCGCTGCAATTCAAGTGGGGAATTCTCGCGGAGGATAGCTGCAATTTTCTTCGAGTCAACATCCTTAACGTGGGCGACTCTCGTCGGCGACACAAGAACAGAGTCTAAAGCGCCGAGCCTGGCTCTCCTCTCGTTCACGCTTGCTTCAATATCAATGTCACGCAAGTCATCGTGGCGAGTCGCTACGTCGAGTAACACATTTTTCTCTATCGTTCTTGTCCGAAACCGACTTTTGTGTGCTTTACTAGACGAACCTACCGACGCGAACGCCGACGATTTGCTTTTGATATTACTAACGTTGTTACTTTCCGGAGAAGACACTACGGGAACTACGGGTGAAATGGGTTGCAGCCTTTGGGCTCCAGGAACAACGATCTCCGACGAGGTTTCAGTCAGTCCGAACCTCAAACGATCCTCTAAACCTGTCTTGATCGCGGACAGTGCGGCTAGTTCCGTTTGAAGTTCCTGCGCTCGAGCTCGACTGGATATCGTCTCAGCCTCCAACTCAGCTACCTTGTCCAGAAGCTGCTTCTTTTCTCTTCTGAGCGTTAATACTTGGGAGTCCTTCTCAGCGCTATCTGGATCTGCTGTGCTGGCGGCACCCGTCGTGGCAATAGTCGTCGACGTCCTGTCCCCATCAGAGGTACAAGTAACTTTTCTCACAGCCTCAAGGACATCGTCGGAAGCGAGATCCTCGGTAGTTACGCTCTCCAGCCGACCTTGCAAACACTCAACCTCTTCTCTGAGTCTTATTCCTTTACGATGGATTACATCTAGGAGGTTCCAAAGCTCGTCCTCGGCCTCGTCGAGGATCCCAGGCCGAGGACTACTCGGTCTCGGTTGTATTGCTGTCGAGGCACTGTCCTTAGATGAAGTCTCCGTACTGAAGCCGGAATCCTGGACCGTCGCGCTACAATTGTTCTTGGTACCTCCGCTATGGGAATTACTACGACTCCTAGGTAGCGAGGAAGAGGATGACTCGCCGCCACCCTCTCGTGGCACGCGTCTTCTCACCTTGCCCGGCTCCCATTCGCTTATCCTCCTCGAGGATGGGCTCGAGAGCGGTAATGGAATGTGCGAGCTCTGAGCACAGGAAGAGGACATCACGGACGCACCCGCGGAGGCCGTCGCGGCCATCTTGTGCCGGAGGTTTGGGAACGTCTCGATAACGAGGTCCCGGAACTCGAGGAGGGCACCGACTTCATTCTGCAGCTCCTGCAGGGCCACCAGGGATTTGGCCTGTTCGTTTATCAGATAGTGGAAGGGACCTGGTCGCAAAGGCATACAGTCCATGCCACTGACCCCACCGCTGCCACCGCTGTTACTGCCACCACCTCCGCCCCCGCCACCCCCAACGCTTACACCAACACCCTCCGTCGAGCCGCCACTACTGCCGCACTGCTGAAACACAAATATTACAAAATAAATAGCAATATAAACAGTAAATTTATCATACTTTCTTATTATTATACTATTTCTTCTTTACCTCGTATTATTATATTATAGTAAAGGAAAAAAGTCATTTTCGATCATATGAGTCAACGTTTGCGAAATGAGAACGATACGTGTCCGATTGGCTTTAATTACCCGCAGCATATTCACAGAATGGTAAGGACCAATAAAGTGGACCGTCACTCAGTCGCAGTGGGAACGTATAAGCTGTAAGTTAAGTCCTTTGCGGTCGGACTGTTTTTCTTGTTATATAGTTGCAAGATAAGATTTACTTTTACGTCACCTTCGTAATATGTAAGACACATTTCAAGGTAAACCGATTGCACTACTTGTACTGCACTCCTTCTGGGATACTACTACGTGCATGGAAATAAAAACGTGTCTATTATCGTAAAATAAGTTAACAACGACACTTGTATCAGGATAATAGCCTTGAGGCACATTACCTGGGATCAAGTACCTTTTTCTACTATAATACGAAACATCCCTAACAGAGAAACTGGCTTTTCAACAATGATATACGACTCGAAATGAGTAAACGGTGATTTGCTATGGGGTTTAATATTATAGCTACCACTAAGTAGTATCTTCCCTGACAGAAACAATATTTCTTTCAAAGAAATATGTAGAAAGATTTACGTTCACCAGTTGCCTCTATCATTTGAATCTGGAGCATTCCGACAGCTATTTACTACTGTATAAATCCTACCTACTTGCTATGTACTTATGTAGCATCCCCATCGTACATTATATTTACAAATCCATGCATGGCGACCGCGAAGAATACCATGAGAATATTCACGCCGATTAGCTACTGGAAAGAATGTCAAAAGTTGGAGTCGGTGGCATTTCACATCGTAGATAATACATGTACGTAAAGTGGGGGAATAAATAATTGGTATTCCACGGCGTCGTATGGCCACTATTGAAAAAAAGAACGCGCACGGATGCGCGCGATGAGAATAAAACAACGAGAATCAGGTTATTGGAGCTCAATATGCATCCATTTCTCTCGTAACCGAAGAGGACCATTCACGAGGGTACCAGTATGTACATATACATATATAGATCCGGGAACGGATTAACTAAACGAAAGTGTACCAGGATGTGTATAATGCACAGGTTGTACCCCATAGACGTACTGTTAAGATGAGTATATAGAAATGGGTATAAGTGAAATCAGAATTTGAACTTTTGCTGAAGAAATGATAAAGATTAAAATTTGATGAACCAATTGTATTGTACGATGTTGGGGTACCAAAGAACAGTGATTAATCGAGACAATGAAGATCGTCGAGGAATCGCGAAACAGTGGTATCCCATACACACCGCACTTTCATCGAATCACAAATGGTCAGGTAAACGAGCAGCGAGCCTAGCAGGGAGCATAATTCAAGGAGCACGGGGAATGCTCTCGACCATGAATGAGATCAACGATCGAGTTCAGTGTCAGATCGCTGAAAAAGGAAATCGTTCGTGTGCTCTCAGTAGACGGACCACCGTCTAATCCAGTGTTTCTCAAACCGATAATGACATTATAATTTTATTTTCAGAGTCTTGAAGAGAGACTCTTTAGAAATGAAATTAAAAGAATACAAATTCTCGAAGCACCTTAATTCTTTGTTCCTATATGATTCGCGATAAAAGTGTGTTAGAAACCTTGGTCGACAAGATAAAGAAATATTTGGGGCGCAAAACAGTTATAATGGAGAATACACACCTAGTAAACTAGGAAATAGTTGTATGTTAGTCTATTTCATAACGCGTCAGATCGGAGGAAAAATTGTGACAAACTGCTCATTGAAATAGTCGCACTCAAGTTTCAGAGTTACATGCATATAACTTACAGGAAAATCGGTCGTATATTATATTCTCGCTGCGCGTCGAATAAAATATTCCATTGCGATGGTGTGAACAGATATCCGCCCAACATTCATTTCCCGGGGTATTGACAGCGTTGCGATAATCTATCCTGCAAGAGTAAGATCTCTTGATCATTTCGCGTGTCTCCGAAGGGAAATCCGAATGTCAATACGAGGACTGAAACGCTTCAGTGGAGTCACAAACTTTCGCGGTGTACTTGCGCAATACTCCAAGATCGGTGGAACAAATTTTTCTTGAGTTTTTCACTCGCGAAAGTACTATCTGTTGGTATAGAAAGCGTAAGTTCTTTCGCTGCCTCATTGTGTCTTGATTTCCACTTTTTGCACTGTGCTCGATTGATGGTTCAATCGCATGTCAGCAGTAAAACGAATAGAAATAGAGAATAATATCGCTTCACTAGTGATTTGCATACTAAGGCAATATTTATGGAAAAAAAGCTGATAGTAATCCTATAGCAAATCTATTTTTCTCCGGTATTTAACATTAACGTATGTTCTAAGAACTTTCCATCAGAAGTCACAGCCTCCACATTCTTAAACGGTCGCCACATGCTTGCCGTTTACACTGTACGCTTACTCTGACGCAGTAGAATCTATTTACTTTACAAATTAGAATGTTAATAGTGAGCAACAGCTGACGTCATTCCACGAAAGCTAGCGCATATTTATTCTCGACGTGACAATGTGCACAGAGCAATTGTTCTCGCCATTGAATTACAGAGATTAAGGGCCAAAAATTCCTTTCCAGCCTGGTCTTCAACTCTTACGTAGCAGTGAATAATTCCACTTTATTTATTTCGGCTCGAGAGGAAATTTCAAAGGAACTCCAAGTTTCAACCGCAAGACACAAAGTGCAAATGCCAGTGGCATTGCGCTCTACCCTACTTCCTAGATAATTACGAGCAAGGAGAAACACAGAAGCTCTCGAGCTACCTTAAGACACGATATTCATAATAACAGCCTCTGCAACCCTTCCTTCTATTACACTTTGTTGCTCTGAGTCAGCAGTTTCAAGTGCTTTTCAGATATCAAAATCGGTGACACGATTCTTCTATAAAAAGCTTGCTCCTAACACACATATACATCTATACGCTCAACAATTTTTCTACCCATCATTCCGGAAGATGACACTTTAAAGACATGTCTTAACCAGAAAACCTCACGGAGCAACTCTAATCTCCAGTGCGCTAGCAATTAAAATATTTCACTCTGATAAGTATGGTGACAATTAAAGAAAAAAGAAAAACTAGTATACAGCATTGAATATTCAATGTCACGAGCAGGTTTCTCTTGGATTCTGTATTCGAAATATGGGGTAAAGCGAACAAAGGAATCGTATGGTAGAGCAGGATTCACGAGAAACATCATTGGAACACCAAGTAGCAAGCGAGATTGCAGTACTTTCACGAGGCTTAATTTTTATCCGCTCGGTCACCTGGCAGGAGTTAGCTTGCACCATGTTGCAACCCGACTGGCAGTATAATGCGTCCCAGTTGAGGAAACGGATCCCACCTTTGTCCGTGAGCGATGATTCATACCGGCCACAGCAGACGGTACTCTTTCCTTAGGTATTATTATGAGCTCCGTCTACACTAGGGCATGAGGCTCTCGCATCATTACCGTACGCCTGGTACCCTCTTATCCCGCTAACTTAATCCTTCAGATATATGCTAATCCCTAAAGGAGAAACCTTACGTTTGAACATTATGAATTAGCGATTTAACGATTGGCTAGTCCTATTTACGTTTCTTCGCTTGCAATCTTTTAATTGGCTGATCGTCAAGTAGACAGGGAATTATAAAACTTATGATTTACTTTACACAGAAATTTTTGCATATATGCAACACATATTATGTTCCAACTATATATTAGGATACTGTTTATAAAGCGTATGGAATTATTTTGTGAAATCATTTGTGTAATTTTACAGTATCCAGGAATAAGAATATTGTCCTTTGGACAAAAGCAGATGTTTAATTTACCTGATCGCCTATGGTAATCATTAGTTATGTACAATTTGTTCTTTTCATTGTACCTGAAAATCGGCTTTTCTATTCTTTAGTATTTGAGAAAATCACAAAAGCTTAGAGTGCAATTCATGCGGTGAATAAAAGAAATTGGTCGCGTGAGTTGATCCAAGTCTCAATTTCCACTTAAGTTCACGGTTCCCATTGTTCCGTGATGTAACGGGATAATTTCTTTACCACTGCCTGGCACATTAGAAGTTACACGTAATCAACAACTCGAGCATATGGCTAAGTTTTACGTTTATCTTAGCCTGAGACAGTAAGACTGGTCTTTATTTGGTGGCTGCCATTGAGCAACCGAGACCAGTTACTCTAGAAAATCTTCTCCAAGAACTAACTGTACCATTTTTCATTAGACAGTAGAATTGGGGGTCATGAAATATAGAACAATATAATTACCATAGACATAAGTAAAAATCGCACACTATGTCATTATACTTTACTAGTACTAGTATTTACCTGACGAAGAACTTCATAGAATTAAAGTGCAATAAAAATCGTATATCACAAAAAGAACTCAAACTCTCGAATAATTATTAAATCGTCTATCACGTATGTTTCAACTTTCACGAAGCGCGAAGATTAAGGTGCAGACGTTTCATCTTGACTGATAGATGGAAAATGCATGGTACATCACGTTAAGTATGAGGTCTTGCATGACAAAGTTTCGAGGGCATTGTCGAAGTATATATGTCTTGTAGGAACAAACTCTCGAACAATATGCTAAAGTCCTTCGTAGAAAGATCGATTTCCTCCTACGAAGCCCGATGCAGCCGCGAAGATACCTTTATTTCCACAAACGCACACCCACACGTTTCTTTACCATTGTTCAACCATTGAACACCTACCACACCTTGTCGTCTTTCCCCTCTCTACCGATCTGACTCTGGCCATCACCAGGTGGTTTCTTTCTTTACCGGATGGACATACCGTACACAGTTCGATTCTTGCGATATTAGATTCGCCGTGTGATAACGGTGTGTGTGGCCTTTGGAACTCGCGAAGCCAATTGCATAGAATGTCTATTCAATATCATTGAATCATTCGAAAACAATTAGAGGTCTCAGGTTTTCTATTATAACGGATTTAGTATAGAATTAAATAATGAAAGGAGATTTACTAGCGTGTTTACAATAATACATAGGAGAAAAGAGGTATATCGTTGAAGAGAAAAAATGAGAAGAAGTTAAAAGGCCTAAGAAAATTCTCACGATGTGATACAGAGAGTTAAATTTATGTTTGTAGAACCATCTGCGGGTCTAGCAATGAATAATCGTGAAAAGATTATCCTTTTCAAGAGTGAAACTCAGGAGGGTCGACTAAGGCGGTACTCGTTAAACGAAGACTTCGCAGGACGATCAAGAAAGTCAGAGGGATCCGGGCGCGAGGTCGAGTCGACAATACGGAGGACGCTTTAAACGAGCAAAGTGACCTCTCCTCCTCCGAACGATTCTCTGGCAAGCCTATGGTAAAGAGAGAGACAGAGAAACCTGGGACGCCGCGAAGCCAAGTCGCGATCGAGATATCCGATCGATTTGCGAGAATTTACGAGAGCCTCGTCGAAGCGACGTCCCAAGCCACGATCGAAGCCCCCGACAATCGCCGCGCCGCATAAACTCGGCATTACTGTATGCTCTCGAACGCGATTTCTTCATCGCTCTCAGGTGCAAAACACCCTTCTGCAGAAACTCGCTTTTGTATCGTTTTTCCTGCAGTTTTTAAAAGCTCGATTTTGGGAAAACATAATTATCCTGTTATTCCTGTTAAATTCCGAAAAATTAACATCGCCAAAATTACTTTTTAATCTCGAGGATTAAAAGCATTGAATTCCATCTGATTTGCTACTAGTAATATAAATACCAATCTATAACGTGGAAAGCTAGTTTTGGATTCGATAAATTAAACGAAATTTCATTTCATAGAGTTCGCGTTTTTCCTGTCTTTATTTAGGTATGCAAATGTAAAGAGGATGGAATTTGTTTTATAGGTACACGTTGAAGATCAAGCCAGCTTGGAAGAAACGTAAAAGTAAGTAGGAACCTTGGCAAATGATGCGTGACTTCATTCCAGATACACCTGCGGTGTCCGTAAGCGTCTTTGCCCTTTTTACAGGGCATCCGCCCATATTCTACGTAAGTTATGGGCAAATCAGGGTGGTTATTTGACTTTAATACGCAAATGCTCGTTAGTGGTTTCAATACTAAGAAAAAGAGGATGAGGGAAGAAGCGTAAAAGCTTGCCAGAAGGCTCGACTCTCGCGTGATTCACGGAGCGCCGATGCTTATCGCTCGGGACTTTTCTTTTCACCCAAGGAAATAAGGTCCTGGATAAGAGAAGGCTTCCCATGACCATGTGCTATCCTGCTTTACAGAACTACATTTTGTAACGTTTCACCATTTGAACCATTTCCCTTAAACAGGATAGGAGAATATTTTTCTTGCTAGTCTTTTAGTTCTATGCTTTCAACGTTTAATTTCTTGAACGCGTACTGAGACTACGGAAAACAATTTGTGGAATTCCTTTGCTCCAACCTTGCTTCGGTCAGAGTCACACGATATTCCTTTACTGCCGATTAAATTCGCCATAAGGAATAATCACTAATTACATAACTAGTTAAAAGTCACTGAATATAAGGGGTCATTTACATGGATTCCAATTAAAAAAGAATTACCGAGTGAAAGAATGATATGCATGAGTTTACTCATTATAATTGAACAGTGATTCTCATACCAGTTGCTAAATGATCTCAAAGTTTATTCGTTTAGACACCAGCTCGTCACTTCATGCTACCGCAAGTCTTTGTTACCTTCTTACTAAAAGGGTAGCTACTACCGAAAAGAAGCGAGTCACGAAGAAAGGGTCAAGATAAAACGCGGTAAGGACAAAACGTTCAGAGTCGGAGGAAACGTGATTGAAGAGGGGCATGGTATTCGTCGATGTTTATCTCGCCGTTCTTTTTCCGGTCGAAGGAACCAAGGGGTTTATTCTCCAACATCCCTCGAGCAGGGTAATCATCCGCATGATAATGCGTGGTTCACTATTGCAGGCCCTAGTCAGTCGCCCGTGTCACTCGCAGTCTTTCGTATAAGGAGCGAGGGAGCAGCCGGTGCCCACGCGCTTATCTGCCCTGTCAAGGGAGAGCTGCTCGTCCGCCTCCACGTGTTACAAGCTTCTGCTCTTCCCAGACTAACTTTCAAGTAGCTCAGATCATGCTCCACCTCGATCAATTTTATCCCCATAGCTATTTTCATTTACAAAAGCTTAATTCTGTTTCTCAAACAATTATAGTATTCCTAATGAAATCCAAATCAATATTTTTTTCTACAATTTTTCAATGTTCAACACACGATTAAATCAACAATTACTTTGTTCAAAATATTATTTCATTTTCTATCTGGAAATTCTTTTAAATGACTTCTTGTGTCGCAGATGCAACTGATTAGTCGAGACTTAAGTTGAAGGGGACCGACTTCCGTTTTCATTATTCACAAGATTATACGGGCATCTCTTACTACTGACAGTCACAAACGTACTAGGGAGAAATGTTTCACGCATAATAAGACCGGTGTGTAAAGAGGGTGGTTTTCTTGTATACTATATGTATAGAAAGCATTGACTGTGTGGTACGTGAGAATACTCTCAGCAAGGGTGGGAGACGATTCATCTTCTGTATGTTCATATTTCATTCTGTAGCTTGGGAGTCTGATTATTTACAATTTATTTCGAAACACATGAGCAATAAAAATATATGAAATCCATGTTACCCTAAGAGTATGTGACATTTGTGTGATAAGAAATATTATTAATATACATATGTGTAACTACTATTTTTTTCTCCTAAAATGACAGTATCCTTACGAATCCTTCTACCCAACGTTTCATATAAAAAGCACGATTATTGTGTCGCCGCAACAGAAACGATCGCCGTGATGTTAATTTGCGACTTTATCCTTTTGACGGTGGTTTGAATTGAAAGCAGCGTGGGTGGCGAGTCTGGATAAAGCCGATATATCCACGTGCCGGAGGACGTAGGAAAAATTGGGATAATTTACATACAGTTGGCGCGAACATTGTAGTTGTACTAAGGTTTTCTGGTATGAGCAATACCATAACAGATATGTAAATGAGAAGTCAAAGGAGTCAGAGTGGTACTGATTCAAACACCATATACCATAAAGATTTCTTGCAAATGGAAAGTGCAAGTATACGATACTGTTTAATATAACATTCTAATAAAGCTAAGCATTAAGGAAGACATCATTAGAGACAAACAACTTTATAGTCTACTGACGAGAACTAATTACCGAACAACTCTGTTTACTTTTCATCGCGAAAGCCGGAAATCGGCTAATATTGCAATCATTAAAAGGCTAAAACGCGGAAATAGTTATTCCTGCAATCGAAACACTATACGCTATAGGAAGAGAAGATAAAGATTTAATAGTCTCGCCCACTGACGAGTACTATTTCTCTCCTATCTTTCCAGAGAAAAATTATTCTCTGTAAATGAATATCCATGGAAACATTTCAAACTCTAAAATACACTATTCATACATCAAAATACTTCTCTCTGAAGTATGCAATGGATTCTACTTTATTGATTCCTTTTCAATCTACATATGAATGTACTTGACGTATTAAAACCTGCATGGGGCTTGTCACGTAATATGTAGATGACTATTTTCAATAAGGACACACGTTTCTCGACCTAGGATTGAATTCGAAGAACTCACAGGTTTGTATAGCAGGGTACGCGCTACTTCAAGTTCACGGTCCCTTAGAATGATTGTTATGAGCGGGTCCATCTATGACTAATAATATGTGGGCGCCAGCATGTCGAACGAGGAGAAAGGCCGTGTTAAAGTTCAACGCAGGAAGATTACCTTGACGTAGGTATTACGAAATACATCTAACACCATCTCCCTAGGCTCATTTTACATGTGTGATACCCTAAAAGTGGGTCACGAATTTCTAGACTTGGCATCAAAAGAGAAATATTGTATCTGGTACAGAATGAGAATTTCCACTTGGTTGTATGTCAAAAAATAACTATAAAAATGAAAATTGATTCATATTTTTGGCAGGTTATCGTATTCTCGAAATTAAATCATAAAAATGATAATAGGTTTTCTTACAACTCAAATTGAGTTGAGCATTGATCGTTTATATAATAATATAAAAGAGATCATAGATACAAATCTGTTGTGAACGCAGAAGCGTTTTTGCAAGTTGTTCTCACATGATCGACAAGTTAATAATCTATAATAATATTCGTGGAACAAGTGAACGGGTTACTGGAACATTGACCTCTCTTGGTTAATTCCCTTCGAGTTATCAACTATCGATCGATGTTTCTACTTGCATCGATTTACTCTACCAATTAAAGGGAAATCATCCAAAGTGCTAAAAATCATTGCATGCCATTCAAAGCAATCTAGCTTTGCGAAGCACAGTCGCATAAAATGCGGAGCAAAGTGTCTTGATAAAGGAGCTCGCAGCTGTTTCTCATCGACATTAAGATTGATGCAGTTTCAATCCATCAAAAAATGCTACATACAAACTTATGTAGAGCTGATTCACGCTCGAATATTGATCGAAGTGTAATCAGTGCATTTGCATCTCGATTTGCACTTTCTCCTTGGTAGATCGTTGATTAGACGAGTGAGTAAGTTCGAAATATTCGTTGTACGTCAGGAAAGGATGACGATCGAGGAAACTCCACGTATAATTTTGGTTAGTAAAACTGACACGATGGGTGTAATGATCTCGCTAGAAAACCAGTCGGAATACTGACAAACATCACAAACTGAGTATTGCAATTAATTTCCCTCTTAATGATCCTAATATCATAGAAATCTCGAAGGAAAACAGGATGTGGGCGAGCGTGATGCGAGCCTCTCCGACTTACCTATTTCTTTATGCAGAATGCGGAATTCCTGCTGGAGAAAATCTACTTTTTCGTTTTATACAGAAAACGGAAGTGGGTATTAGATTTTCCATTCTTGGTAATGTGATACATTAAAATGCTTCTTTCTAATTTAATTGCAAGATATTAAAAAATGCAGCAAAAAAAAATAATTTAAATGAACCGAATGAAATTTTATGATCACGATAGAATCATGACTTCTGAAAGAATTTCCGGTTACCTGGAAATATGATTATATAAATTTTTATATATTTTTAAACTGAATGAAACATAGCATTCAAATTTCAAATCTATTTATTTCTAACAAAAATCTTGCATTCTGTACAAAGATAATAAATCCTGGAGGGTGTTTGTAACGTGACACTTGAGCAGAGTATCTATCTTCGCATCCTATGCACCTGTGTCAGGTACACACCTTAAATTCGTACTTTCTCGTGTAGAATCTTGTCTGTGACCGAAAGTTTGAGGCACATTCGCGAGAAACGCACCGCGAGAATCGTGTTTTCCTCGCCGATTCGAGCTTCTAGATGCGGGTCAAGGTGGTTGTCGAAGAGGGTAACGAGGTTTCTGATACGCGAAATCTACGCTATGCGGTTTCTTCGTGGGTGACCCGCGAAAATTTCACTCGACTCTCCCACGAAGCTCATTCCCACGGGAGTGTCATGCTCCCAGAGATAAATCACACTCTTCTAGTGTAATTGCATCGAACACGTGATGTCGAAGAAGCACATGTGCCCGGCGGGTTTTTAATCAAATTCGGCACCATAATAATAGACATTAGATCGGCCAATATTAGGCTTTTAAAGTAAAAGACGATTAATTTCCTATAAGATGCAACGATAATATAAAGTTCCACATCAGATCCATCCACTTCATAAAATGATGTAGATTTATAAAAACAAAATTGATTTGTGCTCCAATAAATTCATCAACAATGACTTCTGACCCACCCAATACCAGAAAGTATAATACATGCATTCATCTGAGAACGACACACGTGAATGTTTGATCTTCAGTTTTGGAGCGTGCACATGGGTTCTGTGACTCGAGAAAAACTCAACGGCATAATGGGTGTGCATGAATCATTCGGTAAGCACGTATCGAATATTAACGGGTTCCCTCGGTACTGAGAGAAAAAGCAAACTTATTCGCCTTGTACTTTAATGATTCATGGACAACCACCTGCCTTTTACAGGGTTTTTTCCTTTACCGCGATGGATCTGGTACCCCGTCGGTCTTTCCAAAAATAAATCACTAAGAACTCTGGACACCTTAGTGTTCAATTATTCTCGTTTGACAAGAACCTTGCATTCTTGGCACCGCGCCTTATACACTTTGCAAGTATTATACATATGGCAGCAAGCCGTGTGGCAGTCAATACGATATTGGGGGGGGGGAAAAAAAACGTGCAATAATTTCCAACTGAGCTAACGATCAACAGTTAAATATCCACTAACATAGCATTCCATAAATGTCTTGTGGAATACTTCACGATGAATATTCATTAATAGTCAGGTAGAATAATAGGATTGTTTACTGCATTACGGAATAGCATTCCAATGACATAACCGGAAACACAGTGCCGAGTCATTCATTTAGACAGACGATACATTACGGCAACAATTGTGCTATATAATTATGAATTTGACTGTGGTCATCATTGAGTGACATGCTACTCGACAACTGTCACGAGAGTGACCCAGTCTTGCCTCTTACTAACCCCCTCATTTGGAACGCAATTTTCTCTATTTCACAATTACCAGCATACGTTGCGTTAAGTGATGACTCACGTTTACCGAGAAATCAGTACAGTGTTAAGTTTAACAAAAAAAATGGAGATTAACACGATTATAGGTAAATGTAGACAAGGAAAATAAGTGTTGGATTTGGATTAAGATCGAGTCAGTTGTCAGTAAGGCGGAAATAGATTGACTTAAGATAAATACTCGTCATTAAGTTATTTCGCCTTGAAGCTCTTGACCTTCGACATTCAGCGGAACGCTCTCGCCGCGGGAGGACGATGATCCTGGACGTCGCAGACCTTGACCCGCGCCTCACGGCCGACATCGCGCGCTACTTAACACACTCACTTACCATCTTTCCAATTTCCCTTCTGTTCACCTGACCACATCACTCTCTATTATTCCAAAAATCATCAAATACCTTTGTCTTGTAATTTTACCCATTTCTGTCTGATTTTTATCCAAGTCATGATTCCCACCACAAAGCTAATTCTCATCGAACTATCTCCAATCGAAATAAAATTCCATACACCTTCTACGGTCGGAAATACTGATAGAATCAAATTCTTCAACGTCAAATTTTTTCACTTCCTTTTCTTCTATGAATTACTGGTGGGCGAGGAGCAAAGCCAATCTGATCAATATCAGCAGACTCTTCGTAGGCATCTGAGAGAGCGTTTCAATTAAAAATTCCTTAGATATGCCGTAAATTTAATACACTGAGAAGGAGGAAGCGCGCTGACTTTATCTGAGCAGGATGATGATCAAAATCACGCGTTAACTGCTATTCTCTTGCATGATATAATTGGACGATGCGCATGCATCACACTTATAAACATGTAAGACTAGCGTACACGGTAATGGTCAGACACTCTTGCTACTGGTAATTGGCAAGAGATGAGGAAAGAATCAGTAATGCGATACGTTAAGCGAAAATCGTGCAGCCTATGTAAACTTATATCTCACGGCTTATGCTGGATCATGTGATCGATCGAGATCGTTATTTTAGCAGATGTGTACGAGCAGCAAATACGATTCCGAGATTATAATAGCAAAGCAATAGAAGAAACTAGTCATCACGCGTTAACTGATTACTGGTTTATCCCGTTGATTGTGTAACACTTTGAAATACATTCTGAACAGTCTAGTCAATTTTCGCATAATTGTCTCTTAATTACTTCCTTTGACGAATAATCAACACGCGCGCTTCTTTAAACGTTACAATAGCATTTGCTTTTCATTGCGCTTACAATCAGTTCGATAGAATCACAAAAATCGATAGGAGTCAAGGTTGGATTCGGATCAAAGTTTCCACCAGTTAATTTAATATGAATTGGAAGACACAATTATGGTTATCAATTATAAATGTCGTAAGAAGTCGATAATCCATGTAGGTAATAAATATTGAAGTAAGTTAAATGGCTAGTACGTGACATTGAGTTCCTAACACGAAGATCAAACGAAACGTGAGATTCCTCGAGTACAAGGTCAATATCGATGCCGGTAGAAGTAGGACTACAAGGAACTTTCCATTCCAGTCGATTTTCTATGAGACAACCGCATGGTCCATCAGCTTCTCATAGAAGCACTTGCAGTAGTGCTAGAAAAAAAAAGAAACCTCTAACGGGTAACACTTCAAATCTAGAGCATAACCAATGGTACCGTGGACCGTTACCAATTCGAAATACATCTGACGATTCAACTTGAGTACTAAAATCTCAAGATCTTCTTTATTTCTACTAAAGTATTACACCTCAGATTGACCTTCGATCAAACTTTTAAATATTTTAAGACCAAGGCTTCAGGCTACTCAAGAAGAAAAACAAGAATCGAGACAGACGAAACTGAACGACCGGTTAAACATGAGAACGAGATAATCTTGTCCATAGGATGACCCGATTGCTGCTTCTTGAAGGTTTGCATAATATGCTCTCTTGTGGCCTCTTATGGAATTCTCGATCACAGCATCGGTATAAAGAGTCACGTAGACCAGCTGTCATCCTGCTGCCTTTTGTTGAATCATAAACCCAATTTAGGATTCTTCTACGTTAATCTACCTCTTAAATTTTCAATCAATAAGAAATCTTCCGGGAGATACCGTATAAGCGGAAGCATCCCGAAGATTAAAATTGATGATCCTATTTGGAAGTGTACCTAGCGGGTGAGTAGGTTCTACTTCGAACGAGTACATGTATAGAAAAACTAGTATTGCGCATATGTATCTGATTCCGCAAACTACTGAAAGCATCTCACGTGGAAGGGTGCTATTAAGAAACATTAGATATATCGCATAGAGCATTGCTCATTTGAGGAAGTTACCCGTTCGTGGTAGCACATGGTAGAAGACTGGTATCAACAACCTCTCTCTTTCTGTCTCCTTCTTCTGGATAAAGGAGCGGCGCTTCTCAATTAAGCCTAATTATCGTCGCACTTCCATGGTTTTCTTCCTTTCCGGAGCAGAACGGCATCCGATTAATCGATAAATTAAAGCCGAGGAAGGAAGGAACGACTAACGGGAAATAATATCCTCCGCGTGATTCGAGTGCAACACACCTGGAGAGGAACATTTCCGCCCGCATATACATAAATAAGTGCATATCGCACTGACGTTCAAAGAGAAAAGAAGTGAGACGGTGGATTCTTTACGTAACGGCTGCAACCGGCTTTCCAGAACGAAATTGCTCATTTCTTAATTATCGCTGCATGCCAAGAGCTGCATCTGCATTGACTGGCTTAAAAAAGCTTTTTTCGCATGTAGTTTCCTGTCACATGGCCAACAAGAATCAAAATCTATCAATGTTAAATAACACAATTTTTGTAAAAATGAAAACAAATGACTGGAATTCTAATGCGAGCTATTTGAATACCACGCTTTACTAACAATTCTTTTACGGAATAGTAGCGTACTTTTAATTAAACCTTAACTACTCCACCTTGCATTTACATGACGCGTCCCGCGAACTGATAAGGCACACGCGATAGTTTGATCCGGTTCGTAAGTTTTTATCATCCCCTTGCACGTCACGTTTTCCTTTAATACACGTTCCCCGCACAAGTCATTCCGACTAGTACAGTTACTCGAATTAAACTCGACTTTTACTATTTATACAATTACATGGAATCCTGTTTCCAAGTTCCTGTCGGTTCGATTCAAGGCATCAGACTCACTGGAGAAGACCCGCGGCGTGACTCAAAGGGATCAGCGATCTTATGTACCGAGGGACGAGCAATTTTATTGTCTTTCCAGTGAAAGTCAATTCTATCAATCTACGTGTCAATTGGTTGCACCGGTCAGAGGCAAAACCGCGATAAATACTTGTCTGGCACTTCTCTTGCCTGGAGACACAAAGTAATTTCGACTTAATCGCTTGATCCTCGTCATCCGTCCGAAGCATTGCAATTACCGTAACTTAATCGATCTGCATTTTGGTGATTTAGCCGAAAGATTTTGTCGTGCTTGAGTTTACCGTAGGCAAACTAGAACAGTGAGGAGATTGGATGCTCCGAGAATCAGTCCGCATCTAGGGCATTAATAAAAAGTAGCGATCGGTTAAATTACAGACTTGTACTTGTCTAACTTCTTTGATTGACCGACCTACGTCGTTATCCCCTGGTTTCACCGGAGGCCACCCATTACGGACCACTTTTCACCCGACTCTATCCCAGTGCATTAGACATTCAATCTACCATTTTCGGTATCGCGGAAAACAATGCGAAATTGCCGTGAATTCGAGAAGAGATCGAACGTCGTCATTATCGTTCCGATTTCACGGTAATCGCATAATTATCTTCCGGTAGTTTTAGCAAAGACACACACCATCGATACAAAGTTTCTCGGAAATGTCGTTTGAATTTAATGACTGAATTAATGGAGAACATGTAATATTATGACAACTATTTGATAGTTCCTACTAACAATGTCTTAAACGTGGCGGGATAATTGTAAGTAACAGAGGTAATTGCGTGGCGAGTAACGATTAAAGCTCTCCGTTCAATTTCACTCATTACTACTCCCATTCTGATTACCCGATCATTAAGTACCCTTGATTAGTCGGATTATTAGGAAAAGTAGAGCAGCTGCAATTTTCTTCCGACTCCCACAATTTCGCTTTCACGAAACCTTCGAGTGAACGATTATACTGTGCAATGTTACGCGTTACCCTTCTGCTACAGTTCTTGCTCCACCCTGTTTAAGTGCGAGTGGTAGCCTAATTCTTTATGGCTTTCTAATCAGAAGCATACGCTTAAGAAAACTGTTACTCTTAATTTCGCTTTTATTCGAAGAACGTAATTTACTCTCGAGACTATTACCCTCACCTAACGAAGTTTGTTTACGTGGGACAAAAGCCTTGCTGGAAGAAACGTATGTACTAGCAGTGAGCAAAGTTCGCCAAAGAAACTGTTTTGCGGTGGACAACTTGGTAAATCTTTTCACTGGCTCCATCCGCTTTTACACAATTAACGTGCCGCAGGTCTGCATTAGAGTTTTCTAATTTTTTCGCAAACAGCTGCAAATCAACTCAATGGAACTTGGATCATCTTCGTGGCGTGACCATGAGAAAGTGAGGATACGTAAAAAGTGAAAGCAATGTAGGCCAATATCGAAATCAAGAGTACCTCGGCCACCCAGCATTTTATGAAACCATGCGGCCACCATAAGTATAAAAGGGAAACCGATCGAGCAATTGCACATTACGATCGCTTTAAGATTCTGCAGCTTTTTACGTTCAATCGACGGTACTCTAATAATAAGAGAAATCTCAAAACTACGAAAGCAATGAAACAATATCTCGCAATATTCTTTGCTATTTGGCTTCACTATTTCTATTCAAATCTCATAAATACAACATTCGCTATAACTTTACCATGGGAAAGCATGAACTTAACTGCGGATGCTATATAGCAGTGTAAAAAATTCATTAGCGAAAAAAACCGACTAGCTGAGTAGGATGAAAACCGTCTCCGTGAAAGAGCCATTGCGTGGAATAGGGGGTCTGCACATAATTCCCGGGCTTTCCATTACGAGACTGAATGGAAAACGTTCAGCGTACTCTTGGCAAAGAGAATCACAGCCACTGGTATCGCGCTCTCCTTAACATCCGAATAGCAGTGTTATAGCTGGCACCCACATTCGCGGTAGCAGCTGCACCGTGCACAGTCTACTACAACTCCCTTTGCGCAACACGATTTGTCGTGCAACTCGAACCAGAGCATGTCAGTAGCTCTGTCAGCGAGCGGTGAGCGCACGAGGATGGACCATATGGTCGAGGGAGAAAGAGAAGAACGGGGTCGCAGGATGCAGCTGATTGCCAATTCGCGACGTATTTATACCAATGCTGTGCGTCAAAAGCTCAATATGTAGATAGAGTTGTGAATAATAAAAAAAAAAGTTTGAAATACTTAATTAAAATAATTCACTATGCATTGATTTTCTTTCACTTCTATTAGTTTAATCTTTCATCTTGAAAAGAAAAATTGGAAGACTATATTCTAGAAGATTGGTCGAATCTGAAGAGTTAGAGATGATTTGAAATGAAATTAAATGCTTGTTAAACTGATAAAAGATACTGTACTATAGCAGAGGTTTAATGCTTAACACGTGGTCAGTACGTGAGTGATTACGAAGTAAAGAGCAGACGCTGCGTCTTTTGATCCTCCGCGCAATAGAACCCCAGGGTGACTTTTTATTGTGGTATGTGCACAATGAAAGCGTGTGCGGAGAGGTACCAGCTGGTACAGCCGTCGGGTTCGTCACCGGCGACATCAACGTCGACCCATTTTTATTCGATTGCTTCCCGCAAGCTTGCCATGTGCCAGTCGTTCAATAACGTTGGCATCGTCACGGGAATCATGATTCCCACCAGTCACGCATGTACTTCCATTTTTCAAACCAGAAATTACATTACTCGCTTTATATTTATTGCAAATTAGAATCGTAGAGTTCCGTGAAAAATAATTATTCTACCGACGATAGAGAGACTCAGTGAACTTTTTTAAATAAGACACGCTCTATAGAGGTGAAACAGGTTCAACGGTGAGTTAGAAAAACTTTTTCTCGGTTTCAGAGGAGCAACGATTAGGGTGTTCACGGTGGAAACCTAAAGAGAGTCGCGTGTCGCGTCTGGAGCTTCACAACTAATCGCGGTGTGCTTGCACTACCGCGTTCGTGACTCCGCATGTAGATATATATATATATACGTTCTGCCCGAGTACATTGACCCACACGGACAATCAGCTGACAAAATCTCACCCTACTACCGTGGCATACCATCGAGCCGCAAATTAAATGATCTACGTCGCGTTACTACAGTGACATCGCGTTAAACTTGATTGAAAAAATTCTATTACTTTAATCTTTGTTAATAGATCAGTCGTACAAAACAAATACTATCGAGGCACATAATTCTAAGCAATTTAACGCGATAGAGAGATTAAAATACAAATTCACTTTTTAGCATCGCTATTGGCGAAGCCAGTAGAATAATCAATTCTTAGGTGAATAACGTGAGACTTACGCAGGAGACATACCGAGATACACCACAGTAACGCTTTATGCGTAGACTAGCTGAATAGATTTTCACAGAAGGTGAAAGCACGGAGAACAAGCATACCCATCGATTCCCGATAGGCATCGACAAACCCACGTCACGAGCGATAACGCATCGCTCGAGGATGGAAAATTCAAAGTGTAGTTAACTCGATGGGAACTAAAGCTTGCAAATGAAAAAACTTCAAGATACTGCAAAACTTTTCAATAAATTATTATTTACCAGGCGCAAAATGAACTGGGGTTCGAAGCTTATTATACAAGAAATTAAAATGTCTTGGCCAATCGACTGGCATGCCAAAAGCGTATCTTGCAAACAAGTGTTATATTGTAAATTGCTCGAGTACTGTCGGATGATATAATGATATAATGATATAAAATTGCAATTTTCCCGCCACTTTTGCAATGTTGACCCACTTGCGCTGAATTCAACTCCAATAAGAATACCTGCATACTCTGACATTTACGTGGAACTCTGAAAAGATACGATACCACAGACTTATGCTTTACCTGTGGTTCATTCCCCTCCGTAATCATATAGCACATACATGTACATATACCGATTTAAGCATGCTATCAAAAAGTTACATTTTTCTTTTACAATACTGTGGCGGAAACATAATTGTACCATTTTTATTATAAGCCTCTGAATAATAAATAACGCGAATGGTTCGCGAGTTACTCATACTATAAAATCAACGTGATAATTTATGTTAATTGTACTCTGGTCGTAAAACTGACTACAGCTCGAAAATCTATAGAATTTATCGATCTATATCTGTCGGGGTAGACATTCCTACTAATAACGAGATTCACATCCGTCGAAAAGAGAAATCCACATTAGCTTTCAAACGAAGAAAATTCCGATTTCATGCAGCGTTAATATACAATTCTAGCGCGCCACAAATGTTACGATTTTGGTCGAAGAAATAAAGTCACTGCGGGAATAGCAAATTGGTGAACTTTCACGTGAACGAAATTGCGTGTCTGTTCCAATGGACAAGACTATTTTCACCCGAAGAAACCAACCGGCACCGTCGTTGTACCCGTCTCTGCAATGATGATGCAGAACTTGACAAATGGATGAACAATGACGGTACCTATTTCTATCGCTTCCCGTGTTCGCGTGATTATGTAAGTTAATCGACCGCGACTGAAAGAGCTTAGAATCTGTTTCTTCGTCTCTAGGTCCGCTTATGTTTCGATTCTAGCGATCTGGACAATGGGTTTCACGCCCACTTGCATAGAACAGGTGTTCCAAGGGCAAGAATCACTGCAATTAACTCTGCCACTCGAATGTATCGATTCAAAACATTTTAAAAATAACCATATTTTATATCAGTGTATTTTGAATATGATTTAAATAAAAAAGGTAAAAGTAATGCGCATTGTCTTCACCATGAATTACTGAACGAGTCCGGTCTAAATCGATTTTGCTGAGATACGGTGAAACTGATACCACGCTATGTTCCATTAACCACGATGATATTCGCGCATAAATTCGAGATAAAGCTACCGGTAAATTATGCTAACTATGGCGTTTACAAGATATCGTTGATTACTAGAAATAAGACTGAAATACTATTCAAGATCGATTAAAATTTGTTCACCGGTTCATTGCCATGGTTAGCTTCGTTCGAGCATAGCGTGCTTTCTCTGTTGGAAGACTTTCATTGGAGAATCTCATTGGGATTATTAAACCATTGGTGGCTTTAATACGCTGAACAAACGATTTGTTCGTTGTGGAATCGCCCGGTCGGTTACTCACTGGCTCTCTATTTATTCTGCAATAATTCCAAGACGTGTCTTGCGCTCGAGTTGAATAGCATCAGAAGATTGCTATAGGTTTTTGGGTCTCATACAATAATCTGGCCCATTGTACATACATATACACACTCTACAATCGAATTCGAGGATCAAGAAGGGGGACTGGCTTAAATGGCCAATTATAATTCAAGAGATCATTAAAATCTCTCGTGCCACAGGCACCTATATAACATGGATCAAAAGAAACGTTCATAAGGCCCACTTTTAATTGTAAATCTTTAAAAATTAAACAGCTGCTATTGCCGTTAAATCAAATATACAAATTTTGATATCGTTTACAAATCAATTTATTGACAGTAACCAGAATGCTGCCGATTGGCACAATTAATATTCGGTTAAATCGGTCATAAGAACATGATACGTCACGGAAGAATGCGATATGCCTGACATTTTCTGTGTCTCGGTAATTAGAAACAGAAGCGGAATAGCATTTCATGCACCGTTTATAATTATCGTCTGTGTTTCCTGATCAGCGTCACGCAGGTGAACGTTGTATGGTTTGCTTGCTACGAGAAGAGGAACGAACCCGAGGTGTGTCGATGCGAAATTTTCTCGAGAACCTGAATGTCACTTTGACCAATCCTATGGCTTCAGCTTTGTACAATGAGAACCGTCTTACGTGCGGTTAAGTTGACGTGTCTGCTTGACAAACACTGCGTCACAGCGGTCTGCAACTTCAGAGGATAATTATCCGAAACTGCGCGTCTCGAATTCTCGCGGATGAGAAACTCGAGGGTAAACAGCAATCGTCACGAAATCACTATTGTACACATTGACATAAAAACGAAGAATGGAAAAGACGTATGAGTGTCAAATCAAGGCACTCTCAAATCTTGTTTATCTAAAGGATGCAGAATAAATATTTTTCGATAAAAGACACTTTAATACTTTTAGTATATATTTATGATCATATATTCCGACTCAAAAAATGGTATAGAATGTTGCGCTTGACCCAAATTGCCATTTGTACTTCGCCGACAAAGAGAGTAAGCAAAAATGTAGTCTATTGTCTTCTCGCATGTGGTGCTTTTATGCTAGTCTATTAACTCGTACACGGAGCAAATGACGCTTTTTATCACGAGGAATTTGTTTTCCGGAAGCAAGAACAGTTGCTATAAAGAGGGCAGAGCCATGCAGCTTGCATTCTGTAATTTAAATCAGGTCTCGCATCCGCAGAAACGAGCATTACCGTGTAATATTGTTGATTGCAGCTAACTGTAGCTATGCAAAAATGGTAACGGAGGAGTACGTCAGCAATTAAGGTCAGCCCAGATGGATACGATTGGTATCCGTTCTCGCCCTATTCAATCATCGAGTGCACTGCTTTAATAATCCCATTCTTTGCGATGCACTTCCATGTCTCCCTTCCGATCCTCCGATGCCAATATTATATTCGACCCAGATCTTACAATTAGTCTGCATTTAACTCTTACAAATGTGTAATCTATAATTACCTCTACAGCATTTTATTCAAAATAAACTATTTTATCCACGCTTTTGTGGAAAAATATAAAAGAAGCTAACCGCTTGAAATAGAGTCTCTCAATGCTGAGAATTAAACTCATTTCATTACTACATCTCGCATTAGCTCAGCTTAACAAGCTGCAAAGCGCAATAAAGACCGACGCAGAGTGGCGCATAGTACGATTGCGATCTCGAGCCGATAAAAAAAAAACAAGTCTACGAGTGCATAGTTGCGGTTTCGTAAGTCGAGAACAAAATTCGCGAAGGTTCAGACGACTTTCGGAGAATGAGCGAGCTCATCCACTTTCTTTTTATTCGCGCGCTCGCGCGGTACGATGAGGTCGCGTAACAAGCGGGAGGAAGTGCGGACTGCGAGCATGGGCCTCCTGCTCACAGGTGTGCAGGCAAAATGTGACAGCTGGTGGCTGATGGGAAGAGAGCCGAGTGAAATCGTGCCTTCTCTCGAATAGAGATATTCGACGCTAAAGAATGCAGCAGCCTGCGTTTCACGTTCGCATGCAGACTGTCTCATTGAAGTCTCGAAAGAACGCGATAGCTAATCGTGAGGTGAGTGCAAAGAAATCTTGCCCAAGTGATTAACACTAGAACTACCAATGAAGAATTCCTATATCAATTTCTACCCACGATTAAAGTAATCATTTTAACTCTAAAACGAAAGAACATATATGTTTCTCGATATTTCATTCGTTCTCTTCTTTCTCAATTCCCAATATATCTAATATCCTTAACTAGTCAACTCCATGGAACAATACTTTCGAACAAACCACGCTGAAGATAATCTACGGTAAAGAAAAAGTTGCCTGGATACAATTTCCTTGAAATCCCACTCATTCTTATTGCCACGGTAGAAATAGATACCGGTAATCGTTGGTGGTACTAATGTTAGAGACTCCGCAATACGAGTGATGCAAGTCGTGCAAGAGATTTGTCTTCCGTTCTCAAGTCATCGGTGACATTATATCATGGGATTCCGAAGCCAGGAACTCGTAGATTGTATCATTGCCTCTTTTGTAGCTCACTCCGGTGGGAAAGATTCTAACAACTCGTTGGACTGTTGGTAATTAATGTCGATATAATTAACCAGTCTGGAGTATCATTCTCAAAACACTCGATGAATACAAGGATTAATTGTAATTCCACGAGTTTTGATGAGAAACAATTAAAGACTTCGTTACAGGTTGCCGATTATTCGGGTCTGTTCTACCGCCCGGTACGACTGATTCCAACAACAACAGACTTTACTATCAACTCCAACTCTTAATTAAGAACATCATACGCAATGAGTTACGAAATTCATGTCAGATTCGCGCACCCGCGCTAACTGTATTTTTTTCTTTTCATTAGCTGTGTATTTCTTGCTTTACTCCGTTTGTTAACTAGCATCCATCTGAATTCGCCAAAGGAAAGATTGCGGCAGATGATTAACACACTGACCGCCAGTTGGGCAGTGGACTGTGAATAGTTTAGATTACAGCTTGCTGCAATTCGGATTCCACTTCTTACGCATAATTAAGATATTACAGTTTTACAATATTTATAACATCCTCTACAATCTATTCTAACTATTATACTATCAATCTTCCAGTACAAGATATGGAGCTGATTAAGATCGTTTCGTTACTCAATAAATTCTTTCCGCAATAATATCCTAGTCATCGACAAGTAATAAATAATAAAACAAGAAATAAAAATGTTATTGGAAACAAAGGAAATTCTAGTTATTGAGCAACATCGAAACTTAAAAGTATTGTTCTTGCGATAGATCCTGGAAAGTTAATGTGGTATAATAAACTTAGGTATGTGCGATATGGTAATCAAAATGTTAATGAAGCCGTAAAATTGTTATTATTCCTTGGATC
This sequence comes from Trypoxylon attenuatum, assembly GCA_963989405.1. NCBI lineage: Eukaryota > Metazoa > Arthropoda > Insecta > Hymenoptera > Crabronidae > Trypoxylon > Trypoxylon attenuatum. The sequence goes on from OZ022491.1 coordinate 18,980,199, forward strand.
TATCCCCCCGGTCATTCCCTCAGGATCACGGGGAAAATTGTCGGAGCAATAACTACGAGAAAGACTATCATACACAGTATACAGACGACGGTACTATGATTTTCTCCGTTGATTTGTAGAGCGTGGCAAAGGCATGCTGTTTTATCCATGGCCAGCTAACGCACACTCCTGACCAGTAGTTACTTAGCCATAATGGGCTGTTATCAGCGCCTTACATCGCTTCACATCGCGCTGCATCGCAAATACTCAAGCTCCGGCCTGCTCGGAAAGAGATTTCTCGAAGGCTCTGTACACCTGTACTCGCCGACAGAAACCACTGTTTGCTGAAATTTATACCAGTTGCCTGCCACGTCGAACTCCACGCCTCAATAACCGGACATTTAGCTGGAAATCCTGTTTCCATGTGACTCATGCGGCTACTCGGTCTACTTTGTATCCGCGATTTCAATTCTCCCATTTTCTCTCTTCCTCTATTTATCCTCGTAAGAAAATCTCAACCTATGATCCTGTTCTTCTTCGATCCCTTCGGCATTTTAAATATATTCTTCTTTTGAGCCAGATTTTGACAATGCTGGTCAAAGGAAACTGCTGATCTGGGATAAATAGAGACTTCGAATTCGTTTTTGTTATCGGATTTAAAATGTATTTATATAGATCGTAGATATAGAAATCTTGAAATTTACTTTCGACCTGGAATTCTGACAAAAGAGTCAAAAGTAAGAGTGCTACTGGAACCGCGAGTCTACACGCATTAGCCTCGACAGAGAGAAGGGCAATTGGCAGTTGCCAACTTGGCTCGCAATTGTACGCGCAACGCAATTCATAGTAGCTGTGGTGCAAGTCACTGGTAAAAGGTTACCGTGCGCTAAATGCGAAATAATTGTCGACAGCTCTGGTGCCACTGCGAATTGGACGGAGATTCTGAGACCGTTTATCGATTCGAATACCAGTTATCTCTACGATAAACAAACACCAGAATGATTTTAAATGTTGCCTCACACGTCACGCATTGTACCCGGTAGCTATTAGAATAATGGTGCAATTATTGGAAATTTATTTTCAGCAAAAAATGTTTGTAGTGCTTTGTTACATGAGGCAATAAAAATATTTGCTACTACATCACTGTTGTTTCACTGAGCTAATTGCAAGTCTTTCATCAAATTCTAATTGCCTTCCTTACCATTTTAGAGAAACGGGTAGTTCTTAGTGAGTTTATTACTGATAAATAAGCGACCTTTCTGCCAATTCTATCCCAGCAGTTAATTCGCCTTTTTGCATCTGCTAAATAATGAAAAAACCCCTTTCATCTTTACAGAGAGACCGTGCCAATGCTACTGAGCAAAAACTACTAAATTGTATGGCAGATTTCCGGCAGAATTCATTGTCGAAATGCAGGACTACATGAAATTGACTTGCGTAATTCTGTCGCAAGTCGGAAGAAACGTTCTGACTATAAGGCGACGACGTCGTGATCACGCTTAGTTTCCGTCGTCGCATGCAAAATTGTGCTTGCGGTCTCACAACAGATTTACATATTTATGCGCCCCCTAGAACCTGAGCAAATTACTGCTCGTAAACCATTGCACCATTGTTCCTTCCGTCAAAACGAAAAAGAGAAATAACATAAACAAGTGTTTCTACGTTATTATGTCGTTTCCGACAGCGTCTACGGAGAGCTTTTGCGAAATAAAAAGAGAAACTATGCACTTCGAGTAAAAAGTTACAGATTAATATCTAACCATTCTCGTTTCCTTTGAGGAGTAAAGTGCATAGTAAGGAATGGAGGGCGGGAGTAATTAGTTCGCATAGCAAATTAGAGGATACAAGTTATTCGCAGGCTTTCCGGTTCGTAGGTTCAAAATGAAAAGAAAAAAAAAAAAGGATGACGAAGGCCAAAATCTCAACCAGTTTGATTCGCGAATTGGCTCGATTTAGGCGGAGCAAAGACGCCCAATTACGAAATCTGCGGCAACGCGCTTAACGAACCGTCAAATGCGAGTGGAGCATGAAATTCGTACGGTCGTTTTACGTAAAAGAACGCGACTGAACATTGTCGCACGCGATGCGATCGCATACCGACACATACAAACAGTTCATACTCACACACTTATCCTATGTATACACTTCTACCTATCCCTCCATCCTTTCGTGACCATCCGCAATTCGAGCAGGAGGATACCGATGCGCGATCCCGTGCCAATTTCACGTTTTCCAAGCGAATCGATCGATTGAATTATTCGAAGCGCTTTCCGTGTGCCACGGTACCATTGTTCGCGAGGAGATATTTCGAGCAGTCCCGCTTAATAAACGATCGACGATGAATCAGGTAACTGCTGCTAAAGCGCGTTTTTCAGTCCAAACTTCCATGATCTAGATACACACAGTAAGAAGTGACAATGGAAAAGAAAAAATCGACTGTGAAATAATAGACCGGAGAGAGAATGAATTTCCGATCGATGATATAGAGGAGACAGTTAAACTTTCGAGAACACTTAATACGTATTTGCATCAACCCACTGCATAAAGGATTAAAAGGTTCTAAAATTATTCGCGGAACAAACTTTGCCTCAACGTCCAGACACCATAAACTAAAAGTTAACAATGAAAACAAGAAAAATAGAGTTGCAATAACTCGACTTCAAAGAGTCGAAATTGCTTTGTGTTGGAACGAGCCTCCAGGATGAGCAAATTTTAGTAGCTCAACCCTGAGATTCCATTATGTGTGTGGATAAAGTTGGAGAATGGTGATTAAGCAGAAGAAAGGTATCCTCGACTCTCAATTTAAACAGGAGATCAAAAGGACTCTTTGCCATCCGTCTGACGAGAGACTATGAGCAGCAGTTTCACCGCGACAGAGGTGATACAAACGTTTTTGTTGCCATGGATTCTGGGACACGGTGTATAGTCTCCTCAGAGGAGGTTGAACGCCCTCGTAACGCCTTGGAAGAGGAATGATCGAGTCGCTACTGAAGAAGCAGCCGCAGAGCTGCCACTCTACCATTTAACCGGATTAGGAAGCCAGTCGGAGAAACGGAGGTAACATGTCTCGCGATATACTTCAAATCAGGGCTTAGGACCGGTAAAAAACCGGCTGTGTGAAGACAAGACCACTATTGTTGCCGGTTCTTAAGCTCTTCGCCCTCTTATGTCTCTCTTTCATGCAACTAGGTCAACTCAAAATCCAGCTTAATTGATAGAAACAGGAAGAGGCTCTCAGTCAAAGTGGTCTGCCGATCCATCTCAATTCCGTATGTAAACTACCTTGCGCTACTGTAAATACATACATTCATCCAGGTTGTAAGTTCACCTAGTTTCAAGGCAAGAAATCTTATCCCATTACTTCAGAGTCCAGTTTTCGTCTGTTTCCCTCTTCTCGATTGCATTAAATCGCGAAGTAGAGCTTGAAAAAATCGGATTAAAGTACTGATTCTGAACAAGATTTGTTGGTCTTACTTCTTCACTGCTCTTGGATCAGTCAGATAAGGATTGCTAATTAAGAGGATGGAATCACCGCGCTACATCATCGTAATGTGGAATGGCAGGATCCAGTTAACCAGTCACTCATACTTGTACTGGTTCCCTTTATCTCAACTGGTCAGTCTGTGGTTCAACAGACGGCTTTATTGTCACTGACATTTTACATAATGAAAATTTGATTTCTCGTCTCAGATCAATCGTTCAATTTCAGATAATTTTCCTTCAAGATATTGCATTGTGTAGCTCGTGGAATCATATATCTTTCGTACCGTGTGTTCATGCGGCAACGAAAGGTACAGATCACGAAGGAGATATAGGTTTCTTGTTCAACACGAAACGGTATCTCTCTTAAGAGATATTTCGCTCTTAATAACGGCGAAAACGGAGTAAATTGCACGACAGCACACCGATTACCGCGAGACGCGCTATTCTTTCGTCTCGTAACGGGAATCGAATTGTCCGCTGCAAGTTGCGTGTCATTCCCATTCTCCTAATTTCGTCCAATTTGCAATGAACCCCACGACCATTTCTCCAAACGAAATTATACTCAGCGTGAAAGAGGATGAATTGGATACAAAATTATTGAAAGGTATACAATATGTGAAAGGTATAAGTACAGCATGCATTTAATCTGGTTTTCATTGAACGATTTCATGATTCGTGCGAGTGGATTAATATATCACGAATAAACTAAAATAATCAACTGAATAATTCTGTTTGTTATTTTCATAACAGAAAATAGTTATAATAAACCTACACGATATTAAAACAAAGGAACTCGAATCCTTTAAAAACTAGCAAATAGTCAATAAACCTTGCACTTGTTTCTAGAAATTGTGCAATATACAGAGAGAACTTCTCTACAAACCTCATTTCAAAGTATTGACAGCTGGCTACTAGTCAAAATGTAGGTCTGCAGTCTAGAGTCATGAGCAATCAGCTGACACACTCACGGAAATGATCGACTGTTCCAAAGGTAATACGACACAGAAACTTTCCTTGCAAAATAGAATTAGCCGTTTTGCGAGTTAAGTGACCAATCTACGATAGGAATTTCCAAGGTTAAAAAACTGAAAACCGTAACTAGCATTGCTCAATCATTTCCGCGAGTGCAACCGGTAATCGTTTAACGGGTTGTATGTGCCAGACCGTTAATAGAAATCACGCACACCCGTCTCAACCAATCTGAAAAGATTCTGCACCTGCACTAGACTATTAATCTCTATGGTGATAAACTGACATGTATGTGAAAAACTATGCCACTTCACTTGTGCCGTCGATTAATCCACCAAGCGGTAATAAGTTCCTTCGACGTACGTTATCTAATCGTCGCAAAACTACCAATAACCGGACTATATCGTCGTCTTCATTCGATTCGAATGACCGGTGTGTACTCGGATTGCTCGTAATATTATACGAGTTGTAAGAATATCAACATATAGGGTGTCTCTAAATTCGTGGTACCACACAAAATCAATTGAATCGTTCGACCGAGAACATTTTTTATTAAGATTTAATTCGAAGCAGATGATAAGATGATCTAAAAGTATCTTTAGTTACGTGTCTTGTTATATGTACAGTTGAATGCACCGACACGTCAATTTGCTGGATAAAAACTCAAATGCTCTCTATCTAATAGCTCACGACTTTCTGAATCATTAAATAACAGTCATTACAAACCCAAGATATAATTTCAGATTCAAGGTATTCTTATTACTAAATTTTTTCCGCAATTAAAAATAAATGAAGAGTAATTGCTATCTGAAGTCTTGCCCATTATTTTCGCAATAAAACAGCCAAGGTAGAGAAGCAGTTATTAGTTAAAGAAAGATGGGTGAGAAAAAGCCGATAGTGCAGGGACCGAAACTTCTGCAATTTATGCGATACTATAAGCTCAAGTTGAAGCCAAGTTTCCATCAGCAGGATACATAAAATGTCCAGTTGGTATTCTTTAATCGTTTGTCCGTACCGTAATGATTCTTGCAAAAATTTCATACTGTTCTTTGTGATTTACGACGCAAAAAACAGTTGCAATAAAAAAAGTAACTTTTAATTGGGAAATAATTGGTTTTTCCGGAAAAAAGGAGGATCTGGACCACGTAAGTAATAATAATACGAGAATGCAAACGTGTACACATACATTGTCAGTAGTAAGTGGTTGAAGAGGTCAGCCAAGCGTGCCGCGGCACATCCGCTTCCGCAGGATGTGCGATTGTCGTATTCTTTTTTACGATTCGGCAGCGACGCGCCCCACGTCAATTGATCGTTTTTCCAATTTAACAGGAAATTGGTGGCCATTTGCCAGATCAGAGCAAGCGAGATTAATTGAATCGAATCTGACGATTATCTAGCATGGAAAATAGGGTCACGAGGACTCGAAACGTCTTCTCCGGTAGATGATCGTTATGCCAATATTAACCCCTCGTTTTATACTCTACTATAGTCTAAATCAATTTTACTGTTATACTTTTATACAACGTGAAATGAACAAATTTCAATCTTCTAAACTGAAAAAATAATTAGTTAACGATTCCCATAAGTTATGGAACAGTATTATCTCCCATAGTATTTTTGTAATTGAGATACTTCAATGAAATATAAATAAAAGAAAGAATAAGATTCGAATAAAGTTTAAATTACATCGATATATTATGATGAATTATGATGTGTTAATTTATCTTATTGCAAAACAGCAATGTATTACATTTACTTTGTACGAAAAAAAGAAATTGCGCTTTGTTGGAAAAAGCGGAAAAATCTTGAGACTCCTAATTGCGGTAAATGTGTCAGCCTACTGTCACACTCTCGTAGACAAGCTTATAGAGACTTTCGTCTTTGTCGAAGGACGTCGCGTCAGCATGACAATCATGCCGTACGAAAATGATATATCCGCGATCGGATGTCATTAGTAATCCGCGATGTGCACGTATCATCCGCGTAATCCTAGATGTGTACCGTCTAATCAGACTGGTAACCAGAGATCCTCACATCACACTAGAAGCCGCATCTTGTTTACACATTCTCGAACACACATGCGCTGGGATTAGCATGGATAACGAAGAAGTTGCTTGCATTTCGAATATAAGAAGGCTAATCGCGATAACAGGGTCAAACAGATGCTTTATACCACCAACTATGTTAATATTAATGTAATTTATGAGTATAATTGTATATCATGTACAAAGGAATTGATGACGTAAGTTTAATATACATTGTTTAATTCTTAAAGTCTTGGGTACAAAATGATTTCCAAGGAATTGTTAAAGTCATTAATTCGACTAAAATAGGAGACACGCTCCGTCTCCCTGGTCCTTTTAACTAGTGGTACATGTAAGTAGAGAATTTAAGTACAACCGAGGCTGATGTTCGGCGCCTCTCATTAATGCTCAAATTACTCGCGAAGATCGCACACCGTGCAAAATCGAGTTAAAGTCCGGCGGAATGTCTGTCGCCTGGCTTTATTAGGCGATCAACGATCTGCTGCGGCAGTGTCTCCCAAAGCAACCCTTACGAAACCAATACTAAACGTGTCTGATTCTACTAGAAGAGAAAACCCGGCAGAGCAACTCACTTCTTCCTCAATCAGAGATTTTACTTTTCTGTTCTGACGCGATTCTTATGTCAATTAACAATCCGGCTGGGAGCTTCCTGCCTCCACGCTTCTTACCAGTTTAATTAGGCCGGGTTACGATTCAGCGAACATTAACACCGTATAACACCAAGTGAGAACTGCACGACTTAATAAATAAATCCCTTCAGATCTGATTTTTTCCATCAAAGGACAACAAATTCTTAGACATAAACATATATGTTTTTAAATAGAGATTCGACAGTGTACATAAATTGTAATGTTATCAGATCTGTAGAAAATAAAGTAATTACTCAACATCTATAGATATTAAGTCGAGGAACTTATTAGTTCTAATTCGAATAATGTAATAAAAGGTTTTACTAGAGCTAGAAAGAGCGAAATTGGGAGACACTGTGCCAAGAAATCAGCCGGGTGCATCCTGTACATATACACAGCATGCAAACGAGGCAACTGTCTCACTTTAATACTATATTTGTGTGGTATTCGCGTTCTCTTTCTCGGCGAGAACCACCGCGATCTATCGCGGCTGTAAGTTTCGCGGTTACTTTGCTCCTCGAAGCTGGGCTCGTCTAGCTGCAAAACTTGCTGCGAGATACTAGCGGCTATCGACGATAAAGAGACAAACGCGAAAAGCTTTGCTGCAGCGCGAGGGAGAACGAAGAAAGAGAAGAAAAGAAGCGAGTCAATGCACTGTAATGCTTAAGAACATCTCGCGTTAGAATTGGTTACGATTACTCGAGATTGATCAAACAAATTTCTAAAAGTAATTGCTTGTCAAGATGACTGTTTAAACTAGAGAATTGTAAATATCATTAGATTTGCTAGAATGAGAAATTGATTGGCTTCTTAATATTTCATAGATTAATTCTCCAGTAAATTGAAAATATTGGAAATGGGAATATCAATGAATTAAAATGAAGAAATCAACTTTCGATAGAATAACAGAGAAATAATTCTCTTTACTCACTCGTAACTGTAATCTGATCATAACGTGACCTCATCTTACCTAGAACAGAAAATTAATATTTCTTGTTAATAAAAACATCTCTGTAAATGTACTTAAATACTACATAGGATATATGAATGTATTACGACTTTCTTTGACACAATTATACCGCGTGATCCTTTAAAGGTAGATCCGAAGGAAGAAAAAAAGGCAAAAGTGCAAAATCAGCGAGGTAAAATGGGTATTTCTACGAGAAACGAAGGTGTGGGTCGAAAATTGACGCGTTCGTCCTCCCACGGTAAAATGCTCTGCTAGTGGAGAAGTTTCGCGTCAATTTATAATCCGTATAAATCATTGAGGGTGGGTGTCGAGCGAGCAGGAACGATTTTCACCACTGACAATGAGTTCAATGACCCAGAGACAGGTTTTACTCTTCCATATAGGGTCCTCGATTCTCCGACCACTACTAACGAACTAGCGTATACTAAAAACTATTTAAATAAGTATTACACTTGTTCCAAGTATCAAATAATATCGATCAGTAAGATGCGGATCAATTAATACGTTAGATTCATTAAAACTCTATTGGACTTGCTTGAAAAACATTTTCTAAATTCAAAGCTATTTATGTTCGTCGATGAAAGAAATAAGCGAAAAAGAAGAGAAATTATTGACGATATCTTTAAAGACTGACACTGCTCTTCACGTGTCTAGGAGGATCGATCCGAACCTTAAATTAAAAATACCTCCAATAGCTGACGTTATAATGGCAACGAGAGAAAAAATTCCTTCGCATTCTTTTATTCAACGAAATCTTAATTGAAATTTTCACTTGTGCTAAAAGATCGAATCGAAGTAAAAATGATTGTAGAATTAACAAAAAATGACCAATCTTTAGACGATTTTCATATTGATGAGTAAAGTTTATGTGGCAAAGAAGAAACGGAAATTTTGACAAGAGCAAATTCCTGCAAGAATCCTTCCCAATGAAATATAGCGATTCTAAGGATTTAATGGTCAATTGTCTGTCGTTGTAAATCCACTCGAAGCACATGCTGCTGCTGCTGCTACCGTCTACCGATTGTTCCAGGTCAGCAAGATAATAAAAGTGCACCGTTACCCCGGCCAAATAAAGTTTGCCCACATCCTTAATTAGAGGTAAAGTCGAATCCCGATAACTCGTAACTATACATGTAATACGAGCACCTGAACAAAACGAACATATTACGCTTTCCCTTCCGCTCTGCAACTATAACTGCATTGTATCTCGTGAATTACAGGAAGAGGGAGGAAGAAGGAAGAGGATGCACATCTCGTTCAGGGTGGTTTTCACAGTTCGCATGGTAATTAAGAAAGCCGTGCAAACTAATTATTATCCTGTTTACGTGAACTACATTTCTTTCAGCGGAAAAGAAAGCCGTCGAACATATTGAAGAAAAGTGAGAGCATGATGCGCGAAAATCTTCGCGAAGAAATGCTTTTCTTCCTGAGCATGACAATGGAAGGAAATTTACGCAACACTGTTGAATGAAAGTGACGTCATAGAGAACGATAGTACTCATTGATCGAATTTATGATCGAATCATTTATTAATAAATTAATACGTGGTTTTTCGAAAAAAATGATCTCTTTAAAATATATATAATGTACTTAAAAATAATTCTCCTTAAACCTCTCAATTTCGAAGAACCACACACCTAATCTATAAAATTGCTTTCTGAAAATCCATTATCTGATGAATTTCAGTAACAATACTCAAATTCATCGAATCGATCTCGATTATTTCCTGTTGCATCATATTCTGAACAAATTATAATCTTTGGAAATATCAGTTGATATCAGTTGTTTACCGCATATTGTTTTTATTAATTCTTTTCACACTTCTCTCTCACACATCATTTGAGATTTTTAAATAAATGTACTCTTATACCGATAACAGCTGTCATATTTAAAAGTGTAGAACTTGGAGAGGTTCGACTCTGTCCCATTTCGGAGACCGGTCTCTTTTTTGCTCCATTGCGGTTGGTACGTGCACTCACGCACGCCGTCAGAAATCGGCTGGCTCGTCTTGGCCTGTGGGCCACCGGGCCTTATGTAAGCCAGTGTGTCGACGACACCCGCCTCGATATTTCGGCCCTCGTAATGGGAATAAGCGAAAAAAGTCACTGAGAAAGTAAGCCGAACGGTGCCTTGTTACGTACGTCGCTTTGGGTGGTTTTACCGTCCTTTTTAATTATGTCAGATAATCGCTCAGCTGTGTCCTCTCGACTGAGTTTTTTTTTATACGTCGCAGACTACACTTCGTGCAGAGAAAAATGAAATTTTTCCAGCCCAATAATTGGTCATTCAAAGTTAAATATAATACAAGGCATTATAATTTATTCCTGAAGTTTTCTCAACAAATAATTTATAAGGAAAATTAGAAAAATCTTTTCTCGAATTCATAATGGAAATTATAACAATAAGAAGTTAGAGATTCCTGATGATTCTGGACAAATAAAGATATCACTTTTCATTGAAGTAGAATATCGTGCCACACAGCAGCGTCACGCTCAATACAATTACCATTCGCCGATCTGGTTGTATAATCTGACCCACGTAAACCGAGAGTAATAATAATGAATCATGACCCGAAGCCGCATAATAGCGTCATATAGCCATTTCGGTAGTGATATACGTATAATTGCTGTTGGTTCGATCAGGGCATACGGAAGCCGACAATAGAAACTTTGGGAGGCACTTGCGAAACTACCATCTATTAACGATTTCACTCGGCAGCTTGCGTTCCCCCTGAAATTTCTCAGATCCCGGTTAAATCATCGACTGGCACGTTGCTCGTAGACTTAAGTAAAATGCCGCATGGAAACCTCTATGGGAATAATGTCCCCTCGAACTTTTAGAGAAATACAAAAGGTTCGGGTATACTCGATTGTTCAATAAGTTCACGCAAATTTCTGCACATAATTCCTTGAATCAATTAAGAATTTCTTACGTTTCGTTAAATGTGATACTCAGCTTCTATTTTTACATTCATACCTTCGAATGTATCTATATTGGTTAAAAATAAATCCATTGTCTAAAATAAAGTTTTCTGAGTAACGTTGGAATTCCATGGAAATCGTCAAATGCGCGAATACAAAAGGATGAACCAACGCACAATTGCTTAAGAGATTTTCCCGGTAGATTTCGTTTCTAGTAAGCAGAAAATATTGAATGAGCACGCAAAGAGCACTATCTTTGTGATCGAGCAGCCACAACAAGAGAGCGAACGAAGCGAAACGTAGTAAGAGCAACTGCGAGAGAAGACAAGCGTAAAAGAGACAATGCTTATTAATCGGCACAAATGTGTCGACCTAGAAAGTAGGAAAATTCTCACGATAATCTCAATTGAAAATGTTGCAAGACGCGCCTTTGCGCTCGCATGCAAAGTCGCGATGGTGTTCTGCATGAATTATTCAAACGAGTTATCCCCCGAGTACCTCAGAAAAAGGACCAGAACAAGAGGATCACGGTAACAAAAGTCACGTGTGTAGACGTCTCTCCTCAGTCGAGTAATCATTAGCAGCTGTAACGGGAATAATTTTAAGGGTCAGGAGAATTCTCACGGCGATTCCATTGCACTCCTAGATAATTAGAATAGAAAGTCTTAGTTAATTTCCGATTATTCTTTTCTCGATAGGAACCCCGACTCCCTAATTTTCTATGCTTTAACTAACAGGCGAGTTGAGAACGAAGAATCGCTGCTACGAGAAATAGTTCAATTATCGCGAGGACTATTAATTGTAATGAACTTGGAGATCATTAGCGGAACGAATTAACATCTATACTTTTAAGGAGGCAATACTGCAATGAAACTGATCTTACTTTTATATCAGGCCAAATGGAATATATCGAAACACATTTTAATTAATTCACGAATTCTGGACATTAATATCTTTTAGTAAAATCATTTATTTTTGCTCGTTAAAAAAATGATAATTCTATGTACATGTATCGTACGGGAACCAATCGACAAATTACATAATGTAAGGTCATAACTCGAATACAATGTAAATGAATAATCAATTCGACCTCCGTAATGAGCACAATCCTCTAAACTACCAGAAGCTCACACTCATTGGACAATGGTGCACTCAGGAAACGGTAGAGGCATTGCTTCCTCTTCCAGCTTGACAAACACCAAAGACCTTCCCACAAGGAAGGAAGTCCCCAGGATCAACATAAATCTGACCGTGACGCAATCAAAGTACTCACACAAAACCCCTACAGGCCCACTGGAATATTAATGAAATCATCTGAATAATTCACATCGATTTTACAAGACATCTTTTCAAGAAATCAGCTTCGAACGATTCCCAGCCCGATTTTTCTATTAACCTGGAATGAAAATTCATAATGTTTCTCAACTAAAAATCGAAGACTGTGTTTTCTTCGACGAACGAACCCGACAGAGTAAAATACAAACTCCTAATTTATAAATTGAGAATTCTCATTAATTTTAGCTTGAGCAAATCGAACGTCACTGTCCAAAGGAAATTCGGACGATAAGAGTTTGCACAACAAATAAGAAATCGTTTGCCTTATTAGAAAAGCCTGGACGATCAGGCCTGATGCCTGGTGGTTTAAGGCCACGTGCGAGTCTGATGCATGGCTGGGCATATAGCAGGCGCGTCGCCAGGAACTTTAGTACCTGTGTGGCATACATTATCGTCTGTTATACGCGCTCCTATCGTCATTCGTAATCTCTTGTTTCTCTGGAGCCGGCTGGCCAGACGCGTTAAATACAAGAAACGATGACCCGCGCCTTTTCGCTTACAGCTAAATGGGCGTGACCTATGAACTCCCGACGACGTTGCCCATCGTTTCGTTCTTTGCATAATTCATGCTGATCCCGATATCCGTTTGGATTATGCACAACTCGACGGGAATCTTGCCGAATTTCACCGAAATTCCTGCTGATCAACGTATTAACTCTCCTCGAATGGCAAGAAAATTAATAAATCTATATAGAGATTCTTATAGACACCCGATAAGAGATTCTTCAACAAAAAAAGAACCTAGCAGCTGTCTGTAATTATAATTAATTTTAATATAAATTGATTCCATCCGATTTGAATCTCTAACAAATCTAACACATTTTCGAGACTAAATGAATAACTTAGACTTTTCCCAGAATTCTGGCGTTATGAGAAAAGCAGTGTTAAAGGAAAAAAGGGAAGAATAAATGAGGCATTCTGTTCGACTGATCCAGTCAGTGAGCGTACAACACAGGTGGACTGTAACCCTAATGATGTCTCCGGTAAGCATCAGCAAGAAGAAAGCGAGCATCATGAGCCAACCATACTTGGAGATCGACAATTCCCCACGATGCAAATGCACCAGGTAGAAAACGGTATTTGCTGCGCTTGCATGCATCCCGGGTCGCGTTCGCTAATTCGGAGGAAAAAAAAAAGGTAGAAGAAGAAGAAGAAGAAGGTATCCGGAGAATCGCACCGTTAACGGCGGCGTTAAATAACTGCGCTCGTAATTCAACGTGGCGTCAGTTTTGTTTGTTGCACGCCTTTATGACAGACCCCGCTTGAACCGGATATCCGTGACACATACCGAATACAGACTGTAAAACCTACACTGGCAATTTCATGCCGCTACGGCGGCGAGTATGTGCAGACTTCCCGAGGGGACAACGGCACGCGAATTATTTTCTCTCAACGAATTCAATGAATTCCTTTATAATAGAGTGTAGTTCTTTAATCCTTTTTAATACCCAAGCTACTGGCATATCTGATTTTTATATAAAAATACTAAAAGTAGAATAAAGTTATCTTTATGTTTATACCAAGGATATTAATTTCAATAACTATTAAACTATTATCTGATTTATTCTTAAATCCAACAGCATATCGAAATGATACTTTTCATATATTAACTCTAGAGAACTAAAATTTATTAATAAATGAATAATAGTGTTATATTATACTGTTATACAATTATAAAGTATTTAAATTTAATATGAATCATATTAATGCAAATACTCTTAATTGAATTGTGGGATTGAAGCAGGAATTAAAAGTTTATGTTTCCAATGATATGAGGTGCAGCTTAGTGCGTGTCAGTATAATTAAGTCTGTCGTGGCCTCTTTACTAATAAGGTGTCGTGAACCGGGTCACGGACCGATGTGCGGATTATCCCTAGCAACATATTTCGCTAATCCATTACGCACCATCAGAGTCTGCGCTTTGACTTAAGTATGACCTCGCATCAATTAAACTAATCATTGATGAGTTAGAATACTCACAATGAAAGAACGTTGTTAATACAGTTAAATACTCTACTATGGATCACACTCACCGAATGACAAAGCAATAATTTAATATATGCTAATAGCAGAAACGCATGCTCGCTAATTCTCGAACTAAATAATTAAATGAATCTATTTGGAATATATGCTATTTGATCTGAGAACAAATGTTCTAGCTTAAAAGATAAATTGTCATAAATCATGGAACACAATAACATTGAAATGACAAGGACAATTGAGGGTCTCATGGAAAATCTCCTTCAGTCGTGAATCATTCGAGCGAATAGTACGAGGATAGTAAAAATATATGATTTTTCATGGTAACAATGGGAGAATAAAGCACTCGAGAATACTGCGTAGCCTTTAATGCGCATAGAAGGTCTCCTCGACGAGTTATTTTGGTAGATACAGTGCGAGCGACCTGTAACCTTGTATTGTATGTTTATCGAACTGCGATATTTGCGTATATTTGCAAGATATTTCTGCGAACGAGTCTCTTAGTAAACATTCCCTGTCAAAACACGAGACAAGGACAAAAACATGTGTCAATTTGTCGACAAATTTGCGAATCTATTAGTAATTAAAAGTTGAATGGAGAACCATGAAAGAAGAAAATACTAATGATATTAAAAATCACAAAATAAGTATCCAGGATTTTCTTCCTCATTGTGAAAAGATGACACATATTCTAATCTGTATTGAATGCAATCAAAGATAAGGTATTTAAGTAGTGTGTCACCGTCAGTAGGTTTTAATGTCATCAAACGTTATTAGTGTCAGAGCCATTCGCACGTAAAATTCAGTCAGCATAAACGTGAAATTGTCAATCGACCGAGTGAGAGCCTTGATCTTGCCAGACAAGAACCAGTTTCGCGGAGCACAAACCTAGACACGCTTGTACTCTTGCGCTTCCGTCTTCGCGATGCATATTAGGCATCTACGTAATCTGTCCGTAAATTCTTTCACCTAAATCACGATTTTTTCTGTGTAAAGTCGAGTTACGTCATACGTAACACTTTGCTAACCCGGCTGGAACCAGCTGGATAAAGCTAAAACTATTCCATAGCTCTAACTATTTTTCCAAAAGTAAATATAAAATAAAAGTATTTTCATAAAAATCTTGACAGTTTATTTGCACATTAGATATTGTAATTAAACCATGCTTTATCGAAATATTCATGATCAAATAATATCGTAATAAGGATTTTTCGAAAATATGATCTTTTCGTTCTCCCCTATGAAGAACAATATTGCTTTGGATTACAGAAATTATTTAAATTAATGTAAATGGAAGAACGAATCAAGTCAGAAAAGTATTACGATATTTTTAATAAGTAGCTTGATAATTGGAGGTTTGCTAAGATTTCAATTGCAAAATCATTCCTCGCGCTACATATCTCAAGAAATCCTTGATCCTTACAAAAACTTAATGGCAAGTGACTAACGTAAGTATCCCAATTATGCGGGATTAGAAATCCTAATGGCAAGGAGGAAGAATAAGCCTGACTCAGAAACAGTGCCGTTCAATGCTTCCGTCTAATACTCTAATGGTAGCCAGACCGTGAGATCAGCAGCACGTGGCTAATGCGGTATGCGCCGAAGAAAAAAAACACGGAAGTGCCGCCGTGGCACCGCTGATCGTCTTCGATCCAGATTTACCGCGAGGATTTCTCGAGTACTCATTCTCGAGTGCATGTTGATCCAGATGGAAATGACGAAGAAAAACATTTCCAGGACAAGATAAATATTCACCCTGGATCCTTCAGATTTCTTTTTAAACCTCATCTTTTAAATAAGATTTAAATGTGTCTTAAACACCACACAGGACCATATTATAATCGTGGAACTCGCATTTACTGTGATTCACTTTGCTGCCTCGTTTCGGTTACCAGCCACTTTTATGGCCAGTGGGTTTTTGGCCGCGCGAAAATAAGGTTTCTGCTGGTGAAGAAAAAAATGCATGTGGGTTACCAAGCGAAACCGGTGGTGATTTAATTCGCCAAGTTTACGAAGAAGCACAACTACTGCCGAGCCATGGTATATACCGGATCAGGCAGGTTCGCTAAAAACTCTTTCCTTGTAAATCCGTTGTAGAATGCAATCAAGGACGAGCAATGGAGCGTGAAACAACAGGAAATTGTCCGAAGACCTCAGTCTCCGATAACGCGATAAAAGTTTCAGATATCTCTGATATTAAATTATTAAACGGTAACTTACTTCTACATAGAATTATATTAAAAATCATGTCGAATTTCTTTTACAACAATTTAGTGTCAACTTCAATTTATTATACTGTTTTTATTATTACTGGCTGAATCAAGATCCCCTCAATTTAGTAATAATTGTTGCGATTAACGGAATAAATAGTGAAAAAATCCATTATTCGTACGAGTTAATTTCTAAATAACGAGTTAATTTCGATGTAAAAAACCACGTTGAAGAAAGGGAAAGATTCTTCACTGTCGCTTTTACATAGTCAAGAAGAAGATTAATACCAGGGAATGTATGTTACCGTGTGGTTCGTCCCGCGAAATCGTCGAGAGACCCAAAATAAACGCTTAACGGGATAGGCCCGTCAACGGGGTAAATGTGTTAGCAGGTTTACCATGCTCTAAATACGATTCTCAAAAGTGAACCAACCGCCCTATAATGACTAATGCCGTAGAAAGCAATCTGCATACATGGCTATGTGCCTCCAGAGGACATTAATCACCAACGATGCGAGCGAGGCACTATTTTTTTCCATGATTTAAACCACCTGTTTCTCTTTCCTTTCATGAGTAAGGACAAATAAAATTCATTTGCAGAACAATGTAGATTTAAAGACTTCTGATAAAAAAAAACACGGTCATCACTAGGAAATGAAAAATATCAATGAAAAATACAAGTGAAAATCTAGGCGGGTCGCTTTACGATAAGATGTGAGTATTTGAATTTGAGTAAATTGCCCGCACAAAGAGAGTCGTTGGTTAATACGTAGTTGGAGTGGGGATAAGAGAGGAGAGAGTGTGTGGCGCGACACAACGGCCATGGGCAGTGATCTGAGAGATGCGAAAGAAGAGAGACGAAATATGTAACCAGTAATCCTAAATATATATATTGAGTTAGTGTGAGAGGACTCTCGTCATTTCCACGGCAAAACCATCCCACCACCCAACATATGGTAGCAGAGCGTGGTTGTTCAAAGAAAACGAAATTAGCAAACACGTGGTGACAGACGAGAACAATGGAAGACAAGGGAACATGGAACGCTTCGGCTGTGGAACCTCTCACCGATGGAAACTACTTTCTCTGGAGCGAGAAGATTGAAGGTATTTTACGAAGCAAGAGGCTGTGGAAGAAAATAATGCACGTGAAGCCGCCAAAAAAACCCAATGAAGGAGAAACAGATTACGTCGAAAAGATGAAGGTATGGGACGAGTGGGATGATAGTAATTATAGTGCCAGGACAATAATATTAAATACGATGAGCGAAGGACAACTCATGAAGTATTGCAATGAAAGAAACGCGGAAAGACTGTGGAATGTAGTGAAAAATGATATGGCAGCGGCCAATGAGCAGCTAAAAACGAGATATCTGACTGAGATGACAAATTTACGCATGACAAGAGAAGAAGACGTAGACGACTATATTAACAGAGCTGAGGGCCTACGCAACAAATGCAAAAGACTGGGGAAAGACATAGAAGACTATGAGTTGAAAATGTACATATTGAAAGGTTTGAGAACAAATTTCGAACCGTGTGTGAGAATCCTCGAAACGCAAACGACGATCTCTATCAACGACATGAGGTACGCGCTGAAGCAAGAGGAACAAAGAAAAGGAAAAAGAAGAGAGGAAAGTTACCACAGAGAGACAGAAGAAGTGAGAAAAACCCGAGACTATAATAGAAATGATAAAAAATGTTTTAAGTGTGGTAAAATAGGACATATCGCTGATCAGTGCTATTCGGGACGACGATGCTTCAATTGCAACGGGGCGAACCACGTGGCCGCCGAGTGTAAAAGACCCAGAAACATGCAATACCAGAGAGGACGAGGGCAACGCGGAAATCTACATGGAAACAGCGCAGCACGAGGCAGAGGCAGTAACAAAGGTGAAACACTGCTGCGAGTGAGTGAGACGATTAAGAGCGTGAAAGAAAGAGATGCGACGCGTGAGACGATGCGCACATACAAAGAGACCATAGGTTATGAAGTGAACAGTGATACGCATTGCGAGTGGTTATTGGACTCGGGATCGACAAGCCACATGTCGAATAATCGGGCTATATTTGCCAAATTGGAAAGCGATGATAGGGAGATAATAGTAGCCGACAAGAAAGGACGAAAAATCAATTCGATCGGCGTGGGCGAGATTGTATTTGAGGAAGAGTGCGAAAATAACAGAATAAGACTAACGAATGTATTGTGTGTTCCAGACTTGAATGCTAACCTATTATCAGTTGCTAAATTTATAGATAAGGGTTATGTGGTACGCTTCGAAAAGGACCGAGCGATTGTATATAGATATGGGGAAAAACCTACTCTGTGCGCGATTCGCAGAGACAATGAGTATTATGTTTCAGGCAAAAATATCTTAAGCGAAAAAATAAGAAATGTAGGGGTAGGGGAGATTTGGCATCGGAGATTGGGACACGCTGGCAAAGGAGTAATAGAGCAAATGCAGAAAGAGAATCTGGTGATAGGAATGGAAAGGACGAACGCAGAGAACAGACCATGCGGGTCATGTGTGGAAGGAAAGGACTGCAGGAAGCCACACAGGAGTATAACACAGAGAGCAGCAATGAACAAGATGGACAGATGGCATGCGGATTTGATAGGGCCAGTATCACCATCGACTAAGGGCAGGAAAAGGTACATACTGACTGTTGTAGACGAATTTACAAGGTACGTGTTTATAAGATTGTTGAATGAAAAAAGCGACACATTCAATGAGCTGAGCAAGCTAATCACAGAAAAAGAAAATGAAACGGGATACAAGTTGAAAGGGATTAGAACCGATAACGGCGGAGAATTCACTGGGAAAGAATTTGAAGATTGGCTATCAAGCAAGGGAATTAGACATGAACTCAGCCCCCCTTGGACACCCCAGTGCAATGGGATGGTAGAAAGAACTAACCGCACAATTATAGAAACAACAAGATCGCTGATGTCCGACTCAAAACTACCAATGAGTTACTGGGGAGAAGCTGTCTGCACTGCAGTTCACGTAAGGAATAGACTAAAATCATCGGTACACAACAGGACACCATACGAGATGTGGAAAGGAAGAAGGCCTAACATAGGGTACATGAAGAGATTCGGATGTCTGGCATACGTACTAAAAAAGGGATATAGATCACAGAAATTTGCATCGAAGACACAGAAAGGTATATTTATTGGCTATGAAAAGAATAACACATATCGAGTATTTATCCCAGATACAGGCAAGGTCAGATGTGACTGTGATGTTCGATTCGATGAGAAGGTAAATGGAGTTGAATTACTGAATGGTCATAACAAGGATGAAATGTACGAGACTGAAATGAGAAGCAAAGACAGAACCATTTATTTTGGGATCGATGAAATAGAAGACGGGGTAACGAAAGACACAAATCAAGAAACAGAGACAATGTGTATAGATGATAGAAATCCTGAGGATATACCAAATAATACTGAGAGCATGAATTCTAGCGTGAATGAGGATTGGCACGAAGCTGAAGATGAGGTAGTAGAAGAGTTAATAGAGGAACAGGGTCCAGAGGTACGAGAAATAGTTGAAGAGGAAGGAAACAGAGAGAGAGCAAGAGGGAGACCAAAAGGGTCGACGAAAGAAAACATGCAAATAAGGAAGTTGATGGAAGAAGAAGAAAGAAAGAGAAGAGAGAATGACGAAGAAGAAAAGCTAAGAAGATCTGCCAGAATAAGAAACAGAACATCGTCTATGAGGACGAAGGAATCACAAATACCTGCAAATGTGGAAGAGGCAAAACAGACGTATGAATGGGAGAAGTGGAAGAGTGCAATGAAAGAAGAGAGACGAAATATGTAACCAGTAATCCTAAATATATATATTGAGTTAGTGTGAGAGGACTCTCGTCATTTCCACGGCAAAACCATCCCACCACCCAACATAAGAGGACCTATTTACATCGCACTGATTCCCTCGAACAGAGCTCCTATCATTGCAAAAAAAAAAAAAACAAAACAATTTCAAACGACAGAAACAAATCTCTCGTTTGCATTGCGCGAGATAACGATCGAGGAAATTGTGCATGCGCACCGAGAAAGTGTCCAACTGTAGCTTTCTGAAAATAAAACTGGTCGATCATCTCATTTCTCGAGTGAGATGCAACCGATAAAATGAATATCTCTATACGCAAATGGATAGATATTTTTCAACACTGTTCAATGATAATCGGAAACCCTGAGATTCGAGAGTGTGCTATTTATCGGTGGCTTTCCGTTCCTCCCGCCAGAAGAAGAAAAAAAGAGAATTTAATAAAAGTATGACAATCTCGACCAATGCATCTCTCGCATTTTGTTCCGGTAGAAACGACGAGATATGAGTTCACAAGCTAACTACGAGATTTCGAGGAGACGATTATACTGTATAGTGAAAGCACGCGTACCAGAAGCAGTTAATTACGAATGCTCAAAATGTTGTATTATACACTGCAATTGGGTCAGAAGCGACACGAATATAACTAACTACAGGAAGAAGTTTAACGTATTCATTTTTCCTGCACTGTCGTTATTCCTGATTTTATAAAAAGAGTTAATTCTATAAGTTGGACATGTATAATTTTCCAGTAGGAACTACTACTCTCAATGTTGTAAGACTAAAAAAAAAAAAGACGAAGGAAAGTCTCTGTAAGTTTATTGATTCTGATGAAACGTCAAATAGGCGTCTTAATTATAATGTTCGGTTTTACGATTAGCCTGATGCTTCTGCAGGCCTCGTTAAGATGTGTTGTGAAATTCATTTTTCGAAAGTATGTCAGCCGTCAACTGTCATTACCTTCCGCAATTAAACAGTCATCGCTCGCAAGAAGTGTCTGTCGTGGAAAACATTAACACCTCTGGCGATAAGTTAACTTGAAATTTCCTCAAATTCTCGGACAAGAATTAACTTCTTTGAAACGATCCTGATTATTTATTTACTATTAACGAAAAATATCAATGAATCTTTGCCAATTAATCCTTCGGAATGTTGACAAACTCCATTATAATTTTTATTTTAATTCACAGTTCCATTGCGTTTACTTTCTATTCGCGTTCTCTGTGCGACTGATTTTATCATCGTTCCCCAATGAATCATTGAGAAATTATAGCTAAGTTTCACGGTACGTGGATCGTATCGCGTGTGAGAATAATAACAAATCAATTTTGGCTAATTGGAAGAGAGACTATCGAGACGAAAAAATAAATTGCTAAAGGGAAATTGATTTCATTTTTCAGAAATGCATTATGCAATTATCTTAATAAATTAAATAGTTTACAGAAGATATATACATATGTTGTATATGGCTCCGAGGGAAACGCTTTTGCACGGTATCGAGCGCGCATTGCCACACGTATCACTCTTAGCGATTTCATTTCGTTCCGCTTACGTGAATTCGTACGCCCGTAATACTTTCGATCCGCGTTACAAAAGTTTTAACGCCATGTCCAGTGGAATAGTTGTCAGGGAAAAAATATCCAATGATATTACATCAAAAAAAAAATATTATATCACGAAGATGTTAAGGAAACCTCAATGGAGTAAAAATAACTCAATCATGAATGATAGTTACTATTGATACTAACTTAAAGTGAATTAGTATCTTGAATCTGGTACTTACAAGTTTAAAACAGATACGACTGAAAGAATAATTGAAACTAAAGTTCTACGATACAAATATGATACTGTGATATTTCGTGTGGTATACCAGTTATAAAAAAAAGTAAAAGACAAGTGGCATTCTTCACTCTATTTAATACCAGAAAACTTTCCCTGGCACGACGTTGTTTGAAAACAATTGCCAGTGGCACCACGCGTGACAAACTCTCTTCCCGCGAGAGATATCTACTTATTCTCTAACATCCTCTTAGATATTATCACACGCGAGCTTATTCAAATAAATGACGTTTAAACTCGTCCCCGTGTTCCGCGACTTAAACACGACGTCTTGAGAAATTCTCCATCCGGCTGGATGAAACGTCAACTGAACAACAACCATTGAAATTAATTCCAAATAAAACTCGAAATTCACTGTCTTGATACAAGTGAACATCTTTTTCCATAAGATGGAACTGGCAGAGAACCTAACGGGTATTTCACGTCGCAGAGTAAGGGTTATTCGAGAAACCTTTGTTGTACTTGGGTCGCTAAGCAAAGGACCCTCTCTGTGCGAAAGACAAAGGACTCGTCGAAACAGATGATGGAAAGCGTGTGCAATGAACATGGGAGTAAAATACTCGAGTTTACATATGTATCAGGAGAATATATATTTCGAGCGAGTGCATCGACAGACGGTAGTAGTCCGTAAGTTTCTCCGGTGCAATGCAAACCATTCTTACGCGTCCGAGCACTGAAAGTAGCGGTGAAACCTCCTAGCCTCGACTAATAAACATTTGTCTGTATGTATGTATTTACGCTTCCGATCCGGCTTCCAACTCGTTCTCGCTACGCGTGAGGAACCAGATGTTGCGCGTAAAGGGTTCTTCAACCCGCAAACACTGGCCCTTTCCGCCCCCTCTACGATACTTCACTACCGTCTAAGTAAGTCTAAAGTCTGCTCGAGTCACGTGGCATTAACCCCAGAATCGTCAAGTGGGAATCTTACGACTCCCTGCAACATATTTTTAGAATCCTTTTTTTTCCACTACTTTCAAGCTAAATTCAATATGTATGTTCGAAAATACTATTCTCTTTTTAATTTGAATTTTAATCAGTTATATTTATTATGCGTTATGAGATTGCATAATTCTAATGTAATGATTATCGTAATAATTCTGCTAGCTGAATAACTAATTAATTTGTAATAAACATAATTACTAAGTTTCCTTATCAGCTACATTAATGGGGAAAAAAACCTCATTTTATATGAAAGATCCTGATGATAAGCTGGGAATATTTACATTGTACATGTTATTTGCACGCGACGATTTATTTAGCTGCACGTATAGAGTCTTGCCAGAGATTAAGACCATATTAAGTATGAACACGCTACCTAATCACTCTGACGCGTATCTATTTAAGTTTCTCGGTGCACCGCTCGCTAAAAGCACCTGTACAAACATCAATGTCGATTTACGCGGTTTTTGACTCAAAAGAATTTCAACCTGAACATCATCAACTTGCTCGATTTATCTTTCGCCGTTTATCATGACTAAAGTAGCACGTGCGTTCGATCAAGAACAATTTCTACTGCTATACAATATTTCACTTTGCGAATAATGATCTTGTTAATCCTGTGAGTATAGTCAAGTGTGTACATATGTGTTTAGTGTTTCTATGAAACCGAAATGCATGTACGATTAATAAACAGAAAGTCGGTCAGCTACTCACTAGTTAATGGAGTACTATTATTCCACCTTCTTCGTTATTTAAAACAAAAATGATTTTCTCTGCATACGCTTAGAGATTGTTAATTATATTATGCTAATTGACGATTTTTGTACTAATGTTTGTTGCTTTTACGTTATATCAGTAGTTCAATCTTTCTGTAGAACGTTAAAGGATGCCTCTGACAATGTAAAAGTTCGAATATCAACACTGATTCAACTACCACGATTTCTCCTATGCATCAGCGAAAGGAAATCGCGAAATATCAATAATTGCAGCGCGATCATTAAGGTGTCAATCGCACTGCCAAACTTTCGACGAGGCCTCCTTGTTACTCCGATAGAATCACGCGAAGCTCGTTCGAGAGAAAGCCTAGTTCGCACGTTTCGAGATACAAGAGGTTGTAAAGGGCTATTAATCGAGTAAGAAAACGTTCTCTCCCCGAAATATTTCGTGCAACTTTCCCTGAGCAACATTCTAGGTAGTCTTTAACAGCGCGTAATTCACACCGCTACGAGATGTACTTGCAAATTAGTCGGTTAATTATGTATGGTTCCTGGTTTTATCCTGGTGCTACCTAAAAACGCGGGATTTACTGCGCGGCACCTTAGAAAGTGATAATAAGTAAGGACCGTGTCTAATGTTGCGTAAACTACCATTGCGGGATCAAGTGTTAATACGGAGTGAGGAATAATTCGCGGCCTCATGTATTTGCAAATATATAATTGCACAGAAAGATAGACTGATTTGAAAGACAGATTCAAACGGTGGAATTCCAACAACTTAATCATCGCTATTCAATAAATATATCCAGCATGCCCTGATGTTATGTAGCCACTTTATTTATTACCTTATTTGAGGAAACCTAGACTTGACTTTTACCGTGAAATCAGGATAAATTTATTATATTATCTCGAAACTCCGAAAAATATTAATTCATGTTATTGGAAGCTGTAATTACTATCGGAAGGTATGTAGCAAAATCGTTGCAACTTATTCGATGAGACTTGATCGGAGGAACCCAAGGATACCCAGTAGCAATTGCGGAAAGTGCAATATAAAAAAAAATCCAATTACCAAGGAATACACTACGGCCTCTTGAATAACAAGGAATAAACAAAGGTCCATAAAGCGCGTAACGCGCTTTCTAACGGCAGTACCTATGTATGTAGTACTTGGATAATGTACCTACAAGCGGCTAATGTGCTTTCTTGCAAGTTACAAGCCTCAAGTAGGACGTTCTTTCTTCGGGAGCGATTAAATTCTCTTGGCAACCTCCTTAAATCAGTAATTTCTAAAGCAACATCCACCGTATGCATTTAATTACCTACTATACCGCAAGAAGATTGTATTAGGTGTGTCCAAAAAGCTCTACTCTCATTTTTTGTTAGAGAATAATCATCATCTTGTACATGTATGAAATTATAATTTCGAAATTATTGCAACATCCGAATCAATAGAAAATATTCGACCAATCGAGTAGAACTTATTGCAAACTTTAATACATCAACTACCGTTTCTCTCTCGTTCTTAGCTTGTCTATAATTTATTTATCATCTATCAACAATTTCAACTAAGAATACGCCTGTGCCAACTACTACCAGCTCGTCGATCAGTCGCATCAAAAAGAACTTTGTCAGACCAATTCTACTTAAAAAAAGGTACGTAAAAGAAACCAAAAAAGAATGGTGTAATTAGGGGCACTTTTTACGAATGCCATAATAGCTCGACGTAAATTGTCACGATTGCCCAATCTCGCAAGGAACAATTAAAGCAGAAGATTGAAGATCTCACTGCTGCAGCAGTGCTGGTGAGATCTACCCGACAGGATTCAAGAGTAGAATTTAACTTCAGACATCTCAGTTACTACCGCAGCCGACACCACTTTCGCTCGGAGCTTTTTTTTAAAAGCGTGAAACGTGCGGTGCTCCGCTAAACAAAAGACCAGCTTCCCTCGGAAGTGCAAAACGCGAAAGCATGAAAAATCCCCAGCGCATTACGCGTTAGACTGTCGATGCCCCAGCCGTTCCTTTTCTCCCCCCACCTTTCTTTTTTCGCTGAAAGATTACTTCCGGTTCGGGTTCCCGATTGCGGCATTTGAGCACGCGTGCACAGTTGCTACCGTGCTAATTATAAACCCCGTACTCGGCCATGTGTGGTGATCGCACCCTTCTGCTACAATTGTTGCACAAGAATACTTGGATTTAAACGAGCTTTCTCGTCTCAGAAATCTCGTTTTGTAACTTCAATTAGATTGGTTCTAACTATTGTTGCTGTTTAATTATTTGCCAGCGAAAAATAAAATTGTTACTGTGGATTATTTATGTATTACTTTATTGAAATAGAAACTCTAGAAGTGATAGGAATGACAGAACTAAGACAGCATGGCCACCAAGACTACTAGCACTACTAGTTAAACTATGGTTTCTAGATTAATTCGATTGGACTGAACAATGTGACGGCCCTGCCGCTATTAATTATGCTACTTTCCTATCACTTATATTGCGAATGTACTAACAAGCTCGCTACTGGATTTCCACTGTGAAGCCAGCGTCACATACAAGTAGATTCTAATTGACGTTTACTGAATGTAAATGGTTTAAGTAGAAATGTGCAGTAAATTTCGTATGCAATTCGAGAATAAGTCTGGTGTAAAGGTTTCTAATCCGGGATTTAGTTGCGAATGACCTACGATAGTGGATATTCTATAGAAAGGATTGTCCGGCGTGAAAGCATAATGTTGCTCTTGTCTACTTTTAATAGTTTATTCTTAACGCTTAATGCTTTACACTTTTAAACCGACCTTATGATCATGGTCACATTCCGGATTTTAATATCTATCCTATCGATAATTTGTATATCATGATTATTAATTAACACGGATTTTGAAATGCAAAAACAACCGTGTAATCGAGAAAATTACTCAGATTTTTCACGATCGTGACGCAAATTAAAAATAACACCTTCGAGTTATCTATGATTTTATTATTCCAAATTGAAGCAATGGAAAAGTTTCGCAAGAAAATTCCGGTATTTTAACCATTACTCATTGACAGGAAGCCACAAAAAGTCATCTTGAATTCGGCTTTTTTCCTGGAAGTCAGCCGGAGTAAAATCCGGTTGAACGCTTTAATCTTGCACAGTGAGCTAGTACAAAAAACCTGACTAAATACACCAGACACTTTTTGCACGTCTCCGACAGTGACAAACATTCAACTTTTGTTCTCTCGCCGTCAATAAACATTGCGTAACAGTCGCTAGATTTTCTCCGAAAATTCATTCTCTTTTAACGTGAAAAGTTGATTTTACTGGAAATAGAACCCTGACAATCTGAATGCTTAAGTACATTATTTACCTGCGCATGTTATCGATGCGCGCATTACTATTTCGTTATCTACTATCTGGTGACGGTATCATCGCGTCTTATCTGTTCGAGTGCTTTCACAGAGACAGTTGAGATAACTCACTTTCTCTCTCTCTCTTTCTTTCTTTCTCTTTCCACGGCGTAACCAAAAAAAAATGACCACGACGCTTATCATCGATTATTATCTTTATTCTGCGAAGAGAATTTCATCCTGGAAACAATGGCTCTCACGTAGGCTGCACTTTGGATTAGTGGTGGTCGATGGTTTACGATTTTGCACGGATAAGCTTCTTGCATGACAATCCAGGAACACATTCGTGCTCGCGTACCGTCAAATATTTGTGTATTGAAACTTCCTGTAAACCCTCGGACGAAACTTCGAGCGAAGGTATACACGTATAGAGGGATATGTCAATACATAATTGCTTCGTAATTACGTGACCGCACTGGCCTGCGAATGATGGTGCGCAATAACACGCGAAAAACTTCTGGTGGATCGTCCTGTCCTATTCTTTGATTGCGCCTTTCCGGTTGCTCCCTCTCGGACACGCTGCTTCGTTCGCTCCTAAGAGTCGATTAAAGTTTCTTACATGCAAGCTTCTGCTAATATACAGGTCTGAACAAAAATATTTGCACACTAGGTGATACATTATGATACGAA
The DNA here is from genome assembly GCA_963989405.1 of Trypoxylon attenuatum. NCBI lineage: Eukaryota > Metazoa > Arthropoda > Insecta > Hymenoptera > Crabronidae > Trypoxylon > Trypoxylon attenuatum. The sequence continues at coordinate 19,008,070 of OZ022491.1, forward strand.
TTATACTTAAAAATTCACTTGTTTTAATATGCTATAAGGAAAATTATGTAGATATTACACTGGTGTTGTTACAAATTTGTTCCTTAATTCTTAGTATTGTAAGATTTTGTATCATAATAAGCATAGTGCAGCAATACTTTTCCCCAAATTTAATGTAAAACTTATTAAAGTTGTTTTTGGACAGCATTGTGAGCTACCAAAAAAATTGGCGAAATGGAAATGTGTTCGGAAATGGAAAACGATTTTTGCACGCGATGAGACGCAATGTTTCGATTGAATCATTAATTATTGTAGATAGCAGAAGATCTACCGCAGTGAACTTGAGAAAGTTTGGTCCCATGCCAACTTCAGTTTCTCGGATAGGAAATTTTGTTTGAAAGACAATTCGAGAAACTTGAATTGGCACGCGAATGGAGTAGTAATTTATTGGATGGAAATCTATGTATATTGTATTATTACTACTGGATTGACCTTTACGTCCGCCATCATGACCAAAGTTAAGAGTTGCATAAATCATTTAGAGTCACATATATTTTACAGTAATTACCATGAGTCAATTTCACCCAGCAAATTATTACGAATCAGTATTTAAGTTGGACTTTCATAAATAAATAGCCTCGAACAATGAATAAATTTCGATTGATTGGTCCTTACAATTAAACAAATTGTTTCTTGTTTAATCCCCAGAAATAAATTTAAAGAATAATACAGTTTAATACAACTGATTTCAATCAACTATTATTCAGATCCACTTTATAGATATTTCAAACAATTTTCAATATCATAATAATTATTCCATTCCAAATTAAATCGATCAGTCGTTTAACTTAATCTTACATAAATCATGTTAAAGGAAATATCCTAGACCAGACAAATGTCAGATTCTTGAACCGTGAGTATCAAGAGGAATGTTTATCCCAAGTTAGACACGTTAGGACCGTTAGATACGATTCCAACAGGTCGATAGGGCTTCGTTGAATGCATCGATAGTCTCGTCAAAAGAACATAACGCTGAATACGTGCGTGTGGGCACGTCCACACCTTCGACATTATTATTGTGAACAGCGGTTTACTGGTCACATGGAAAGGAGGGAGGGGAATTCTTTGAGTGTTTTCTAAGCGGGGGACAGCTTTGAGTACATACACGTATAGTACAATATACATATACTCATAGGACGAACGGACTCTTACTTTCCAAAGAAATAAGCAAAGCGTGCGTGACGCACGCTTCGCGCTCCTTTCCACACAATCGACATCGAACCTCCATGAACGCCCACGAACCTCAGGGTCATACGTTTCTGACCAAACTTGAAAATTTCTAAAAATCTCTGCCACCATAAAGAAATAAACTAAAATGACCAACGAATCACAAAGCTCGAATTTATAACATTCTAAAAAGATAGAAACAGTAGAGAAATGATCACGTTACGATCTTCTAGAAGTGAAAGACCGACTGCAATTAAATTTGATATTCAAAAATGAATTTGTATGGAGAATTGAACACATGACTAAGGTTTAACTAGTTTGGAGATGAGGAAGGACATACATGTATAAGTTGAGGGTGAATGTACTAGTAGTAACTAATAGCGTATTACAGATAATGCATGATTGGGTTCGAGGTAAGACTCAATAAATCCTGAGCGTGATCGATTGATCGTTAACCTTTAATGATTGGACATCAATCGATACGGGACTCACGGTGCACGGAGTTTTAATGATCGCGCGAAGGTGAGCGCCTTGGAAGTTTCCTAATCAACTCGCGTGTCTCGGTGCAGTCAAGATCTAAGAGTACTCGGGAAACACGTTGCTTTCAACAGTGACGCACGAATGATAAAGAACACTTTGGCCTACCCTTGAAAACGGTAATTACATCGAATGGAACGTGTGGCATGCACTAAACCGTTCGTTTTACAGTTTCATTTTTCGCAGCCAAATACTTTCGCAACAGACAATTTTCATAATTGGCTAAAATGAAAAATATTTTCCTGGCAAAAAATTCAACTTTACTTACAAAATTTATTTAGAATTATATTTTGTGAATTATTGTCTCGGAATGTGCGCGTTTCATCGTTTCAGCTATTGCTCGTTGCGAGCGCCTTGCGAACAGTTATCGATTGACCCATTAATCAACTATTAGATAAACATAATGCGGTTAGCATCCGGGCTTCCCACACATTCGTGCAATTGTTGATCGCTGACTAGATTTATGCACGCTGCCACATTTCCGGGTTGCCGAGTTTATGAAGCACGTAAGGAGCGTCTGAGAAAGTGTTCCAAACACCATAAATGCATCTTGACGGGAGCAGCATCGCGGAGCTATGGTAAAAAGCCCATCGTCAACCCACTACGGAAGCGAATCATACCAATTGAGGCAGTGGCAATTTTACGTGTTACGTATTACGGCAGAACCCTAATTACTCAACCGGCAAATTCAGGCGTTTAGATGCATTCTGTCAGCTTTTTACGGTTTCGCGTTCACTGTTCACTCGGCTAGAAATCATGCAAATAGATTCGCATGGCTAAACAACCAGATTTAACAAAACTATATAATACTGGATGAATTCAATGGTTATCGATTCGTGAATTTAGCTTTCAAATAGTTATCAATTCCAAATTGACAAGGATTATTGTTGGACCTAATTCCGTGTATTTTAGAGTTCGGTGTACACACTGACATAAGGATTAGAAATAAATGGAAATTGGAAATTCGAATATTAAAAAAAGTTTGAAGCCAAAATGAAAGTAGGAAGTTTTGTGAGGGATGAGTCTAGGTAAACGTGGAGGCTCGTAAAAGTCTTATTACGCTTAATTCCGTTGAATGAGATCACGAGACACCGATTAGTTGCACTTTTACCATAATCAAAATTTTACGATGCTTATCGGCACGCTAACACTGCGGTCGTTCAAACAGCAGCAAGGAAATCGCAAAATCCGTTTGTTTCGCAAGTTACAAGGCAATTCACATTAAGAAACTCGTTAGAGAAAAAAAGCCGAACCGTGCTAAAAGCTAGTCAATATTTCGCATTGTAAACCTTTAGCATTTCCTACTGTCAGAAATTGAAGCCACTATCTTCGCAGTCGAGTGATAACTACTTGGCAAAATACCAATCGACGTCATTCTGAGTTAAAATAAAAAGTACACTAAAACTTCTGTTGTGGAATTTTATCTCGAACGATAAGATCACTTCAAAGTGACGTCAGGAATATAATACGAAAAGTAGATTTCACGTTGAAACAAATACCAATATTCAGAATGCTGTAGATAAATATTCTGCATAAAAAGAGCTTAGAGGGGTAACTAAAGATACTAGAGTAACAAAAAGAAGACAATGAACTTTGAACTTTCTTTTGATCATCCCTATAGACTTTTCCAACCACTGCATTAGGAATTTGAAGCAAGTCTATAGTAGAGTATGTATGTACTATGGATTTCAGCGTCCTACAGAACAGTAAATCCATAATCCGTGCCAGGATGCACCTGTCTCTTCCCCAAATCGCGAAACTCCCTTGCTCCGCGGCAAAAGTGGAATTTACCCAGAGGCAGTAAATCGGAAGAATTTGCACTCTCGCAGTAATGGGGGGCGACGGAAGAAGAGACTGAACCGCGTAACCGCAAGTAAAGCTTGGGAAGAGAAATTTCTCTCTTGCTCGAATTTCTATCCACATAACGCACGGAGAAAGTTTATCTCTCTCTCCACGCAATGCATTCACGAAATTTTCTCTATTTTCCGTTCCCATTGAAATCGTACTCTCGGTGCTAAAGTTATCTATAATTATTCGATAAATCGAGATTATCGAGACGTTTAATGAGGCATGAAGCAGCTGTCTTTGATCAAGTTGCAAAATGAATAATGATATCTCACGATAAATAATAAAAGTATATACGTGTACATTCAAGCCTCTTATAATACGGTGTGAAAATTTTGATAATCCTCTTATAACAGTATATTCTGATAATATGTCTCATATATAGTATAGCTTAGTATGTATATTCGGACAAACGTCGTCCAGAAATTAAATTCAAGAACTTCTCCATTCATTCTCATTGTATCATATTACAATTTCTATTATTATAATTATGATAAAAAATTGACTGTAATAGCACAAATAATACGAAATAAAATAATGTAAAAATTATACAAATAAAATGAACATTCGATGTATTGGCTCAACGCACTTTCTCAAATGAGGTGATCGATAGATATCCACATGAGTGTAGACCAATGTGTAAGTATAAAAGTAGAGCTCCGCACGCGTGTATCAAACGAGTGAGTCACGATCAGACGTAACCGCTGCTCGCCATAACGCCGGGTTTGTAATCAAATAGGATCTCCGTACGATCCAGTGAGCAAGACGCACGCTCGTGAAAGTCCGCACCTCGCGTTACTGGCTGAAACTTATTGAGTTGCAGCCGAACGACCGTGTTCGACGCGGAACCGAACGGGGAGATCGCGCTGGAAATCGAATTTGTCTAGGCCGCCGACTTACCCCGTAAATTACAGTCAAAGTAAGAAGAGTGAATAGTCAGCTTCCAAGTACATATCCCCCTACTCTATAATTTTATTTCAATTTTTCGATTAACGACCCTCAGTGAAAAACAAAGTACTTTTAGTCTATTGGAAATTCTTTCAATTTGACTATTGGAAATATACTATTATAGGTAAAAAGAAATATGTGTAAGAAAAGAACGAGATAACTGAATGCAGAAAACGTTGTTTTAGAGTAAAAAGTGAAGAATTAAGAGATTAGGTGTATTCTTATGTCTTGATATTGCTCTGTGGTTGCACGAGATGAATGAATTTCTTTCGCGGATTTTTGGTAATAAGAAGCATGTTAGATGCGTGAATTAACACCTATGTAACTAGCCGCACGACTGGTTTGACTGGATTGGTGCATATGTTATACTCGCGAAAGAAAGTTGCCAGGGTGAACTCATGATAAGAAGACTGCTTGCGAAGGCCAACGTATTGTTCTTATCCCATTGCAGGGAAGCAAAATCATACCGTAGAATTGTAATCTTCGACTGCTCGAAATAATAGGAAGGAAAATGACTTCGGGCGACTACTAAAGTCGAAAGTTAGAAATGAGATGAATATTCATATGTATATGTACTTCTACCGTCTAATCTTCTACTGAGGGTTCGCAAGTGAAAATCATGAAGAATGAGAAGTCTTGTTTCCGGTTAAGTATTCCAATGCAATTATTTGGCCCTTTATGATTTCACTCTCCCTTTCACACATGACTTATTCTATCACTATTTGAAAATGTAGCACTATTTTATTACTACTATAATTACCAAGTTATTTTGGAAAAAATCAAGCTACGAAAAATTAATCGTTAAAAGTCCTAATAGAAGTAAAAACAGTTAATAATTATTGATAGTTCTAGCATTAAACTGATGTTCCCGTTACTCTTATCTATGTCGTCGAAATTTTCTGTCAGTCCGAGATAGAACGTTATCATCCCAATTTGCAGTCTGAGTCAATTGGCTCGAAATCAGCAAGGATCAGAGTGACCAACCATTCGAAACCGTTTCCGGTTACCGGGAGTGTCGGCGCGACGGTGGAAGACTGTAAACCGACCGCAATGACGATACCGTTACCAATTTTTAGCGCGGTTAGCACGCGAGTTGGCTTACCGCGCGCTGAGAGCCGCAATCTTCCACCTTGTCGTTGCACACTAGAGACTAACTCCTCGCGAACACTCGCGAATTTGATATCTCCACTCTCGGTGCTCTGCGGCTACCAACTCGCGGCCATAAGGCCCGGCAAGCCAACGAAACTGGGACAAAATAGAAAAACACGATCCAACACGACAATTCCAAGCATAATTTTCGATCACGCTACTATCGCGAAAGAGACAATGTCGACGTTGTGGCGAAACAGTGGTTTAACGTTTAGAGTTAACAACAGACTATACTTATATCTCTTCCTACCGTTGTCGCAAGAATAATTCAACCTTGATATAATATATAACTCAAGAAAAATATTAGTTATTGAAATTTGTTGAAAATTATATTCATTGTCAATTTAAAGAAAACTCAAGGCTTCCACAAAAATCTATCCTCTGAATAAGAAATATTCAATCTATTTGAAATATAGAAATCCTTACTATTTTATTATTAGTGAAAACATCAATTTTGTCAACGATAATGAGTTTTTATGAAAGGAATCTTACCCGGTCGTACTAGAGTCAAAGAAACTCTCAACACTTGGAATTCCATTTTGATACCGATCGGAATCATCTTCAGGAGCAATAAGAATTATTGGTATAATTTGATGATCTCTGAACGTTGGATTTTCCTCTTCGACACTAGAGAATTCAAAACAATTTTCATTGTCTATTGAATCCTCCGAATTGTTGAATTTTACGACGAAATAAAATCTACTGCATACCCCAAATTCAGAACCCGTTCAACCAGCGATTCAAACTGAATTTCCGCCTCAATATTATGACGATTCAGTGTGTCTATAAAATTTCCATAAGTCACCACTTCCGAAGCGATGACAGAATTCGTAATCATTTGGATCGTATCGGTCTCAAGAGCAGCAGATCGTCTCTGTATTAAAGTCTCCCGAGCAATACTTTGCGTCAAGCGACCGCCTACGGATACGCACATTCGCACATTTGAAATGCAAAATGTATCTAATTCCCATAAGACGTGAATCATTCAAGTTCAATTCGGGAATGAAAAAAACGACTTGAAGAAAAGTAAAATAAGTAAATGAAAAATCGATTCAGGAGAAAATTTTCATGAGCATCGAACTGTCAGTGAAAGATTAACTGTACTTGACTGCTCAGCGTTTACACCCGAAGTCGAAGATTCACCAAGGTTCGTCAGAGACAAATAATTTGGCGTTTCTTCGTGAATCTCACTCTCGCTCGTATCGTTGTCATCCACATAATCCCCCGGCTCAACTACCAGGCTGCTAGTTTCCTCCTGTCTAATCTCGCCGGCTACCGTCGACACTGACCAAACGTTTTTCATGCGGTCGTGAGTTACCAAGTACAAACGTAGGATTAAGTGAAAGTCAAATAAAAGCATTCGAATATCACGTTCGTAACAATAAGCCGCTTAACATCGGGATATGTCTATCCGCAATGTAAATGTATTCTGATATTGTTAATGCAAAAATTAAGTGATATTAGAAAAGAAGAGTCTAGTAACTTTATACTTGTTACAAAAGAATCTATGAATATAAAATATAAAAATTCATATTAAACCCCTTTAGTATCTTGTAATTTCTCTATAATAAGTACCATTAAAACATTGCTTGAAAAGTATTCATTTTGATAAATATGATACTGAAGTTAATAAGTTTTTAATTTATGCGCGGGAAAATTATTTTAATATAGAGAATCGAAATATTAATTCTTAGATACTATAAAGGTTTAAGGTTTCATTTCATTAATCAATTGAGAAATGTACCGTTTAACGCGTTCGCGATATTTTCGTTCTCAACGACGTCTGGGACAATAGGCAGGGTCATTGTGTCACTATTCCTGTTATTCTCTCCTTCAGACGTATTGTTCTGGATATTCTTTAACTTCATTAGCTTCTTCAAGCTGTTCACGATTCTCGGTAATTTTATTCTAATCTGCTCAGCATAATCGTCGAATGAACCGTTATGTCACGGTGAGATAACAAATGTATATTAATAAACACGTGCAAACACGAAACACCATCGTAGTTCGTGGTTTTTCATGCAAACCTAATATAATGACAAAATACCTACTCTAGAAGCAATTGACTTTATAATACTCTTTTAAAATATACGAAAGAAACTTTCACCGATCGATTTTTCCTTTCGTCAGATTTAAAGAATTTACGCGGTTAAGCCTTCTTATAGGGTACATCAACCAAGCTTTCGTTATAATTCTGTTATACAATATACTATAAACTTCTAATCACATCTATAAAATCAAGGTAAAACTAGCGTGTCCCGCTAGTTGTTCACATATAAAACACAGAGTTATTTAGCAATTTTACAGGAAAATTACAGCAGCCAACGGAATTTTACTTTAAGCCTTACGAACGTGATTCTATTATGTTGGCAGAGGCTAAGGTTAGTCGAAAACAATAGTATTAAATGCTAGCTGTATATCGATTTCCTAAGTTCTATTCGGATGTGGTTCTAAGTCGCGTAACATAGGCTCACCTTCTCGCTTATTGTACTCGTAAGAGACTGTTTGATACCCTTATCACTGCGGTGAATATTATCTCTCAAGTCACTATTGAGCGAAGCTTGCGAGCTTAAGATTTCCTCGGGATTACTCGCCATAGAACTCTCATTCTCAGAGAAGCTTTCTGACGATGTTCTGAGGCTCATAGCGACCCGAGATAAGGTGAAGGTTACTTGTAAATTTTGACATCGTGTTAGGTTCGCACGTTAGGTTACTTTCTGATTATCGATATCTGCTTGTTTCAGTGTTATTGTTATGGACGAGATCGGGGCAAAAAGTTTGGTTGGCAAGGTAAACTACAGTGGTAACAGGGGCAGAGTACGATATCAGTGTAAATCGAACGTTGTTGGATAAATATAGAATTCGAAGTATCACGAGAACCTCTGGATTCTCCCGGAATGCTTATCAGTTAGCTCGTACCTAAGTTTTCTCACGTATTTTAGATGCTCCTATAAGAGACCTATTCGCGAGTTCACCGCCACAAACTCAACGCCGGAATCAACAGAAAAACTCAAAACAAAGTTGACCAAAGGGCTTGGCCCGATTCTACGCAACCTGAAACACAGAACCGGGCCGCGTTGTTCTATACATATCTACAGTAAACTGGGTGTGCTTCAAAACGCTTCAGATTACTAAGCTCTTTTTCGAAATACAATGACAAACGTATCAGTTGCACACAGTAGAATGAATCACAAGGAAAAACCGAATGCATGTTCAGAGACAGATACATCCGACTTGTTTCAACATGTATACGTCGTAACTTAGTAGACAAAAACATTCATTATCCGATTCGAAACTCAACTGATACCTTCCATTGTATTTCCTCGGTTTTGTTTAACAACTCCACCAGACGCGAAATACAAAAACCTCAACTGAAAACGCGTGTGTAAATGACACAAGCAACGAAAGTAAGCAATGGTACGAAATAACGAGGGGAATTGTGCGTTGACGAGTGACACGTCAAAAGAGGATCAATAACGAGAATGGTACTCACCTGATAAGCGTAAGGTGTGCAGGGTACGTAAAATTCTCTACTCATAATAAAGGAGGTTCGGGGCGGTTGTAAAATCCAGCTGACGGAACTTGGGCAAGTGTCAAAACGCCGGTGGCGCCATCTTCGACTCCTTCGGACTGTAGGATCGTCAAGCTGTCACGAGGAAGAATCCTGGAGTTTTGGAGTGGAGACGTGCCATTTTTTGGAAGGACTCGTTTAGTAGATCCTGACGACCACCGCACGTGGAATGTGAAGTGTATTGGCCGAATCGAGCGACATTGGCAACGCGAGGTCGATTGCTGTCAAAGCACCGTGCTCCGAGTCACTAACACACTACATACACACTTTACACGTACTACTGGCGAGCGTAATCCATTGGTCGATCGCGGTGCGCTTGATGGTCTGGACGGTTTCGATGCGATCGCGAGGTAAACGTGTTCTGTTCGCCCATTCGAGACACTACGCGACACGCACTGGATTATATATATCGGTATAAACGGTACTGTATTACGGATACTACTATTTGACTACGCCATTTTCACGCTGGAGTTTCGGACTCATCCGTAACAGCGAGTAACCACCGCCCTCGACTACTGGCAGATGCCGACTGCCGCCAATCATGAACACCGGGGCGATACTGGCGACAGCCGGACGAAACTTGCCGAACGCTGCCGACTGCGCCCGACACCAGCGCCCTTCTGCGGCTCGCGCTGGTAACAAGTATCACCGTCGGTAATTAACTGATTTTGAATAGAGATTTGAAATGATTGATCGAAATAAATAATTGTGAGAAAACATGACGCTTTGATGTGTTACTCTTAACGTTAGTTTAGAAATACTTTTTACAGAAATATTATGTAATTTAATAATTTTCTTCGGGTTCCCAACCTAATACTTTCTCTCTCCTTATCCACGCAAGTCATTTCCTTTCGTCTCGAGATTGATAATAAGCCGAAATAAAATATAAAATCAATGAAAATTTGTAATATTAATGTTTTAAGCTATGAACCAAGCCAACTCACTTCTGGTTTCGTAATACACGTTAAAAAAACTTCGACCGGTTAAAAATAAACTCAAGACAGATATTTTTGGTGACCTTCAGCTTATGCGAGCATCGCCAACGTGAATTAAATACACGAAGTGAGTTTTAAATGCACATAATTTTCAAGCTATAACTAGATACATATTCGAACATTTATTTGCAAAGTTTGCATACAGCAAATTGAATATCATCATTTCATGTTTCAAAAAGTTTGCAAACTTTTGCGGTATTATCCGAATTAAAGAAATGGAAATAATTTCTTTTTTAAAGAACAGTTAGCTGTGAAATTGTTTATTACCTTTGATAAATCAACAAAAATTTAGGGTCTAAATCAAGGTTGGAATTTTTCCCAAAGTTTAACGAGATGAATTAGAGGAACCGAGAACTTCCAAATATGGAGGGCTGTTACGAAACGGCAATCAGTCAGGTGCAGAACATAGCGGGTCTCGACCTACTTCCGACTTTCGCACAGCACCCACAATCTTTCGAGCATTGGCCCACGTGTCTCTTCCTTTGTGGCGGTCGTTTTGACGACGGGTGCTGCTTCTTTTTCTGTGGCTCGATAACTACGTTTCGCGGTATTAAAATATCGTCCCATGGAATTTCAACGTCATCCGTGTTACAAGTTTCTTCTTCTACAGGCGCTCGAATTTCTACTGGTTTTTCTAGAGTAAGATCGCTCCATGGAATCTCTAAGGTAGATCCGCAGGTTGCTGGATCAGCTTCTCTGGGTTTTACCACCTCCGAAATAACCAAGTCGTGCCAAGGCAAAGGCATCGAACCAGTAGATTCTTTCTTCGCCGGTTTACCTTCGTTGAGTTCCTCAACAGCTTCTGGCGTCTAGAAAAACATAAAATTTTTTTTCTTAAGAGACCTGTTAGGAAAAACACTTCAAGGCCTGAATGCTTTAATCAATCGATTATTATGTACTTCGTATTCATTGGTAGAGTTGGACGAGATATGTCGGATCTTCATGCCAGCAGCTGGTAACGCAATATCCTTCCAAGGCAATTCAACCTTTGAATCGCATACTACCGAAGCTACTGAAAATTCCTTTCGCAAGTTTCTCATGTACGGCTCGTGATACGTGTCCTCCTCTGGATTAAACACAAACATCTGCCTCTTCCTCTTCGACTGCTCTTTCTTCAAACGTTGACGCCGGTGCATTTGCGCGCGAATGCACATGCACATTTGACTTCGCAATTTGCTTTCGTACATCCTGTATTTCTGTAGGATTTTCTCCGAACCGAAAAAGTTAATTAATACTTGTTAATTTCAGGAGATTGGTTAACCTTATGCCGAGAGACGACTGCTTACTTATAGCATTTGTTTTTTCATCTGCACAGGCGTCCGTCAGATAAATTTGTATTATTATATAATATTAATTTATTTCTCGTAAAAGCAGTGATACAGAACATAAACAAACTAGATTGAATATACTGTCAAAAGACATCTTCTGATTTTCTTATTGCTTTAAAATTTGGAGAATGATAAATTGTTGCTGTAAAAACGAGAAACACCTTACTTCTGTTCGCAGACACCAGAAGGTACTTGTAGCTAGGATAAGGACTGCTGCATTATTATCGAAGATGAATAATCCCGTATCTACGCTGTTCCTTGGAGGTCAAAGACGCGACGATATCTGAAAAGTTGTACGGTCATCCCTGCACGCAGTTCGAGATACCCATGTACATACATATCCGAATGCGACGATAGGAGCAAGCACGCGAGGAAATACGTTCGGTCACGGACATTGGTCAGTTCGTGGGTTTTATCGCGGCATCTGTGGAGAGATGGTGGTATAACGTGAAAAATCCACTAGTTGCCGATAAAAGGAAATCCGCAGTAGCTTCGGTTTGATTTCGCGATTAAACTGCTCGAAAATTACGAAGAATTATAGGTGAAGCTTGCACAAGAACAGGATAAAATCAAATTTGAAAAACGCATTCGAGAAACGTTGCGACAGTGATTGTTAACGGAGAAGTGTAACGTCGAAAGAAAAGGTTACAGAAGAGGCACTGACTACCGTGGTAGGACTACGTTTAGAAGGCAGCCATCTTGCAATCCCTAATCAAAGATCTTCGGCTAGCGGGTATCGCTGTCTGGTTTTCAGCCAGTTAATATCAACACACAGTTCATCAAATGGCTTTAAAACGAATTAATAAGGTACGTGAACAATCTGAGGTGTTCGTATCGCAGATAGACAGCCGGCTGTTGATATCGTGTGTGCCGAATGCGGTTGAACGCCCTTAACGATTTTGCAGTGAAGCAATGTGAGCCAGCATTGAAAATCGTGTTGGCTTTTTCCCCCTTTTTTGCATTCCTTAATCGTGCTTTGATTTACTCGCGAATGCATTTATTTATCGAGAACGGTGCCCGGCGTACGCGGCACAGTGTGCGTCTACAATGCCAGTGGACCTAGCCACGGTGACAGTGAAAATCTGAAAAAATTTTCAGTGACTCTCTTGTAAATTGCCGGAAGTAACGTAAAACCGTGCGTTACATGCATCTCTCTCTATATATATATATACATGTATGCATCGAGCTATAGATAACTCAGAAATTACGAAAATTTCATTAGTGCACTCATGCTCTAATCGGAAAGAGCGGCACCTCGAATATCCTTGTGACCGTGAATCGTTTTCCTTGATTCGTCGTTAGAAACTCAACCATGTGGTTCTATCACACATTTGTGAGATAAAGTGAATCATTTCTACCAATATATTTGTCTATGATGCATGCCAGTGGTGCTGATTGTCAGTCACTCCTATACCTCCCACAGCGTAGTCTCTATCTTTGCTTGGAACTGAAAGCTTTCCGGATGATGCTTTTGTTCCGTAGACATCAGATTTGATATATGATTCGAAAGCTTTAATGTCGCTCTTATAGTTAAGCTTTATATACTCATGCTTTTTTATATTACACATACACAGGAACTTTTGTACAGCAAGCCATTCTTAATACGATAAAGCTACTCGGGCATAGTGCTACTATGTCCGACTATAATCTTAACAAAATTGTTAGGTTTAAGATCTTACATTCTGCCATAATCTGATTATGTTTCCTGGTTTCTCTGATTTTGTGCACAAAGCTGATTTTCTTTATGATATGCCTTGTGATATATATGCACATTAAAGGTATCGCTTTAATAATAGTAGTTTAAGAACCGACTTTGGTATAGTATACCATTGAAAATATTGTGTACAGTTCCATGTCTCTTCCCAACTTCAAAGTGGCATAAATTTTATAAAATCTATGCAGTAAATATAAAGCAGAGGAAGATTTTACAGAATTTTGTTTATGTATGTTCACGCATGATTGATCAAGAATAAAGCAGATAAGAATGACATATATTTCATTGGTCGAATGGTATCCATGTTTTAGAGCCTATATCCAACACTATTACAGCCATATTTATCTATAAAATGTTAATCTAAAAATAATACATCCACTCAGGTTTTTCATATAGGTATTACTTCTTAGGTATTTAGATTTGCCTTTCACTGAAGGATACTTACAAGTAAAAAAGGATGTTACTCTTAATAAATAGTCATGAAAGTAATATGACAATAATAGATTATGTATTTTCAGATATTATAATACGTGTACTTCTTTTGTCATAATAGGAACTTCAGGACCTTGGTAGAGATCCACCCGCGCAATGCTCTGCTGGCCCAGTAGGAGATGATCGTAAGTTCATAAATTTTAATATTCACTCGATCACAGCGATACTTTGTGCCTATTTTATAAGGAGGACACAGTTGTCATAATGCGTGTTGTAATAATAAATGATTACTTTTCGTGGAAAAATCGTATTGTTTTAAGTTTTCAAAGTATATTTATGAGTATTGACGTTTAAATGTTCCCTGCGATACTTTTTAAGGTTTTCTTCTTATACCTGCAGTTTTGAAGTCACAATATTTTTACATTTAATTTTAATATCTTTCCAGTATTCCATTGGCAGGCTACTATTATGGGACCAGTAAGTATCTGTCCTTTTATTCCTCTCTTGTGTTTTTTCAATCTCAATAAGCCATTCTGGGGAATAGTATAATATAAAATAAATTGATCATTTAATATTGTAGTTCTGAGAATACATTCTTGCATACAAAATACCTGGAATAGCAATAACGTTTCTTCGTAATCGGTATTGGCCGATACAAGTTTTATCCTTGCGTGCTTATACAGAATTCTGTTGTATTCTACGAAAGATACCATCTTTTTTCTACTTCATGTACTTGAAAATTCAATTTATTTTCAGCCTGACAGTCCGTATCAAGGAGGTGTTTTTTTCCTAACAATTCACTTCCCCACAGATTACCCATTCAAACCACCCAAAGTATGTATATTTCATTGGGAATGTGTACTTGGCGCATAATTATATGTACCATAATTTTTATAAAATATAACTCTTTTCTTCTAGGTTGCTTTCACGACTAGGATCTATCATCCGAATATCAACAGTAATGGAAGTATTTGTTTGGATATCCTAAGATCTCAATGGTCCCCAGCACTCACCATATCAAAGGGTACATATTTTGTACTTCTTTTTTTTCTGCGAAGCCTTTTCCCAACTGTACTCTGCTGTTATTGACGGATTCATAGTAGGAATGGATAGCTAACGCAGGCTTTGTTTTTCTATGTTTACAGTGTTATTGTCAATATGCTCCCTGCTTTGCGATCCAAATCCAGATGACCCATTGGTACCAGAGATAGCAAGGATATACAAAACTGACAGGGAGAAATACAATGAATTGGCACGCGAATGGACGCGCAAGTATGCCATGTGATGCGCCAATCTCCGTTGACCTCAACATCCAAACGCCACCAAGAAGCAGCCCCAGCCTATTGCCACTTATGCATCAGCACCGATTGAAATTAGCTATGGCTCGTCTACTTTTAAACTTAAGCCAGTACTCGGGCTCGAAGAATGCTCAGGCAAGCGTGATTGATCTGAAGTTCCCCTTCGTCCCGAGAGGCCTGCGAATATTAAGACGTTGCCACAAATGGCAATTGAGGCAATTTTTAAAGGTGGTCACATAACATTATATATATATATAAATCAGGCAAAAAAAAGAAAAAACACAGAAACATGTCCGCTTTGATTTTCATAAATAAAAAAAAAATGGAAGTAAAACATAGGAGAGTGAAAGTAGGATTTGTATTTGAATTGAATAGTTTAATTTCGAATTATTGTGCTTATGATAACTGTAATGATGATATACCTACTTTCTCAGTGAAACGGAATCCTTGAACTGACAGCACACCGATTGTTAGTTTTAACGCAAGTGAACAATGTTTGCCCGTCCCTTGGAACGATGCGGTCACTTTTTTGTAAGACTGGGCTATATATAAATACTACTGAAACTATACCTATACGTTTTGTTCAATTATTGAAATTCCTTACCTGTTTTAACAAATTCTACGAGTAACTCAAAATATCTGGTTTGGTTCCTCTCTCTCTCTCTCTCTCTTTTAATCTATCTCTATTTCTCTCTCCCTCTCTCTCTCTCTGTGTAGTAGTTTAATTATGCATATCGTTAATCGATAAAATTGGACTATACAACGCTGATTAATCGAAAAGGAAAAGAAAATATTCGATCAACTGTATGACCCCAGTATTTTGTACCTGCTGTTCGTGGGTTCTTAGGGTACTATGTGATTAATCGAAGACATTCGCATACTTATGCCACCAGTTTATCTTTCAGATTCTCAACTTTAGTTATGTACGAGCCACGTAGTCGTCGGTGTCACTATATTTATCGAGAAAAAAATGATGTTGATAAGCGATCGTATTTTGTTTTAACTTTTACGCGATTACGTGACACAAAAGTACACACTCTAGTGTCAAGTAAACCGGTGAGATTACGATGGATTTGTAAAATCCCCGAATTAGTTTTATATTAGTGCGCTATTATATTATTCACCACATCGTGCGTCGTAACTTGCGAATTAAGAATTTGCAAGGCGATCCCCGCTATACTATATTACTCATATCACTGCGTTTACTATTTTGTTTTGCGTGTAAATTTTTCTTTAAGTCACCACTTTTTTCTCTTTATTATTATTATTATTATATTATTATAATATTATTATTAATATTAATATTAATACTTCTTATATTCCTTTTCATCCACAATATATTATGCGTGTACTTTCATACTGTATAATCACCGATTCCCCCCCGTAGCATAAGGCCAAAATCAACTTATACAGCTTCTTATTTCTGTATACGCAATGCGTCTCTTCAATGCCTAGTGTATTTCCAATGTATACGTATTGTGGTTGCAAAGGATCCATTGTGCTCTATAAATTTATTGTTTATTAAATTTGTATGTATATGAATGACGCCTTTTTGAATCAAGCAACGTGCGCTGTTACATTGCTAATCACCATTCTTGTGCTAGCGTATTTCGACCCCAACGATGTTTAAACCGCAATAGTATCACATCTAGAACGATGGTGTTACCGGTGATACGGCTTTTACACCAAGTTAAAACAAACTTTGAAACCTTCCCCTTAATAGTGGTCATTTAAATAGAAAATAAGTTACGTGATGTCTTGCAAAGCGTGGAAAGGGCCTCAAGCGAGAAATTTTTGATGTAATCGGTGCTTTTAATCATGGCAAAGCTGAGGGGAGGCGTGTACCAAACTTAGGGAAGACAAATCGATTAGTATGTATTACACGGTGTATCACTCGTTAATCCCGATTTTGTCTCTCATAAGAAGGTGTATTGCTGTAATTTAATTGCGCGATAACGCAGCGAATCAGGTATATTTACAAGAGTTCTCCTGAAAAACCGATCATCGTTCACCTCTATTAGAAAAAGACTATTCGTGTGTAATTAATTATTAATATCGCAATAATGAACATTTTTAATAACTTATCTTGTGTACATTTTAGAGTTAGCCCTTTATATAATAAAGTCCACATCATGACAAGGCACGCGTATTTCTTTTCGTCATCGTGCCCGCAGTACCCTGATGCATGCGATAAGGTCGACTGGTTCCTTTATTTCACAGCAAATTATCAAGTCTGACCTTGAATTTTTTTTTTTTCTTTGTTTTCTCATGCAATGCAATTATGCGTGACAATTAAAGATTCGCGCCTGCCTTATACATCCCAGTACTGTCCTTAATCGAATTTACGAATATCCCTCTCAAACATATCCTTACGTGTTGCGTCACATCGATTATTAGAGAGTCGCACTTTACATTCATTATTTATAATGCATGGATCTAGACTATAGCCATGAGCTGTATGGCAAGGGTCGAGTGTACCAATAATTGAACTTTTGTTTTTTCTTGTGGCTTATCTAATATTTCATAATGTGTCAAATGCAAAATACATTCTCATCTGCGTGTTCTTGGGATTTAGCGTAAGAGCTTTGGAGCTTTGAAAACCAGATACGAAGTGAATCGAGAATCAGAAAAAATTTGCTGACTGTCGTTAGAAGAAAATCTTTTTCCTCAGTGATCTCGTGACTAACCCGTAGTAGGAATGACTCGCTTGGCTAAGATATAGTACATACTTATACGTTTGCGTGCGTTGCGAAACTCGGTTGCACTTTTCTGTTTTATCACTTGTTTGAAGTACTCTGTGCGCTAGGATGAAATGGTAGATGAAAGGACAGAATTTTTCTGTGAGAAAAGAACAGACTACCTGTCGCAATTTTGATGTACGAAAGGAAATTCGTAGCGTCCAATGCATCAGAAACGCTGGCTTTCACAAAATGAACTTGTCAGTCCGTAAGGAAACATTTCGGCAATTAAATGTTGAATTTGATGTTGATGTTGATGAAATGTTGAAATAATGGCAGAAAATGAATCGATTGTGTCTGTTTTGTATTTGTTTATCCATGATTAAAATAGATTCAGAAACATAATATTGATTCAATTTTTTAGTTGTTTTCATTATTCATGTATACTAGTCAACGTATACTCTGCAAATAATAGAAACTTGCCAGTCTGTCACTGTGATCGCCGAGATAGTTATAGTATCGAATATATTGTAGCTTTTACTTTCCATTTAAGAAATCTAATTTTCTTAACGTGTATCAACCCTCACAATACTTTCCGAAGTCAATGTATGGACAGCTGTGGTCTTTGTCTTGCTTTCGCGAAGGACGATCGACCGACCTCGTCGAAACTGGAATCCCACGATGCGTTAAAAAAGCCCGGGACGGTGAAAGTGTATACGCTTTCCCCCCTCGCTCTGATCGGTTTCGATCGGCGAATACCTACATTTGCCTCAACGTACGCAGAATCTCGCCAAAGCACCGTATTCGCATCTCACGTCCGATGAACGGAATAATTCACCGAATGATACGGCACTTTCATCTATCGTTTCTTCTATAAAGAATGTTAACACCATAATAATCCTATTGCCATTTGCGATGATTCACATATTACCAGAGGACACCAAGAAAGAAATTTAATGATGGACTATCCCTTGGAGAAACGGGAAGTCGAGGAAGAGTCTAAGCAAAACCTAGTGACAGATGTTTCTTCCTATAATTGAGGCATAATTCTGAAGAAAAGATCAAGCTAGCGGAATTACGGTCCATCTTAGTGATTTATGTCCTGGCACTTTCGGTTGTATGTGCTCCAGTGAAAGTGGTCACAAGTTTAAATGTTAGCAAAAAATGCACCAACATACCAGCGTACATAGTATAAACTGGCTAGGATAAATTGCTCAAATAAATTTCTTTTATTTCGCGAATGTCCAAAACGTGCGAAATAAAAGTTGTTGAAACTTTTTTTATCGGAGGTGCCGGAATTGCTGTGTTTTTCCACGGTAGGAGCACTTATATGTAGGTCGCGAATGGGTTTGACCTAGAATAATCGTCTGCCTCGCGAATGCTTCATCCAAAGTATCTCCGGAATTTTGGCAAATTCTATCTACTAAAATGTATGTATGTAAAGTTAAGAAAAATTGGTCGACGCTCAAGTGCATGCAGAATAGTAATGCGATGTAATTGATTTAGGAAGCGTGAGAAAACTACGGATGCACAGTTAGTAAATACAAATAATTTTATTTGTTGAGCACTCGATAGTACTCCTGTGAATTCAGCTAAAGACAATTAGACTGCGTAAATAAGAACATTAATTTTTGTGCGTCAGAATACATTAAAGCAGGACTGGTAGATTCTCACAACCACATTTTTTAAAGATTCGAGAAAAAGAGTTTTCGCGACTTGCGTGCAAGGCTATACATAAATAATGAGATACAGACGTAAATACAGCAACTGAGAACGTCGACCTTACTCACAGGACAAGTCGCTTGCCAGTGAAACTACACTTCTGGATTTCCGCAAAACGTCCTGTACGAAGAAAACGAGTATACAATCCGAAATAGAAGAAAACTCTCCGAGCTACCACATAAAATTAACCAGTTTCTACTTTCCAAGTTCACTGCCACTGAAACTTGACAGTTCTTACCATGAAATCACCTGTTTCGACATACATATGTTTAGTTTATTATTCCAAAGAATTGAGATACAAAGAATTACAGAAACATAATCCAAGGTGAAGAAATGATCATCTGTTTTGCAATTATTGGAACGGCCCATTTTTTGACGTTTTGAGCGCGCCAGAGCCCGGAGCCCCTACCAATCGGTGCCGGACGGTCCGCGTCGCCGTCTTCGGATCTATCGAGCGGGGTTACGCGCTCATCGCCGTGGCTGCGGCAGATTCAGTGTCAGTGCTGTCCTCGACGCGCACGGTGCTCGATGTGGACGTGGTGAGGCGCGATTTCACGCAGTCACCCAGACACCGGACACTATGTGCCGATAGATCGACTACGGAGACGATACCATTGCCAAAAATCAATTGAAATCTTCAGAGCAACTACATTTGCGCGGTATGTAAAATTTAAGTTCATCAATGTTCATCGCGATATCGTGACCCCTGAACTATCAAAGTACAGGTGAAATCGACTTTCTAATGAATATTCGTATTCTATGATAAGAAATATCCGTGAAGATAAATTCTATTGAGAATCAGTATGAGTATGACGACAAAGGGGTCTGATTTATTATCTTAATTATATCAGTCTGATAACTATATTGTCATCACGTTGACAGTAACGTTCTCCGATAATAGAGACAGCAGACGATTGGGCACGTTCAGTTGTGCATTGCGGCACGAATGGTCCTGATATGCGCGCCGAGATCTCACAATGCAGTCAGACTCCAGTGAATGGGAAAAAGAGGATAAGACTCTTCGATAAGTCGTCCTTTGTTCGGGGGAAAAAGATTACCTGTAGTCTCAAATTCGGTTTGACTTGAGTACGATTTTTATCTTGTGTCTGACTACTTGCTGCAGTTTCTACTCCTTCTCAGAGTTACGTAGGACGAAGCATATATCTACTTCTGTGATTATTCTACTACCTCGTGTACTTGTTTGCACACGGTCAGACAAGATTAATAATTAATGTCTCGAAGTCATTGAAGTTTCGTGACGTAAGAGGTATTCAACCGAGCTTTTTTGGTCGTAAGACGCTTGTCGTGGTAAACAAGAAGTATTACTAACTCAATGTGTTTCCCCATGGACGTATTAATGAACAACTAACGTCGATTATCATTCTGTATACTGGTGTTACACTCGAGACAACCGGAAGTAAATCAAGTGTCAATGACTGTAGTATTAATATAATTCGAATCGTATTAGCAAGTAAAAAGGTAAGCCGGTGCAGAAAATTAATGGGGAAATCGCGTACAATCGAAAATAATACCTGTCCCATGTTTTTCTCGAGAGAAAAACATGAGATAGGTACTGTAATTCAAATCTTCACGCACTCCAGAGTATCTTCAACGTTAGTTGCTTTAATCGAACGTAACTACTACTTGTACTTATGTGGTGGAGTACAGCATGCATAGGACATAATATGAATGCATTGCGGTATGAACATATGTTACTATTTGTACCTTTGTACTCTAGTTCCTTACTATTCTAATGAGAGAAACCACATCAATCTAGGTGATTTAAGAGCACTCAGCATCCAACAGTCACACAATCAATAAACCTTGATCTTGTACTTGTCGAAGGATACCGTGCGTAGTCTGTTGCAAGTTAAAGGGTGAAGGTGGAGGATCAGGAAAATTGATCCTTTACTCACGAAATACTTCACCTCATATCGGTCAAATAAACTTTCACACTATCTGTACAGTAGAATTTACATGGAAAATAAAAGCTGTTAGTAATTTTGATTGTATTTGTTGAATATGCTGGAGTCAGGATAATCTATAATTGTGTTGCATTCATAAGAAAGTTTCAAATGAACGGTACAGAGTATCACATGCCGGAACTGACTAATAATATTTTTTCGTAAGAGTTGTCTCGCACCAGCTTCAACTTTCTCGTAGACTGACTCTGAGGGAGGGATCTCTCGAACGCGAAGGAGAGAGTGAACCGAGACGTCGTAAAACTGAAGGGAACTATGTACATCGGAACCCGAACACCACTATCCTCCATACTTAATCTTTTTTCGTACATAGTTTAAATAATTGGTTCCTCAATTACCCGGACGTTCTTGTTGGAAACTATTACAATAACAATTATAAGCAAGGCCAAAGCAATTTCTTACTCACTATCTACTTACGCTCACCACTGTTCAGTAGTAAAGTTGTCCGAACTTATTCCTATCTCGATAGATACCCTGTTACCATGTCGCAAAACTCAACAGCAGGGAAAACAAACTAATTTTATGAGATTTCTCGTGTTCTTTCAGTTCTCCTCGACTGTGGAACGCTCGTACTCCACGAGAAAGTTACGCGCGGAGCGCACTCGAGAATAATCCGTAAGTGTAGACCTGTAGAGCATACCGTGTGGACCCTAAACAAATCTAACAAGCTTCCAAGGAGGTACACTACTTTCACATTTCAATCTTTCGCGTGCGTTACGACAAGAAACATATTACGTTCGTCCAAATATGCTAAATTGCGAGTCACCATTGGAACAGTAATGTTCAATATTGTTTTCCTTCGAAGTTTGCCTTCTCGGAAGCTCGTTCTCGGCACAATCCGAGTTGCTGTCGGTGGCAGGTGCATTCCACGAAGGATCCACATACCTCACAAAAAACATCAATAATCAATTTCTGGTATTGACAGTGCAGCGAGTCCGTAAAACATCACGGCCGCCCCAATGATGAAACTATTGGCAGGGGTGGAGGAGGTGAGCAGCCAAGGCGAGAAGGGAACGCACGACGAACAAGTGCACAACAACAATCACGACAAACAGAATTCAGATGAGCACGCGCAAGAGTCTCTCACATCGGTTGCCAGCCAGGTAAATATTCATTATTTGGCAAAATTGACCGCACACAATTTCCGCAATTCAACTGGTCCCTCGTGTAAAAAGGACTAGTACTTCCATACCGTATAATTGGGTGGTTCGAATCTTCCTTCTTGCTTACCATTGCGAATCGTACTAGTGATCACACATTTCATCGAGAATACCCGAAACTTTCACTTCGAGTACTGACCGCGTGCAGTGTGCACAATCTACCGTGGTGAACGGCACATTTGGCGATACATTACTATTTAATACGCTCCATTTCCATTCCCCTCTTGGGATCTAGCTTCTGGAAAACGATCGATTGCCACAGTTTATCGACTTTCACGATAGATAGTTTTTGTCAATTGTTCTTCTTGAGGGTAGAATTTTGATTTGAAGGAGAGGAAGATTGATTGGGAGTCGTATGAAAATGAAGCTTTTGGTAGAGATAGCTCTAGGCATAATTGATGTACCTAATGTACCTAATGTACACATTAGTAGTACTAGAACGTTGTGGTGACTTTGTCATTCAATAAGGTAAGCGCCACTTTCAATAGTATTAGAAGAGTGTTCACCTCATCTGGAGAATGTTTATTTCGGCAAGGTAATCGAACCTGACACGAATATCAATTCCTACGGGCAGAACAGTGCTTTGCTATAAAACTAGTGAATGGCACTTCCTACACGTAGCAGATGCATACATCGATCGTGTTGATAATAAATTTTCAAAGAAAAGTTCAAACGATAAAAGTTCAATAAATAATTAATTCAGTAGGTAAGAGTTCGTTTTGATTAAAAATGTGAGAAAGAGGAATGTGTGATAAGAAACGTGAGGCGGAAGCGTGACCTAATGTAGCAGCGATTGGAGAAAAATCGATTTCGCTAGCGAGAAGATGTAAAAGAAGCGGAGAAAAGCCTCCGGCGTAAACTTGACACACTCAGATGAAAGGCAGGTCCCGTTGTGGCCTACTTTGTAGCTTTCGTATCTTACGATACACTAGCTGAGTCTTCTTTGCTTGCTCTTGGTTCAGTCTGTCGAACAGGAACCCATTAAGGCCTCGATGACCATTGGACGGCCGAAAGTAACCATTTCGATGTCAGACACAACTCAATGCAAACGATTTTGTAAATTCATGAGGCCACGACACAATGTCAGTCTTCGTATTAACATATTACTTAAAGAAAATACTTCTTCGTTTGCGAGCTATATAATTTCGAACATGATTGTTGCCTTCTCATATACTTCAATAAACAGCAACGTAAGTCAAAATATGTACCTGAAAAAAAAGAAAATTCTAATGAGAAAATGACACTACTAACAAAAAGACGTTTCTGTAGATTGGCAGTTTGTAAAGTCATTACTGGTCTTAGTAGTTTTATCTAGTTATCGTATAGTTAGATAAAGCCGAATTGTTCGTAAGTGTCTAGATAAAAGTCTCTAAGTACTTACTTACTTGCTATGCAAATCTTTCGAGACTGAGAATGAGGAGTTCTAGCTTCGATGGACGTCACTGAACTCTATTGCTTCACAAAGCCCAGTTAGTGTAAGCACATCAGGCATCTTTGAACTTTTAACCAGTATACATATCAACGTACGTCACATACAAATACGAGATATGTACATTATCTTGATTGTTATATGACGACCCGAAACTTATATATTCATGTACGATTCATGATTTTTATTTAATATCCTTAAAAACATTCTTAGATCACTCTTTGAAATGAATTAACCAACATTCATAAATCACTATTTCACATATTTATAGATATAAATTAATATCTTATGTATACTCTATAATTTGCTCCGATTCAATTACAAGGAGCAAATAAGAAAACTTTTATTCTGGATAATGAAACCTTCACCTTCAGATCGCTTTACCTCTCTATGAATTTTGTAATCGCGTACCTGATCTCTAAATTCATAGAAAATTCTAATTTCGTGGGAGTGCAACATCTAGGTAATGAATATTCATGAGAGAAATAAATATTCAGAGTCATGAGACAACGCTTCTGTTTGACCGAAACGAAACAACTATTCGATCAGGATTATAGTAATTCATAATTCTACAATTACTATTATTTTCTCTCATTCTCTATGTATAGTATAAAATGAATCACAGATTTAATTTTCACAGTCCTTCTGACATGTTTACCACCATCAACATATCTGCAACTCTAAAATTAGCACAGACTAACATAGTAGCAAAGGCCTCAAATGTATAGACGAGTAATTGTGCCAAGAATCGACCCTTTATCTATTTTCGTATTAATCCGAAAACAACAGGAAGAGTAGAAGGTCTGGTAGATTTGTTATTTTCGACGTACATTCTGCATTTAAAACGTAAGGTCGATGCCTTCGGTATAAATATAATCCGTTGATTATACTAACAGGTAGCACAGAATTGTTTATGTCGCTGTTCGGATCGTACTTGAATAACAATGACACTCAGAGCCAATTTGGCAACAGTGCTTACCCCACCATCGACTCATAGAGAAACCGAATTTACTACTGCTTACATATACGTTATGCTCGACGTTATTTTTTCTCTCCCTTATTAAGACATAATTGCCAAAAATTCAAAAATTCACTGAAATCAAATATTGACTGTATTTCCGATTTTTTTTTTATCATCTTCGTATGCTTCAAGTAAGATTAGCTGTTCTATTTCAGAACTGCAATTTCTGTTGTCATTTTGCAGCTAGTTAACAAATCACAGCCCAATTATGCCGATTCGCCGTACAAAGGGAAACAGGTCACCCCGGAACAGGAAGAAAAAATGAGGAGGCTCCTTCCTTATGAAGAAGCCGCAGACTACCTCCAACACAATCCGTATATCCTGCACGGATACCGAGGGTACCTCACCACTAAACTCTGTATAGAAAGGTAGACCTACTTTCCATATTTATTTCCCAACTTTCGATTCTAATTTCAGAATCTTACGTATACACATTATAAAAAGGACCTTCGAATATTTTGCTTAAATTTGTATTTAATTGTTTCAGTATATTTTGGTGGACAAACGAGACGGTGAATATATGGAGTCACATATTCGGTTGGATGTTATTTTTTGGTCTGACCTTGTATGACCTCTGCCTCTTGAATATCCATGCACCCTTTGGAGACAAACTACTCGTTGCGTTATTGCTGATTTGCTTCCAGGTAAAAATCTCTTTTCCCGCTCTATAATTGACGCAATATCGTCATAACATTTACGTAACATTACGCAACTGAAACTACTACTCTGTTTATATCGTATTGTTTTACGTTATTCATTGCCATTTACTGTTGTATCCACTATTCTTCCGTCGGCAATCCGTTTTACTAGCGGATTTTTCTCCCAGGGGCACATGAATCAACCCGGAATTCTTTGTTTCAGGTCTGTATGATACTCTCGTCGGTATACCACACGTTCTCGTGTAGGAGTGAGAAAGACTACTGGTGTTTCCTGTCCTTCGACTTGTTTGGTATCGCATTGAGTCTCCTATCGATTTATATGTCCGGTGTGTACTATGCGTTTTGGTGCCACAAGGTAATATAAATCACATTATAACACTCTGCTAACTTTACATAGTGTAACGCTATTGTCAGCTTCAATAGACTTAGATTCCATTGAAATTAAAGCCTTTGCAATCCTATACTAAATTTTCTCATACATCTTACGCTTGATCTTAAAATTGAACGTCAGAAGCTAACGTCAGAACCCCTTTGGAAGTATCACTAGGTCAATTTCCGTTTGCCTTTTCTAATCTCGCTTGATTTCCGGGTGATTCCCGCGTAGGAGCTGCAGCGATTCTACCTGATAACAGTACTGGCCATCTTCATATTCGCGATGGTACTGCAAATACCGCGACTCAATGTCAATGGGAACGTTAAGCTAGTCGTTTTTGTGGCTTGGGCGGCTTATGGAGTGTTGCCAACGTTCCATTGGAGTATCGCAATGGGCGGTATGGACAACCCGATCGTTAGAATGCTGCTACCAAGGGTACTCGGCATGTACCTCATCAGTGGTGCAGCGTTTGCAATATACCTCAGCAAAATACCAGAGCGCTTTTGCCCAGGTAAATATCGCGCTCAGTGTCAACATTTCCAGTTGAAATGATGGGCACACCGATTTCATGCTAATTCGTCAGGTATCGGGCAAACATAACGTGCAGTTGCAATGTTTACGATTCTGTTGAAGGATGGGTGGATTACGTTGGCTCCTCTCATCAGTGGTGGCACGCACTGGTTGTGCTGGCCCTATACTACTGGCACAACACTGGCATGCTCTACGTTGAGTACAGAATGAACCACGGCTGTCCCAGTAACATGAAACTATTATGACAGACAGAGTATGACGACCAATCAGGTACCATCTCTCTCTCTCTCTCTTTCTCTCTTCCTCACCTAAGCGTAATTGAGTGAAGTGGAGGAGGGTCCGTGTACTCTTGAATGCGGACTTGAATGCAGTAGACCCTGTTATAAATACATGAACCCTTTTTTTCAGCGTTCCATTTCTCGATGGAGTGTGCTTGCGCAATGGATTTGGGCAATTGGTCGTTGCAGAACCTCTATAGTTTACCGTTTTACGTCACCGTAAAGGAGACCGTCTGTGTAATAGAAAATCCATTTTTGGCGTATATCCGTCTCAAGAGACCTTAACCGCGATGTTCACGAAGAATGGGGGATTCGACAAACTGCCGAGAATGAGAAATACGATTGATTTCTAATGGTATAATTTCACTCGGCCGTTCTTCTTCAATTATTTCTATTTATTTCATATTTATAGACTTTCACTCAACGATAGGATGCATTTTTCTTTTTCTAACTGCACTTTGAAGTGAGGTAGTCCTTTCGAGTGACTATGTTTATAGCCCCCCCCCCCCCGCCAAGGACAGTTTATAGATGGGACAGTTTTCACCGTGCGATTGAGATTGACGAATCTCATCCGACATCAGTGCCTCTAGTTAAGCAGTGGGACGTGATAAAAATGCCTACGAACGTTGTTTTTATATACAAAAGAGTCTGAGAATTTTACTGAGAAAGGGAGAGCGAGTCTTGATAATGCGCGTTCCTCACCACTGCAGTTAATTCTTTACTTCGTAATAAGATTGCACTAATTTCATTTACTCTATATTTATTTTAATGGAACATGTCATGCCATAGTGCCAAGTTTATCGCGTCCGTCGGCGCACAAAAGCTAAAGCTCCATTGATCGTGCATATCCATTAAGTTCGTTTCTTTACGCACGCTTTTTCTCGTTGCAATTATACTTCCTTCTTTCCGTTTCACTCTCTCTCTCTGTAGATTTTAGACTGGTGGTTTTATGAAATGCGCTCAATGACGGTTTCGCTCGAGATATCGTGCAATAATGATTGCATGACATTTTTGTTATGTAAGCGTTGGGTTATTACTTTAAGCAAAAATCGATAACATCGTCCGTCACATTCATATATATATTTCCTTTTGAATGCATATCATTGGTACTATTCAAGTTACATCAATTCCGGTTTCATAACGGTGCATAAAAGTGGAGAAATATGCATTTTCATTTTGCATCTACGGGTTTTGTACGCAACAAACTAATTTGGATATATGCAGTGGTCGTGATAAAATGTTGTTATGTCATCAAACTGTTGAATAAAATTGTTGCAAATAAATCCTCGAGTATGAAAAATGTACAATACTTAAATCCCTTTTGATCCGGCTTGAAATATTTCAATATGCCTGGTAACATCAATGTGCAATTAATACTGGTTTGCTGTGCATGCACGAAATTACTGCCGTTATTGCGAACGAGCAGTACTGGGTCACGAAACTACTTATTTGCGACATCGTGAAATCTGCAGTGTAAGGTAAGAAGTGGCGCAAGGAGTGCAGTGCACCGTGTAGTGATACTGCAACGATTTTTTTCTTGTAGCCATTATAATCTATATTCCAGAACTTGTTAAAGAAAATTAGTCGGAAAAATGCATAGAGGAAAATGATATTGATATATAATATTATTAGACTTATATTCAATTTGTTAATTCTAATTAGTGTCATAATGATTCCAACACTTGAAAAAAACAAATAAAACAAAGCGAATTCGTTGAGTTACAAAATTTGGATCATGATTTTGTTTGTTGAAATCTATACATATAATCGAAACCGGGATGATAATTAAATATAATTTACTTGGTCACTTGACAATATTTTGAGGATCAAGATTACCGCTAATCTTATTATATTCTCCTGCGGAAAAACTCTTAATTGTGGATTTTCTTAATTACAATGTATTTTTCACATTAAATCTTAATTTTCATGTATTAGCATCTCGCGGAAAATCAAGAATCTACTTTGACTACAGTTGACATTACATATTTGTGAATAAGAATCGTTACCTTGAAGATTAACAATTTAGAAAGTTACCCATGTTACATTTATATCTTTTTGAAAGTACAGTCTTTGGTTATTGTCGACGAATATTACAATATTATATACCATGCGATGTTACTGCATTCCTGAATCAGGTTTTGGTATCGTACCTACCCGGCGCATGTCGGCGAGTAACCCTTGGTCGATTCACACGACTCATTGACAGTTCTCTCTGGTCCGTTATCGACGCAAACCAGCTAGACATACAATAATTAATTGCCAATAATTTTTAACATTTATGTGATATATTTTCTTGTTTATTCACATATTTTATACAGATATTTTTTTAAAAAACTTTGCACCCTCTTTGTGTGTCTTGACCTTTCTCGCAGATGTCACTCTTTGCATATCCTAAAACTGCCGAAACACTTTACAAATAGCGATATGAATATATCTGTCATAATTTTTAAATTCCTGTCTTATTTAAGTTAAATGAAAAGGGACAAGAAATTAATGGATTATGTATTGTGCTCAAACTACAATACTACCCTTCAAAATTAAAGGGATATAAATCTTTTTTCAGATTACATTTAATAGTTTATACTAATAATATTGATTTAAGCTATTTAATGAAAATATTCAGATTTTCGGAAATCACGACGAAGATCCATAAATATTGAAAGAAAATTTCTGCGGCTTGTATCCTTAAATTTTTCCCCCGAGGAGAAAGGATTCCATGGATTTTCCGATCGAAGTAGAAAGATCGTTCGTGTTTCATGGTACTAAGGCGGCTTTCACTTTTCTTCATGGAGGATGCGCCTAACCAAGCGGTGATTCTTTACCCGAGTAGAAGAGGCGGAAAGTGGGAAAGAGACCAAGAGGAACAAGTTGGCGGCCGGAAGAATTTACGTAGCACTTAATCCCGCCGCTTAGAGGTCTCGACGAAATCACCCTACTTCGCATTCCTGGCTCCACCTATTTTCCTCTTCGCTCTTTGCCTTACACTTTCCATTATTCTTTTCGCTTACTTTTTCGGATACTGCCCTACCGAATGTTGTAACTCATCATCGCATCTCTTCTACGCCCACTATCACTTCTACGCACTTTCTCAACTGTTATTCGTGAAATTCGAAATCTTGGCTAGTGTGAGTCTCAAAGTGGATGAACACAGGAATTACCAAGCTTTCTACCGGTCGAATAGAAATAGACATTAAGCTAGGTTTATAGTAACAATGTCTCTCTATTTATATCGTTGATTTCCTACAGATCAGACACAGAATCCCCTTACGTCGTTAGGTACCCTTAATCGCGAGTACTAAAATACTACAAGGCGCATAATCGCTGCCCTCGCGCCAGAATCCACTGACTAATCTTCCAACCGTAAAACTGCTTTTATATACTCATTTACGTGCTCTACGAAGCTACTTCATCCACGGCTTTTCTCAAATTTAATGACGTTTACGACAGAGCATCTATGTATCCAATATTGACTCTAACTCTATTCTATCATCGACAGTATACCCAACGATCGAAGATTCACAAATATTTCTTCGATTGAACTCCGGATTCTCTATAAAGCCACAACTGTTGATAGATCGTCTTGGGTATCCAGTCGCCCTATCCTCTTACAATCAGACGAACGACTATTGGAAAAACGTTCGATATAAAACTGACATTGCTAATCGACTGGTCATAGTGCACTATAGTCTCGACTTCGGGCTGTGCGAGGTAGAAATGAATGGAGGCAGTGGTGGTTACTCGAGGTAAGAGAGAAAATGGGACGTCGGGTGGCGCAGTGTTCCAGCTAACATCGAGCAGATGAGATAGGATTGAATGGACGTCGTGAAGACGCGGGATAAGGTGGCGAGGAGAGAAGAAAAGAAAGAGTGAAGCGACGAAATTGCAGGGTCCTTCGGAAGGACGCAGAACCTCTTCCAGGAGGAGAAATGGACGGTGCGAAGATGCAACGGCCGAAAGAAAGAGACTGAATAGAAGAGAGGAAGAGAGAAAGGAAGGAGAATAGCGCAAGGGTTGCTCACGAATACACGGGCGATGAGACGAGGCCAGATGAGATGAGATGATAGTGTTGCATGTAGCGCGTGCGCGTACCGACTCAATAAACATCCGTAGAAGCCCTGGTAAGACCCTGGGCTGCGCTCTGGATTACCGCTGCTACTTTCCTTTATTCTCCGGATGCAATGCCTCCCTCTTCCTAGCCATCTTTACTGTGACTCTCTCACGGGATAGGGACGCTACGTAAGTACAAAGCGACGTTCTTCCTTCGCTCGTCATTCCTTACGCATTTTGTTTCCTTTGTTTACGGTCTCTTTTACGTTGGTCTCTCTTATGAGCTCAAACTAGGTCGGATCAAGTCCCTTGCCCTTGATACGCCTTCTACACTGATTACATTAGCGATTGGACTGTGATTAAAGATAACAACTTTGCCTGACAACTTCAATTTCTATTACCATAGGAATATTACGCTACAACATAAGAATTAAGAAGTTTAACAAGAGTCTTGAAGAACCAAATTGCATTATTGGAGTTTGAGCTATATTCCGTTGTTAATGAAGTAATGAAATTTGTTAGGCGATTGGAGCTAAATACCACTGTAGATACTTTTTGGGAAGATAAACGTAAAGCATACAGGTTCATTATAAAGAGACTGTGTGAAGTTCAAGATTGATCGCCATATACTGTGCGCAGGCGCAGAGTCCACTCTCCCATAGAAATCTATGTAAGCGTAGATTGTAAAAGTGAAGCTAAGACCATCAATCTCAATCAAGCTGTGTCAATTTTGATACTGGTATTTGTAGATATCCTTTCTATTTGCTTGAGACATTCGGAAGCACTTCAGCGTGTCGTTAATCGCGCAACCGCGATTAAGGGTTGGATCGTGTCATCGATAATATCAATACTACTTATACTAGCTTCCGAAAATGAATCAAACCTATTTTTCTCTATTAAAAGTCTCCCTATATATCCAGGGTGACAGTAACGTAGTTTTGTAATCAATCGAACAGTTTTATTACCTTGATTGACAATGAGTCCCAATCTTGAATGTATGTATGTATAGGTACTCGAATTCGGAATGAACCCGAATAGAAAGCAAAGTCTGAGTGCTCCGTAAACAGGCGACTGCTCCAATTAAAGAGATAGAAACATCGAGTTTCTGGTTGTTCTATCTACCGGCAAATGAAATAGGTTACAACTGTCGTTATACCATTCGTATCTTTATAATAATCTCGTATCGTATGCGTCCGTTATCACCGAGTAAACAACCCTCTCGAGGGTCCAACCACGCGCACGTGTTTCGCCTGAGATTGATCTTCCTGCGCTGGGTCTTTCACATTAGTCAATTTATTATTAACATACTCGTAATCACATTGTTTAGAACGTATAAATTCAAAAACTGTCAGTACCATAAATTTCCAACTCTAATTACGATTTGCAAGCCACAAGTGTTGCTAGGCCGCGAGTATCATTTTATCAAGCACATGAGACGGGTTGTAAATCAAATCAGACAAAAAAGAATAACGCGCTCGCTGGTACTTTTGGATTCAAATCGGACTTGTGGCATGACATTTTTTTAGTCGCGTGACAGTGTCGGAAATCCCCTTCGCGCGTACCAAAACGTTTTACTATGAAGCTGGACCCGTGGGTGTGAGAAGTATGCTCAACATACCCTCAGCTCTTTTTCAAAATTCCACTCCACAAGGGCCGTCCTGGTAACCCTTGTAGAATTAAAAAACCGTCAGCCAGATAAAAGCAAAATCCTCTAAGCGTTACCAGTTACAACTGTAGGTACAACTAGTTGAGCCTCCTTTGCAATAATTCGACTGTAACCGATAATTTGGATTCAGGAAACGTTAAACCACAGCCCTTTACTTCTGCTCATTGGCAATGCTTCTCGGAGAATAAAGGGTCACCTCGTTTCCCCTTGGAGGCGACAGCCACTCACCCCTTAGTTAATTGTGAAAATCCGCTAGTCGGAAGGCGAGCCAGGTTTGGTCTTGCGAGCGCAGGGTTCCGTTACCAGTGAACCCCTACTATTCTCAGACCCAGGAACCTTTGGTTTGCCTCTTTATTTCTCTTCTCCCGATGTTCCTTCTTCCTTCTACATTAGTTTCCTCGAAACCCTTTCGGCCCCAAGCGTTCTCCACTAGAGAGGATTACAGACAGCAGAATGTGGAGAACGACAACGATGACGTCGGATTCCTTCTTTCTCCCTCCCTCTCGTTCCTTTTCTTTTTCATTCTCTCTGGCTTTCGGTCTCCATCTTTCGCGGTGTCTCCGAGCCGCGTCTCCCTTATTCTCCAGCTCGATTCTCAGTTCTCCTACTACTCTATGCCGGGGAACCTCCATTAAATTCATTAGGCCATTAGTGGCTGCAACCCTCCAAGATGGCTCCCGTCGCTTGGCAACGCTCTGCTTCTCCACGTTTTGTCCCTCTCTGACTCTCTCTCTCTTCCTCTGATCGAGCCTCTTCCTTCTTCTCTCTCTTTCCCTCACACACACACACACACTCTCCCATTCTCTCTTACCCTTCGATTCACCCTCTGCTTTTGCCTCGTACCCTCGGACCACTTCTCATGTTTGTCCCTCTCTCCCACTGTCTCTCTCTCTCTCTTTCTCTCAGAGTCACCATCCCTTTCCCGCTCTTTACCCTCTGCTAGTGTGTTTCCTTTGCGTTCCTCGAGCGTCCTTATTCTTCACGGCGGTCCTTTGTCCCTCTCAAAGGTTCTCCTCGCCCTCTGAGAGCCGGCGAGTCTTGGCTTGGGTGTAATTAGATTCAACGAGCGAAAAGGGAAGGCGCTTCGTGGGATCGTTGGTTGGAAGAGCGGACCCAAGAGGGTTGCTCGCACTCGAGCTACCTTGCTGAAGAGGGCCATTGCCGAAGGATGTCCGGAGCGCCTTCTCATTCTACTGTCCCCTTCTTCGCTTCTTTTCGCTTGACATTCTATAGAATGCTCTCTTCCACGTGCTCTGTCGATGTGTTACTCTTCTGCTTCTTCTATTATCTCGGTGGTTGAAAGTTCGAAGAAAACCAATTGCAGTTCTAATTTCGTTAGAATTAATGCTTTCGGTAATTCTACTGCTACGGTAACTAATGTAAACGGAAAATTTATGTTATAAACGTTTGACTCTTAGTTTTGTTTTTGAGTCATCCGAAAATTCGACTCCAAAGTCATTATAAGAGGTTTAAATAAATTCCCACTGTTAATTATGTGACTTGAAATCTTTAAACGAATAAACTCTAGCCTCTAGTTACCGTAGAAGTTTGGTATCTGTTCGAAGGGTTCCACTGTCAGATAACGGGCAACGACTCCTTTCTTTTCTCCTCACGTTCTCTTACGTTTCCAAGTTCTATTCGAAGCCGTGTTATTCCGCAGAAGCTCTAGCCCACTAAGAACGAAATGAACGAAATTATTCTTGATCATACACCTCGATAAAGTGTTGCAGTATGGTATTTCGAAGGACGAAAGAGCAGCAGGAGAATCACACCGTCTTGGAACAGACGAACAGTAGTCTAATCTTAATTTAATAGTATAAAAATCCTTGATATATTAAAACAAATTTGCCTCTCAGAGGCCACGAAAGGGTTGTAAAGAATTTTTACAAAGTTACAGAGTAGATCATTGTGGAATCCTTGTATGTATCACTATTAATCTCGTTCTTGATCCACGTGATTCACCAGAAGATGTTTTCCAGAAGCCATTGGTCAGAGTAGTCGAGAGACAGATGCATCGTCATTTGGTAGCAGTGAACAGCGATGTATTAATATCGATTTAGTGAAGATCTCGAGCACGAGAAGAAAGAAAAAAGGGCGAGTACAAGTGAGAGAAGGAAGAAATTAGAAATGACAGGGAGCACAGTGTTGCATTCCTAACACGGGTCCAAGTATTTGTACGCGGCTGTTTTCGGGGGTGGCAGAGCAAAGGGGACTCTTAAAATACTCCAAGAGCTTCTAAATCATGGAGGCTTAGTAGCCGTCGTGCGAGCAGGGATTACCTACCTTACTTCAAAGTGCCCTGCAGGTGCGGGCTCTCCGTTTCGGATCCTCTTCCACGACGGAACGTTGAATCATGCGTCAGTTGCATTTAACGATACTGTTCGTGCGTGCTCATACATCTCCGTATTCCTTTTTGCCGCTGGCATTTTTCTCCTTCGTGTACCTTGCTCTACCGACATCGACTCCGACAGTTGACTTCCCGTCCGCTGCGATTTAGAGGTCTGCTGGACAAACTCGAAATTACTATCTGCACCTGCCCGATGGTTGTTTCGCGTTATTTTCGATTTACACTCGTCCTCGTGATATATCGTGGCGAAGGTTTTCCTTCTTATGCGACAATTGCGATCCTTCTGATATTGGCTATGGAATATTTTGAACAATCGTGATTTTATGATTACTATTGTCCAAAATTCCTTTGAAAGTACTTTCATCTCCTTCGAGGATACTCGACATATTATTCTCTTCAAAGATCGTTATTTATAATGAAACCAGGGGATATTTAAATTTCACTCAAAGTAAGAAACGCATCGCCTTTGAAAGGTACGATTATACACACTAGTTCTATAAACTTCCTGAGCAGGATCAGCTCAGTGGTCGATATTACGCTTGACTCCATGCAAGTCTGGCGAAACTTTCGCAAGGACGATTAAAACAGTGGAAATAATTATACATCCAGAAGGCTAGCGCGCTGCTAAATCTTTGATTCTATTATCATTCGGGTCGGTATTCCTGCTGGTGGAGATACTTACGGGAATAAGATTGCGAAGTACGGGTAGGTTCGCTCGCGAAATTATGCATAGGGGGAAAATTCGAAAGCGTGGATAGCGATTACCATGAGAATTAAACGAGCGAATCAGCGAGAAGGTAGGGGGATGGTAGCACCTTAAGAGGAAGCCGCGTCATTTCATTTTCGGGCGGACCAAGTCGAGGAAGAATTTTCCCAATTCTCTAAGTCCCGACCCTAAGCCCTCAATTTCACTAGAGTAAAAGCTCGACGGAGAGCGTGATAAAATGGCTCCTTATTCTCGCGTTTATATTCAATCTCGGCCGACTCTGCCAGCCACAAAGGGCTCCATTTGAAACACGTTAGTCGATGCCGTATATGCCCGATAGATACAGGCTAACTCTGTCAGAAAGGGGAGGAGTTAAAATCGAAGTGATGCATTATGTAGCATTTCGTTGATCTTTATATGCATCTATGCATGCCTTTCCAGAGACCATTTTTATGGACACTCGTTGCCACCAACACCAACTCGTCTGCGATCCAAAAACTGTTAATATAGCCACCGTGAATACAGGCCTGCCGGTGTACCGTCGCCGACGCACATCCCGAAGACATATTTCAAGTGACCCTACCTCGCGAACTTTCTCGCTACTTCAGATTAGTTTTATCGTCTTACTTCGAGTAGCAGTGGTGGTAGGGAAACGCGACGAAAAAAAGATTGTCGGAATTATGTAGGCCTTCTTAAACCAACCCCGAGCCGCTACGCTCGGGTAAATTAATATTTAGATGTACGATGTTCGGTAGAGTACACTCTCGCAGTGCACTCGTGCTAGTCGCGTCGGCTCGTTGCTCTCGAGGATACCTCGGCTTCACAAGACTCGTTGAAAGTGCCTCGTAAAGCATCTTCCGAGAAATAAGCGTTTTACACAATTGTCTGAATTTCTCTACTGAATTTACATATCGTACAATATATTGCGTATC
Source organism: Trypoxylon attenuatum (assembly GCA_963989405.1). Taxonomy (NCBI): domain Eukaryota; kingdom Metazoa; phylum Arthropoda; class Insecta; order Hymenoptera; family Crabronidae; genus Trypoxylon; species Trypoxylon attenuatum. Next base: position 19,044,624 of record OZ022491.1, read on the forward strand.
TAGACGAATTTCAGAGTAAAGTAACCCTTCAAATTTTTTGGGGATAAAATATCAAAGTTGGATTGCACATTGTTGCAGGATCAAATCTAAGTATTATCCAATGGCTGAACTAGCTTCTTTCAGAATTTGCTCATTTTGGATTTTTAATTAATTTTTACAATCTCCGAAAACGCCGTTCTGCAGATAAAAGTTGCAGTTTTCGATTGGCGTTGTATAGAATCTTAAAAAAGCAGCCCAGTTGCCTGCAATGTCTTTTGTAGCGTTCCATTTAATTACCCGCAGTGCTGAAGCGCGAACGGCTCTATTTAAAAGAAGTACGGTTCAATCTTAGGCTCACGGGCATACGAAAGTGCGATCACACTTTGCACTCACGCTGATTGCTACGTGCCGAGACAATCGACCTCGCCAAATGGAACAATCTGCGTTGTGCTTGGCATGCTACACGCTCCTGTCACTTTGAAATAAATGTTGGGACCTCTGTTGCGTTTACCTCATTTAAATCAACGCTTACTGTGGAAGAATTCTCAAAAAAAACCCCCATAGAATTGAATTTTGCATTGAAAACTGATCGATTTACACGTTTCAGTGCAATCAGTAGCAAAACTGAATCCCTATTGTTTCGAGAACTATAATACGTTTTCACTTAAGATTTCTATTTTCTGCTCACTCACTGTTTTATATAATCCGTCACTTCGCCGAGCAATCATAAACTTGGTCAACAGAATGAAGGTACGAGCATCGCGAACGTGCCTCCAAACATTACACAATAACACTAATAAACTTCTTATCTCTTCGATTTTGCGTATGAACATTTCTCAGCATTAACGTGCCAATAATTGTTTGACTGGCTTTCGACTTTAATTGATTTTGAATCAGAATTTTAATGTCAGCTTAAAAGTCATTGGCATTACGCAATCAAAGTAATTGAAGCTATAAGAGAATTGTGAGGAGTGGGTGGTTGGAAGGGTTGTTCCACACTGTCTAAAGCATTTTGCTTCAAATGTAAGCCGAAGACGGAGTACAGACCGTCGGTTTGGCTCGATTCGAGCTAGCGTACCACCAATAAATAACCCGCTGCCCGTGATCCACTCTGCACGATATATATACAAGCTATACTAACGCCCTACTCGAGTTTCTACAGAGAATTTCCCGCGGTGAGGATGAAAGACGAACGGTATAATGAAGGAAAGTGCTAAAATTTGACAGCAATTTGGCGCAAGGCCAGTTAACATTCGAGTAGCTAATAGTTTATGGCTACTCTTACTTATCAAAATCTTTTTGGGGGTGATATCGAAAGATGATGCAGAGATCGAGAGTCAAACGATAAGTATTGAATCACATTATGATGAACACTCCGCACTTAATTACAAGGTAAGACTTTATTAATATGTATTTCATATTTGCATAACAATAGATATGTATTTGCTGCTCAGCAAGTTGCAATTTCGAATCAAGGGATACATTGGAAATAAAGGACTTTACGAAATAAGGTGTCGAGAAGAAGTGTGGAAATAAAATGTTACATAAGCGAAAGGAAGAATGAGGTATGTGTGCGTGACATCACTGACCCTGGTCAAACGTTGGATTGGCCGAGATAATGGGATGTCTTGGAAAGACGTGTAAACCAAATCGGTGACTACGCCAATGCATGTACCTGTGGAGAACGATAATGTCTCGGTGATGTTGGCGGAGATACGCGGGTCCGCGGTATCTTTATTGCTCTATGCCAGAGACGCGTTGCTCAAGTTAATATTAATTGCCATTTTATCTTACTCAGACGCCTGATATTTCGAACGCGTAATCTTCGCAAACTTTACCCCAGGTAAACCTGGACCGAACTAGGCCTTTGAATTTCGAGAGCAAACTCCGAGCAACACCTCACTTATTGTTTACTTACATCGATCCTATTTTCCGTTTCGTATTTGCATGCGATCCGATGTGAGAAATCATCTGGAAGAACGAGTTTCCTCTCACGAGCTGGCATTTTTCTGACCGTCTGACTACTGCCGTCTACTAATACTAGTATACAGTTTCGTCTAGGACTTTTTTCAGGATCAAGATCAGTTTCATCTTCTGAACTCACAAATACTGTACTATATATATTTGACCAGCATTGTCCACTGTATCAAAGTGGCACTTCATCCAGGAAATCTCAATGATCATAATTAAGTATCGAAATATCTAATCGTGTCTCGATATACCAATTTCCAAGGATCACATCATCATAAGGAAGATCATCCGTAAGGTTACTGGGAGAAAAAGAGAGTAGCTTCAGCAAAAGGCAATCGCGATATTTGTTTCGTCGCTGAAGCCAGCAGCGATTCCCGGGGGGTGTACGAGAGCGTCAGGGTGCCGCGAAAGGTGAGAGAACATATTCACGAGGCAGTATCGGATTTTATTCCGTCGGTAAATCCTCGAATCTCGGCGGGCCCCAGTCTCCTTTCGCGTTTCGCCCCTCTGCGAAGAAGAGCGGATGTTACGTACAGTGCGAAAGAAAGAAAGAGAGAAGAAAGAGAGAAGGAAAAGTTTCGGGAGTTACGGCGACCGCTCGTAAGCCCAGGATGACGATGACAATACCGACGCGTCTTTTTGCCGGCGAAGGTCATTTCGAGGAAGAAATGACGGTGGCAGATCTCATCCCCTTTGGACTGGCTGCGCGACTCGGGACGCGATACGGAGCACGTATTCAAATGCTCGGGAATGCACGGACTCGGGGCGAGCACCGAATTACCCCGTTGGAAATCCCGCTGGGAACGAACTCGCTTGATAGAGACCCGAGGAAAAACTGGAACGCCCGTCGAAAAGGGAGGAATTCCATTTTTTTTTTCTCTCGCCTCCTCCTCCCGTTTCTGCTATCGGCTTTTCTCCTTCGGATCTGCGCTCCTCGTTTACCTCACCCATGGGATGCTAGGATTTTTTCGGATGCTCCTCTATTTGCTTAACTCGGAAACGAGCTCGGTTTGTCCTAAGAATTATTTTCCTGCATTACTACTGCTACAGTGTTAGTATTGTGTCAGTTGAATTTTTCAACTCAATATCTTAGAAATTGTTAATCTCATGCTTGTATCATGTACGTCCAAACTAATTATTTATTTAGCTCTTAGAAGAAGATACAAACATTAATTTTATTCTTTACACCACTTTTTCTGACCCCGAGAACGCATTCATTTATCATATTCGTACTGACAACTGCAACTGTCATTGGGGTAAATATTATCATCAACCTGAGACAAAAATTGCAATGTGCATAGCGCGTAAAATTGGACCAAATTCCTTTTTTAATGGAGCGATAAATATTCCTTAAACGAAATGCAATGAGGTTTGTGAGAAAGTGACTTTTTGTCGAGATTTTTGGTGTAAGCGTGTCGTGCGCCAGTTGGGCGATAAGATTACGGAAGAAGATAAGTTGCAGAGAGATAACGCGCTCTTTGTACATCGGACCTCCAATTAGCAGAAGTTTTAAGATGTCTGTTCAAATCTCGATTGAATTAGCAAGTTAATTATCGACATTACAATGTTTCCTTATCGCATTGTTCGTGTTAAGGGTAATTACTAGCTAGTCTAAATAAAATCACTTTTATCCAAATCAATAAATCCCCATGGCACGGTTGAGCTTTCAAAAAAACATTTTATTCAGTTTCGCTGAATAAAAAAATAAGAGGAGAACAATGTAAGATTAGAGAAGAAACGTTCATACAACAATCGAAGTCTCGATACCTGCTACAAATCAGGTGGTATAGTAACGAGGATCGGAAGATTTTCGCGTTAAGCGCATCGGAGTCAGTAGATGGCCGGTTGTATCACATACAATTGGCAACATATGGGCGGTAATATCTTATGACTGCCATACCATTAACGGCAGGACGATCATCGTAATATAGGTTTAGTTTAGTTTAGCGAGCGAGGGGAATGCGCAACTCGCCCCGGGAAACCCTCGCGTGCCACCGAAGGGTGCATAATTTATTGCTTTTCCCCGGCCACGATAATGCAACACGTTATACGCTCGGTATGCATGTAGATTCCAAAGGTTATCGATGCTCCCTCAGCGTGGCCGCTTCGTAATGGGACACCAAACTGCCGATAAATGGTCTAATCATCGACCGGAATTCATTGCAGCTTGTATCTTAATTCAAGGATTTCTAATCCGGTGATGTTGCTCTACCAACCGTACAGATTACGAGATTTCCTATACACCTATTGATTAAAGTACCCTTTAACACGTTGACCACCAAGGGTCACCGAGATGACCGGTACCCAGTAGTTCCCATCTCTCTTAAACCATTTATGACCGTCATATTTCTTTCTTTTTTCTTCTAATCAAACGTTGAATTATATTGGTGTTTTGCGGAAGAAAGAAAACGAAAGAAAGGCGATACAAAGAGATTGTGATTTACGAGGTAAAGAAACTTCACGAGGTCGGATAGAATAGAATTGGTTTTTATTGTGACTAGATTACAAACGGGGCCTTTCGGCGCTCAATATCGCCCAGTAGGAACGTTTACACGGAGTGAGTGAGGTGACAACGGGACTGAAAACACTTGGCAGGGCCTGTTCCGGTCACTCACCGCAAAAAAAGAACTGGGATATGTGATTACGACGAACATTTGTACGACATCGGGATTCATACAAAACAACGGTCGTTTCTTATGTCTACCTTACGTTTCTATTCGATCTATAGAGCATTACTTGCTCGCCGTTGACTTTCGAAGTTGATCGATTCGCGTCGTCCTTCCGCGGTATGATACGTACACACATCAGAACTTACAATCCTTCCTGCGGTAACGTGTAACGTGTAACGTGTCTTAACGTTGTAATATCTTTGGAACAAACTTTGGTTTCATTCTCGTGGACAGGAAGATGCCTCCCTGCACGCGATCCACGACTTCGGAGTAAAGTACGGCATAAGTTTCGTTCCGGACAGACAGACATCGGTGAGATCGGACCGTCCGAACGGGACGTATACTCTTTGCGCGAGTGGCGTATCCTACGGTATTAAAACAGTGAGTACGAAGAGAAGGAATCGACGGACTTCAAAAGTCCAATTACACGTGTCTTGCAAGGATTCCAAATGTAGTTCTGTAATTACTTTTAATAATAGTAATGATATTTATAACGTAGCGCTAGTCGATAAAATGATCTCTCCTGGTACACTGTACAAAGTAGGTCCGCGACACGGCGGCCTACCCATTCGTTCCTTTTACTTACAAGCTGCAAGGGTGTGATATTCTGCTGAATAGTATTATTATTATCATTACAATATAACAATTTTGGTATACATTTGTGTCCCGCGTAAAATCGGCGTCTACTATACATTTATTTACACATTAGTGAGTACGCGGCTTTCGGGAGTTCGTATTACAATGTCACCCCCTCCTGGTGATACTTTCGCCCTCGATCTATTAACGTTTGCCATCTAAGCCTTGAAAGACTATGACCGCATTCGGTAGTATCGGTGAATTTTAGTTTCGAATGCACGGCAAGTCGTCTATTCGTCGATAAAACAAACTGCGTGAACTTTGAATTCAGGAAGCTAGATTCCAATGGAAACTAAATTAGTCTCTTTTCAGGGAGACAAAAAGTTAAAGGAGAGGAATATTGCACGAGAGTTTTGAGTATTTATTAGCAATCGCAGTGGATTAATCACTGCTCGCCCGTTTTTTTAACTTGGAAAATTCAGCAATCCGGAAATTAGAGGTAGCAAATGAATCGCGAATAATTAGCATCTTTACTCACGGAGTTTCATTGTTAATCCCATCGCGCGATGCGTACATTGCAACGTTAAACGTAAAAATAAACGCATCGGTTCGATCGTCCGTGCGTTTTATGTCCCATATACACTGTGTTTATACTTGCTTTCCTCCCGCGAGCGTCGGACCAAACACCGACGAATCGCGTAAATAATCGGGCCAATAAACAACATCGCGTCGATCGATGAATATTTAATGGGAGAACAGCGTGGCATTTAGTGAATTAATTCGGTAACGTTGCCGTTCTTCTCGATTCTTCCAAAATACTCTCTACGATCTCTTAAGGGACAACACAAAGATTTAACAACTACGTAGAGCTACGTGACATCCCGGAAGCACCAGACCCTCCGCATTCCCATGAAAATCCCACGGCACATCGCCATAAGGCGAATAAGCCCACTATGCAACCATCTCCACCATCTTCTGAATCCACCAGCAAAAAGAGAAGCACTATCGTGCTACTAGTTTCGAGCGGAAACAACACACTGTAACAGGCTGATCCATTCACTGTTCTCATTCTTAGTTTTCGCTTCTCGGTAAGGACAAGGTCTGTGATCCGGAAGCTATAGGTGGCGTAGACCAGCAATCAAATAAGGAGGACCAGTATCCAGTGGCGGTAGTGGCATGCTGCCAATATCCAGTGAGACCAGTACTTCCGTTCGCCGTGGCACTCGAGCCACCAATCCCAATTCCAACGCCAACTCCTATTCCACTAGCTGTAGTCACGACCTGTTCGCTGTTCACGACTCCCGCACTATCCAGTGCGTTTCTTTCACTGTCCATCTTCTGGTCCACCGCAGCCCCGTCTTCGTCATACATAAGGTAGTATGGATGTGAAGTTGTCGACGAAGGGGTCGACGAGAGCGTCGGCGAGGCGGCGGACCTAGGCCTGGGTCACTCTTGGCTTACCATATGATTGTCGCTCTGTTGACCAGCGGCCACTCCACCGGCTGAACCTACTCCGCTCACGACTGTATTCGTTCCGCCCAACGAACTAGTAGACTTGCCAAGGGAACCACCAGAATTTCCTACGCTGTGCTGATGGGGGCTAGAGGTAGCCCCCGCTTCACCTCAGACTTGGGCTCTGGCTGTGGTGTGAGCCTCCAGGTCATCGGGAGAGTGAGGGTGGGCGCCACCAGGCGTCATCAAGGCATACTGGCACGCGCTGAGCCCACCGCCAACCGAAGACGCCCTGGAACTCACGGGGCTTATACTGCCACCGGTGGTTCCGGTTGTACCGGCAGTGCTAAACGAACCGCCGCTTGAGCTACCATATCCACTGGCGTGTTGCTTGGCCCTCAACCGTAAGGATGTGATGCTCGAGGATGTCATGACGGTGCAGCTCTCGGGGGAGGTAGCGGTTCTGTGGTGTGGGGTATAGACTGGTGGTCCATAAGGGTGGTGAGGTGCCGCTGGAGCTGCATATGGACATGCAGCTCCTGACGCTGCTACCGGTGAACCGGCTACTCCTAGGCCGGAACCCATTCCTGGTAGCATGGAAGTGGCTGCTTGACCAACGGATACGGACATTCCACTGACGTGACCTCCACCGGCAGAAGTAGCTGCTGCATTGAAGCAATTCACTGGGCTAATCTGAGCGTGATGATGGTGATGCGAGGCTGATGGCATTACGGAACCCAAAGTGTTCACCCACGGGAAGCTTTTGCTGCTAAGCGGCGAGGGCACCTTCGTTGCCCAATTGTTATACGGACTGTACGGGCTGTAGAGGGATTCCGGGTCGGTGAAGGGTTGGCTAATGAAACCGTTTAGCCCAGCCGTTCCAAATCCTGTCTTGAAGTCTGCTGCGGCGGCTGTAGCGGCGTTCATGGCATTGCGCTCCTTCTTCCGCCACTTTGCCCTCCTGTTCTTAAACCACACCTGAAATACATACATTACCATCCTGTTACATGTGGCTCAGAATAATGAAAAAAAAAAAATAAATAAATTTCCATAATCTACTTTTGAATATTGTAAAGCTTTACGGCGGAGATCATATACAATGTCTAAACAGATCCTCCTTATTCATAACCAGCTTGTAGGCAATAATTAAATCCACCGAGTGAACTCCCCAGTAGTTACAACGCGAATTTTCAAGACCCATCACCCAGGATAAAGTTCTACCTCTAGGTTGGAGCGTCCCTGTTAAAGGATGCCCCTCGTATATCGACAACAAAAAAGGGGGTGGAACGAGATAGGTTGCGGGGCTCGCCAGATTTTGCGAGGACTCGTTCGCCTGCGTATTACTCATGTACAGGGAGCAGCAAAGGCGGTTCTACTCGGTAGACGGCAAGTCCCGAGACAAATGGCAAGAAAACCCCAGCGAGCTCCTCCATCCTGAAATATGATGGCGTTAATTCAAGGCGGCCCTCTCTGGTGTGCGTGGGTGTGCACAGGCACGCGCGCGCGCGCGCTCGATGCTACACGGAGCCGAGGGCGAACCTCGTCAGCCGTTTCCACCCTCTTTCCATCCTCCATTCGCCCTTCAGACCCGATCTGCGTCCCTCGCTTGCCTTGCACCCTCGCCACCCCTCACAAGCCTCCCTCTGGCCTCAACAATTATACGGGTGGTTGCGCTCAGATACACGTCGCTCTCGCGTAACTGTAAGGCAACGAGCGCTGGAATTCGGCCGTAACTACGAGCGAGGGGAGGTTTGACAGGAGGCCGGGAAGAGGAGAAGAAGAGAAGAAGGATACGGGGGAGGGGAGAAAGAGTACCAAAGGCGGTTGGAGGATCCTCCGTAAGATGGATGGCCCTACGATCACGCCGTGGAAACGCTAAGAGGCGCGACGAGTCATTGAAAGAGGGGAAGGAATGCTGGCTAATGAAGAATAATGTCCTACCCGCGACGATTATTCTCCGAATGCCGCGTATCCTTGCGCTTCTTGACCTTTCGTTACGCTATGATCCAGCGGATCGTCGAGAGAACAGGTACTTTGATGCAGCCATTCGTCTCGAGATTAACTGGATACTGCTGCAAGTGATCTAAGAGCAAGCGAGCCTTCACGACTCTCGAAATCTATTGTCACGCAATCGCTCTTTCCTCTGTGTCTTCATACCCGAAGAAGAGTCGCTCTTTAATCTACCAATGACATCTACTAAATTGCTAGGTCTACCGTTGGCCATGCGTAAAAGCTTCGGATAAGTTGAAGCGAGCTCATGATTTACCATGGGAAATAGATTGGGTGATCAAGATACAGGAATTGCATTGAAGGGTGCTTTCTACCAAACAACTGTATGGCGAAAGTTTTCTTCGCGCAGGAAGATCATTGGGTTTCACGAAGCAGAGACTCCGTAGACATGACACGGGGTGGCGGTAAGCCAAGAGAGGGAGTAAACTCGATAGGACAGAACGGTAGTACGCCGGGCGAAAGATGCCGTGGCTCGAGAATCAATAAACTCTCGGAAGGCGCGCGCGAGTCGTTGGTATACACACAAGGCCGCGCCCATAAACTTTAACAACATCGCAGAATCTCGGCACGAGGTACCGAGGTACAGAGAACGATCCCAATGTCCGATCCGTGGCTCATAAACCTGATGAATGAACTTTCCGATCCTCCCATGAACTAGAGCGAACTAGATTAAAGATCTTACTCTTTTATTTCTAAAAGAAGAATGGGAATCGTATATATCACACCACTTTATTTTTCTTAAGAGAATTTCGAGCATTTGATTTTGACCTTTGTAGCTTATCAAACATAGCGAAACCAGATCCTATTAATATAGATATTTATTAACTTCTCGGGAAAACTATCTAAGAAATGAAAATCACTTTGCTAATGACAAGTCAATACCGAGATGGCGTATCAACAGTGAGAAAGAAATCTGAATAAAGAAGTTTGCGTATTGACAACGGGCTTTATCAATATTTACATTAACGTTATCTGTGGCATCGTTTATCGAAAAATAAAGTGTTCATTTTATTTGTGTGCTTTGTCGAAACAAATGTAAAAGAAGAGCTATTTATACATTTCTATCGAAAGAAATGAGGGTTGTTTACAAGTTCACCTGATCGTGAAATAGGGGAATTTATCTATCGTGTATCTAGTGGTTAATGGGAAAATTCGCGATACGGTTCGAAGTCTTGGAAGCGAATCGGCAGACCCGATAAATCGAATCGAATGTTTTCCGCTCGACAACGGCTTGAACAATGGCCCCTGTCACGTCATCCGAGCAATAAAACCTCATCAAATCACGACCCCTCGCCACCGCGTAAGCCTCCGCGCACGGCTCAATCTACGAAAGCTTATATAAATGTAATGAGACCGTGACCGGGGCTGCCTCATCAATCAACCCCCACAGCCACGAGAACTTCCACCTTCGTGTCCCCTCTGGCTTCGCATCCCTTAGTCTTCTTATACGTCACATATACCTATAAACGCAACCACCCCCCCCCCCTGACTCTTTTCGATATGCTGACCCGAACCGACTAATCCCGCGACTTAACAACGCCACCCGAACAATCGGATAACCGCGATTTGTTTTATTCGAACGAACTGCGATACTCTTTTCACCCTGTTCACATTCATCCCTGCCACTCCTGTTATTTAGTAGTTAATATTCAACATCTTTGGCAACGAATAATTCATCATATTTATGTTCTGATAATTATAGCTTAAGTGTACGTCAGAATACTTCGAGTTCTGAGAAGTGCAAAAGGTAAATGTATTTAATGTAAGTGAAAACGTGAATTGTGTGAATGATTAAAAATGACAAGAATCGTACTGTTTTAAAAGGGCCGGTTTAAAAAATTAAGGGTGCTTGAAAAGAAAAGGAGGAAAATGAAAAGCAATTAGCGAGATTATATGCCGAGATACATACTTTGGCCGAGCACAGTGCATTCTCGTACAAATTTCCCTGCGAATGATTAACTTTGAAAATTCTTCCTAATTTTAAAACGTTCAGAACTATAGATAGTAAATTCTAGAAACTCGCAATAATGTACCGTTTTCACTGACTACTGCAGCATCACATTGAGTCAGACGCAAAGTCGCTGGTGATCGAAGTGGAACGGGTTGTTGCTGGAAAGACGGTAGTGGCGGAGCAGGAGCAGTAGTAGAAGCAGTAGTAGAAGCAGCAGAAAAGCAGCAGCAGGAGCAGCAGCAAGGAGGGTAGTACGGCTTAAGGTCGACTTCGTAGGGTGGAGACGGTTCGTTGGTGGTGGCAGACGGGTGGCAGAAGGGGCTGCAGGGGAAATTGAAGGAAGAAGAAGGGTACCGTGAGAGGAGTACGGAGGAACGAACGCACAGAACCGGAGGTGGAGGAGGATAATATTGATCCCCTCGTAGCCCCGCCCCTCCTTGCCGTTTTCCAACCGACGCCATCATTATATTATCCACCATCCCTCCGTCGGTCCGTCTATCCGTCTGTCCGTTCATCCGACGTATGCGCACCGACTACGCGCCCTGTGCCACGCACACCCCCGCAACTTACCCTTCCACGACATCTTCCACTGGAAGGTCTATCCATCTTTTTCTCTCTTGGTTTCTTTCGCTTCTTCTTCTTCTTCTTATTCTTCTTCTCCTTCTTTTTGCTCGTGCTTTCTTTGCTCCTTTGTCTTTTACCAGCTCCAGGTACCAGTGGAAGCGCGTCCGTGCCGTTCCACGGCAGACGGCCCAAAAACGGAGCCGCCACTTCATTAAAAATAAATTCCGCAAAGGAGCTGCCGGATATCCGGGGCTTCGCGAGGATTTGACGCCGCCTGCCTGGCTCCTTCGCCGACGATGCCTTTCAGTTTATACGTTACATCCTCTAGGAAGAGTTTTCCGGACGATTGTTATTTCCAGCAGGATTTCTCTTCCGATCGTATTACTTTCGACAGTTGTTTACGAAAGCCAAATTTTGATGCAGTGGGGATAAGATGTCGCGGGCAAATAGTCTCGATATTATTGGTGTTTTTAGAGAATGTCACTAGTGGAAAGGTTTCTTCATTTTACTTTACGCTCCTGATTTTAAGAGTCATTTTTGACAGAAGAATCTGTTGAGATTGTCACTTCGTTAGGAATGCATTCCGTGAAGGCGTGCGCGCATATTCTAGAGCTTCGCAAGGATTTCACGCTGCCACTCCATTTCCTTTCTCGGTACTCTAGCAGATTTTTACATACCCGTTGCAATATGATTCTTTAAGCGATTACTGCGTTTGCCGTTCTTCCAACTTTATGAACCAAGTTTGTGATTGAAGGAAATTCACATCTTACAAATTGATCTCGCCTCCCGGATAAACGATATCTTAACAATTACGAATAGTACAATACGAGGTACCAAATTACTCTTACAGGAGCAATAGTGCTTATTTAAGATCCTTCGAAAATAAGATCCAGTCGAAAGATGTTCGTCGAGGGGATTTATATCGCTTGAAGTACATCTCATTCGAAGAATTTCCATGAGAAGACAGTTTGAGTCTAGGCGTCGCTCTCGGTAGAAGGAAGAAACATCAGGAACGGCAAGATAAATCCTCTTTGTCTCGCGCTCCATCTACCAGCCTGAAGCGAGCTCCTTTTTTTGGCAGCGACCACCAACCTTCCGTTTCCATGCACCTACGCACACTTATACCCCCTGTACCGCCACGGAGAACTTCACCCTTCTGCCCCTCCACCCTTCTCTCCTCCTCTATTCGCCGACTGCTTCCTCAGTTTCCAACGGTAGCGTCTCCATAAATCTCACTATAACGTCGAGATGGATCAGCGAGAATGGCCCACGTCCTTCGTGGAGGGAGCTGGTCTGCACTTGTAGCATATTTCTTGGGAAATACGTGTGTGCAGTTTGTGCTCGCTCGCGCACGCGCTACCACGACATATACACACACACATGCTTGCCTCTTGCTTCCAAGAAATATCGGGAATACCTGGGAACTCTAGCTGCATGTGGACTATTGACACTGGATATCGGGAAAATTGGCCATTTTTCTTCACGGCCGAGTATGGGGCTGTTGAGATGCTCGTGATCAAAGGGTTGGATGGAGTGATAACGCTGGTGATTCTACGGGTTTCTTTCAAGATACTTCCATGTTCTTAGTTTATATCTCGGTTTCTTAAACGATACTTCACGTAAAGTTTTCCAACAAAGAATCAAAGGATATCTTTTTACTAGACACAAAGATGAAATCGAATGAAATGAAATTATTTTGTGTATTTAATTAAGTATTGAATTCGTAGTTTTATAAATTAAGTTTATGAAACAGTGTTTACCGTATGCTCGAAGAGTAATGGTTAGATGATGCTAGTTTGCACGCCTTAAAAATCTTAGAGTCTGCTCAGAGGTTTGAAGTTACTTGGATCACAGCCAAAACGTGAAAACAATTTTCTGGAATGCGACTCGGCAAACGCCAGTTTCGCAAATAGCGTGAGAGTATTTTCACGTAATTGAAGCTACTGCAATTGGAAAAAGCAGTGAAATGTATTCGATGTTGGAATCGTTTGTAAGAACCAAACGAATTTTGATAACCATAATGCCCGATTATTCAAGAAATATCTCATTACATTCGTGCGACAATTGAGCACAGTTAAATAAGAGTATTTCTCGAGTTAAGGGTAAATTAATCGAGAAATATCATTAATTGTCCTGAATCCAATAATTCATGAGGGTGAATCGAATGGGTAGGAACGATTCAGGAGGAAAATCGAAACCGCGAGAGGCTGTTAGAGACGTTCGCGAGGAGCGGGCAGAGAAAAAAGTGAACAGCGAGAACGAGTAATATCGTTTGTATTAAAGTGGCCAGCGGAGGGCGAGGCTGAACGATACAAACGGCATATGAGCCAGCGTACGACATGGAGTGGGTAGCCAGCTCTCTCTCGGTGTGAGCAGTTTTATGGATTTTTTTTATCGTTGTGGTGGTAGACCGTACAGCTGCAGCCGGTGGGATTCGGATATTCAATGTTAGCGTACCTGTATGGATATTAAATTAACACCCGTAAGCCGCGAGTATTAACAACTTTGCAAAAGATTATACGAGATTATGAGCTCAAGCGAAACACGTGATTTTTAATGCCGTCCCGTGGCTAGCTTCCGCGGCCTCCTCTATTCCTTTGTAATTTATAAATAGTTACGGCTCATTGCTACTATCCTCCCCCTCTACCATCGATTCCTATTGAATCGAATGCACTTTTTTTATGCCTCGCTCGAACTTGTTTGCGCCGTTACCGAAATGGTTTTAAACGCTCCGCCGCGTCGAGCGTGATCCTGCGATGGAAGGATTTATTGAAAATCCGAATCGCTGATTGGAAGACGAGTCCCATGGATTTTTGTTGTGCCAGGGCACAGAGTACACTTTCGAGTAGAGCAGCAATTTTGACAGAGGCGTAGGTAGTAAATTAATATGCACGTCAAGCTGAGGAGTCAAAAATATACTGATGCGTTTGCATGATTTATTGCAGTTCTTCTCAGATTCCATTAAAAAAGAATTTTTCGATTGACTAAAGTTCTGATGACTTTTAAATGGAGCTAACAATAGTTAGAAAAATGCTTGTGTAGTTTCTACATGGCACCAAAAAATGGGCTAACGTTTAGGTGATCGATATGTAAGTTCGTGATTCGACACACGCAGTTCCTGCCAAAATTCTGCAACGTCGGACTTTGTTACTGGCAGCTATTTATGCGCACGTTGAACGAGCCCAGTTGAAGCGATAGTATCGCACTGCGCATACGTAAATGCTGATAACCATCGAGTAAATACCACTCAAAACAGCGACACAACGACGCGTATACCTTTAAAGATCGTTCTAAATATAATTTCAATTGTCATGTGAACGCAGTGTTTCCGGATCAATTTCCACGAAAACTTACCAAGGGTGTTTACGGGTGATCAAGGATCACTTATAGTATCAATTACATGATCATGAATCGAGTATTGAAGGAAAGAGTATCGACATGAACGAGGAATCGAAGAATTTTCATTGATTGTGGATTGCGAACTCATATACAAACCGGGTGGGTTAATATCCGCGAAAGTAATCCACCAACGGAATATCGCAGATCACGCGTACGCGCTGCTCTTCGACGTTTTCCAGTGCGGTATTAACTTCGCGCGCACGATTTACAGCTCGCGGCCTCGTTGCCGATTCGACAGAGCTCAGCCGGAAATCTCCGATGCCCGAACCGTCATATGGTCCCGTGAATGGATGCGCTCGCCCGCAAATCCCCAAGTTTACCCCTTCGTTCTTCCGCACCTCGGCAAAACGAGTTCGCGGCTATCTCCCGCACGATCACCGCCACTAGGATTACCAGCGAAACTTGTAATCATACCGTCGGATAGAGTGGCAGTAACTCTGAATTCATTGTCGATATTTCGCTCTTCTATGGCGGAAGGATTCTCTCGGGAAAGAAGTGGATAGAAATGATGACAACGTCAAGTGGACGGAAGCTCCAATATCGAAGATTAAGATCAAACCAAAGTGATGACTTTTAAAAAGCGATTGAATACTAAAAATCAAGTTAAATCGCTTTTGTGTTACAAGTGAGAAAACATTAACCAGTTCGCGTCAGTCGGTAATCATACTAAAATACGACCAAGATTCCTTGAATTAAACGTAATCCCATTGGTGATCACATATCCGCGAAATCCTAGTGGTTGAGCTTGCCGCATATCACCAAACACATCCGTACCATTTTCAACTCAATCAGCCGCTCGCTAATCTCGAGATCTCGGGCTCTCCCAGTTGGGAGTAGCTTCATAACGTAGGAGCTGGAATCGGTAGCGACTACGGCCCTGGCTAAAATCCCGAAGACAGCCGTTTGAGCCTTTGTGCACGCGAAAACTTACGAGCTGGCAAGTGCGCTCGCAACCAGCAACGACGAGGTTTCTGCTCGGTAGTCAGTTAACGTCAAAGTAGACCAAAATGAAAGTAGAAAGACAAGTTAGAAGGAAACGGACGAATAGAAATGCTTGGATGGCTACGGTCAAATAGAGAGAGAGAGAGAGAGAGAGAGAGAGAGAGAGAGAGAGAAGAGACGTGGTAGGATAGAGGTAGGAGAATAGAGAGGATGGGTTTGCATACCGGATGCAAATCGGCTTGCGGAAGAGATATGCAGCCGCTCGAGACCGCAGCGCACTGCGGCAGCCCGTGCATCGGAATGCAACCGGCCGCTGCAATGGCAAAGGTAATAATTGATATATAGCGATGGCAGTGGCCGCTGACAGCCGCTAACCCGGCCGAATACGGATGACACCCGGTAATCCTCACTCTCATACCGGTTAGTGTCCACCTATATTCCGTGGCGTCCCATTTCCCATTCCCATGGCGTGTAAGCTCAGCCGATGCTTCTTCTCTCTCTCTCTCTCTCTCTCTCTCACTCACACTCGTACACATTCGCAGCCTCTTCATCCCCCGTGGCAACGGTTCGTGGAGCTAGCGCGAGTCGCGTTCTCCCAATATGTGCGGCGGGTCCACCACAGTCCTGGACGCAAGAGAATCGCGGCATTCGAGGTGTGCGAACAGAGAGAGAGAGAGAGAGAGAGATAGCGGAGAAGAGACGAGGAGAAAGGAGGAGGTGGTTCGAATGCAGAGCGGCAGGAATGTGCACCGAAATGGAGGGTACGAGAGGGTTGCAGGGTGCAGCATAGACAGTCTCGTGCAGCTCCGCCGCCACGCGGTGTGCGGTGCTACCATACTAATCCGCCGATGGATTTATGGTCTTAATCACCGGCGGATTATCTCGGACAGCCGCGCTCTGCTGCCACCGACCGAAACATACGCCTGCCTCTTTGCAGATAACTGTACCTAGCCTCACTACTATCTACCCTCTCGCTTTACTCTCTCACTTTCTCCCTCTTTCTACCACTCCTGTATCCTTTCCGACTTTGACCCTTCTACGCTATTACGTCGCTAGTTTGTATCTTTCTTGAATCTTGCAACTATTTTTCCTTGGTTTCTGGCCACTGACCAACCCTTCCTACGATACCCTCGTGTTCTCTACGGTTCACGCAAACTTAGAACTATTTTCTACTCGAAACATTTCTCTCGATAGAAATCAGGTACTTTTAAATATATTCAGAAATTGCTACTACCGTAGTATAATTGCGTATTGCCACATAATAGGGGATTTAATCTAAGTACGGTAAAACTCGAAAACCATTCGGTCAATCCCTATAAATCCATCGGTGCAATTATCAAATCGCAGATAATTAAACTGAACGTAACAAGCAGAATCTCCTAGTATTGTATATTCATGTATTCTAAATCAGAGCTTTGCTCCTGCTACATAGAGTAGCATTGAATCTAGAATTACATTGCAACTGTAACACACTGGCAGAAATAGTAAGTCAGAATTTCGTAACAAGATACATTTTAGTTGCGTGTTAAAATCTGGCAATACCACAACACGTTATTTCGCATGAGTTATTCGTGACAGTGGGATTAGATAATGAATAGACCAAATGAATTTTCAACTTTAACGAGTCCCTCAAAAACGACTATTTTGACGTTTTTACCGAAGGTGTTTATGTGGCATAAATTTCATTTGATTTTACTGGAGAGTCCCGGCGCAACAGAGCGCCGATAGAAAAAGAGATTCTTCTAGCAATGACAGGGCTCACAGAGTGGCAGCGGCTCGCGATAGTTGGGATCTGCAGCATTTTGGTACATGGCGTATAGTGGCGTGGCGGGAACATCGTGCCATGCTTCGTGTGGTTCTATAAATCCATGAGGGCTTACCGGCGCAAAGCTTCCCTTGCGAGCTGCGCAACCCCACGTGACCTCATACCTGCCCGATTTCAACCCTCTCTTGCCCTACCATCCCCTACCGTCCCCTGCCTCCTGTTCACCGACTCCCACATTTCGTCCGGGCTTTCATCTCGCGGTATGACCGCTTCTAAAAGCCGCTCGCCCGAGCGCGAGAGACGACGAGGATCCTCGGGTCGAGTAGAAGCATAAGGCACCTCTTGATCGGATGCAAAACCAATCGTGAATCATTCAGATGCTATTGTTTCTTCGTAATCCGGACGTGCATCCGAATTCGTAATTATCTTTACTGTTCAATTCAACAACTTTTTGGGATGAAAATTTACCATCAGAATTAATTTGTATTTCTGGTAGTACAAAAATATACCGAGTAATTGCACTTGAATGTAATTTCCAGTGCAATTGGTACTTGTATAGTACGAGAAGAAATTTAAAACCCTGAATAAATATGGATTTGCGGGGAACAAGGAAAAAGATATTTCGAGAGCATTTGTCTTTTGGCTTTGCAAGGATCGAGAGGTAATGCGATTCCATTTTCTAGATATAAGCTGTGTCTATGGATGGACGACCTCTGGGTATCGGGCACATGAACGATGAACTGTTGGCTTTGTAATCGATACCTCAGGTTCTTCAATGCATCCATTGTAAGTTTCTGCTAGTACTACGATCGAACCCTCTCGGAAGGACCCTTTTCAAACACCAGCCACGTGTAAGCATTTTCTAGACTTTTCAACAAATCCAAGAAAACTTCAACAGTCCAAAACGTTTCTTCAATTTCGAACTATGTACTTTCCCAAATATGTATTCGAGATTCATTCGATCTTTAAATTAAATTACTAAGAATAAACTTATTAACTTCGAACGATAATCGTGGAATCTACGTTAAAAAACGATTGTCGGAAAGCGGGAACCTGGCCGACAAATTCTGCTGATTTGCAGATTACCAATCGTTCCGATAACGATGTGGCACGATTCGGGAAAAATTCGACGACTGACATGGACATCAATTTACGTTGCGTTTTTAATCAAACCGATTAGTCATGGGAGATGCGTGAGTCATTAATCACTGGAGATTCATTATTCTCTTTTTACTACTTCATCGGGATCTCTCGGTGCGAAATAATCTCTGTCGCGAATCACCTACAAACTGTACAAACTCACGGGACACATTCAGTATCCTTTCGTTAACTACTGGTCTCAAAATAACATTCAACGATACATGAATTCTGATCTTTCTATTTTACACTACAAAAGAATGTGCAATTTCGTAGTGAAAGAAGACTTTTACCGAAGATAATAAGTTTGCGACTCTACTTACCCTAACCCGTGGTTCCAGAAGTTGAATAGATGCTCCAATGGTCTCCCTGGCGGTCATGTCAGGATATCGATTCCTCACAAAGTGTGCTTCTAACTGCTGAAGCTGGTACGTCGTGAAGTGTGTTCTCTGCCGCCTTTGCCGCTTGTTCTTCTTCCCATCCTTATCGTCGGCATCATTCACCCGAACTACCCCTTCAGAGGAAACGACTCCTCCAGCTGATCCCAATTCGTGCTTCACTTCTGGAGGTGTAGGGGCACCTGCAGGGTGTTAACATATCAAATTCCCAAGAAAAACAATTCCACGTGTTTTCTTGCCCTCACGCATTTAAAAGTTAATAACTCAAGTTACATCCAAGTATCATTACTTAATGTGAAGTTAGATGCTAGTCAGAAATTTCAAAGAAATAATTCTATCATTGTCCCTGAAGAACTATTTCACAGCAGCGAAGAGAGAAAGAGCGTCTTATATCCCGTAAGTATTCACGCGAAATAACGATCATAGATCACGTGGATCATTCGAAAGGTAATCTCTACTGGAACAGGATCGTAGGTTGCTCCTAGAGAGAAACGCGAGTATGTTTGTCATGAATGTGACAGTGACAGGTGAGGGTATTCTACCCCTGACTCCGCTGCTGCAAACCGGCAGCTTCCCTTACTCGCATTGACAGCCGGGTGATCGATTGCTTCCCTTTTCAAAGGGTACCGCTATCACTGCCTATGTCGATGCTACTAACTATCTCAGAGCTTGGACTTTGGCTCTGTGCCCATTATACCAAGCGAGCCCAACAAACAGCGTCAACTTGCAAGAGTTATTACTTTATCGCGTAAGAGAGAATAATAAACGTTCGAGTAATTGAAAAGTTAATTACTCGAATATCTCAGCGGAAATAATTGTAAATAATTGTCTCGAGTAAACGTACCTTTCCGGATGTCGGGTCTGTGGGAGGTACTGGTGCGAGATCTGGGTGCACTGGAATATCCAGTGGAAGGTGTCGTAGGTGTCGCACCAGGGGTGCTAGGGTTGCTACCACCAGGGGTGTGCGCACCGTGACCCGTCGGATCGAGCCTCGCCAAGTCTCCATTCGTCTCGTCCCTGAAGTCCGGATTCTGAGCCCACACTGCAAAGATCATTGGAAATCTCGAAATATTGTCGCAACACCATTGGGATAATATTCTCATAACAATCATATTCCTATTAACCCGTTCTTGAACGTTAGTCGTTTGCCAATGTAGGAATGCTCGTAAAAGGTATCTCGCTTAGAAGTCAATTACTGGATTTTTACTATCGGCCGAGACGAAGCAATAAATGGCTTAAGGCTCATTATCCTAACGTTCACGCGGTCATAAACCTTCCACTTTACGTTTACAACAGAAACGATAGTAAAAATTGCTATCCAAACGATTTGCACTTTTTCATAAAGGAAAATTTTCGAGCTAAGTCAAACAAAAGATTTGTAGATTGTCATATTTAGAAATATTATATTTCTATAAATTTGTTTGGAATAACAAAGATGCCAGCAAAACAGTGACGGAATAGATTCGACTGGTTCTCTTATGTAGAAATATGTGAGCATTCATAAATGAGAGAACCATTTACCATCCAATTACCACTCAGTTCTCCTCAATAAGCCACCCTAGTGCCTATGATGAATGAGAGAATTTTTTCCCCGGTGACGCGAATAGAGGGTCGCAAAAAAGGTGTGAGGATGCTCGAGAATAGGGTGGTGATGTGTGCGCGTGGTCGCGGGATCCGGCAGCGGCAGCCAGCCGCGGAGAAGTTAATCGGGCTGAGCGTTTAGTTTCGCTCGGTTTAGTTATATTTGGTTTCCACGGGGGCGGCAAAGAGGAGGGACGTAGTTCACAATTAGTCGGCGCGTAACTCGGAGCTGATTTAGTACCGCGACGCCGACGAGTCAAACGACCAAGTAGCTAGGCGGCTGTGAGACGCGTGCGTGTCTATCCTACAGGACCCTGCCAACTCTGCTAACGCGGCTGCCATCCAAATGTCCCATCCTCTGTGTTACCCTAATTACCTATTAACGTTCTCGCAACACGCCACCTTAAAATCTTAATCCATTCAATTTTCTATCTATTACACAAAAACAATCTTTTAACTACGAACCCTTTATAATTCAAATTTTTCTCCCAGCCGCAATTCTTTCTTTTACATTATTTTATAAATACTCTTTTCTATTTTCTTCGGATCAATAATAATGACACGTAATAATATGTGATTTTTTCGTAGATACATTTTGAAGATAAAAAAGGCCCGAGAATGGTTACATAAAATATTTTATAAGATTGGAGAGGTATTGCAAAAAAAATTGAAGTGTTAAAGAGATATTTTCCGAGTGAAACATTGATGGAAAATGATTTTCGTGTGCGATACGTCCCGAAGAGGATACTTTTCGTAATCTTTGAAGAGCAAACAGATCGGTTACCTATTTGATGGGCTAACCAGAAAACACGTGTAAAGGGCCAGCGAATGGGGCCATAGGAGGATAAGCGTGTACCCTGAGGGACGAGGGTGAACACAGCCGGGTACGGCTTGTTTGTCGGAGCGGTACCCGAAGAAAAGCGGACGCAGTGACGATGCGTTATCGTCGGATGCCTCCTCAACAAACAGAAGTCTCGTCGAACACCTCGAAAACATGGTTACCCGGAGTCTTATCTACGGTGGCAACAAAAAATCGCAAGGACGATCGGAGAGACAGAAAATTTCTCATACAACGAATTGTCAATCGTCGAGCTATTGAAATCTAGTCGAGATTAGTCAAATCTTATTAATTCGATTACTCTTAAATTACAATTAAATTATTCTATTGCTATTTAAAATCTGTAATAATATTATAAAAGAAAAATTATTTGCCCCCATAAACATATACTTGCAGATATTTATTGTATAATACAAGTTTAGTTTCGCATGGTGTATCAAATTTACGATTTAAAAAGTAAATGATTTTACATGTTATTAGACGTAGGAGGTGGATAAACGCGGTGACGTTTACAACTATTATTTCTTAGGTTCGTCTTGTCGCACAGTGTTAGAAGCGAGATTTAAAAAAGACTCTCGAATTCCAGAGCGCCATCGAAAAACGGAGTGAAAAATAAAAACGTGGCTATTACGAAAAACACAATATTTTACTGAGAGTTACAGCGAGGCTGTATTTTTCTTGGCTGTTTTGACAAAGGCTGTGCACGTCGTCGAAGCTTCCTCGTTCCGACGCTTGTGTATTATTTCAAGATTAGAGTTAATCACATAATCTGGACTGTGATCCGCCTTGCGCTATTCGAACAAGCGGGTCAACCGGGTGAAATTTATGGAACCCCTTTCTTCACGTTTCAATATTCGACCGACTGTAAATGAGATTGGTAAGAAGCGGAGAAAACGTGAGCGATCTTAAGAACCGTTCGCAAAAGCGATCGTTTTCTATAAATTACTGGTTATCGTATGATAATAATAAGTATATTTTATTTATATTGATAGGAAAACAAAAAGGCTTTGCCCAGAAATATTTAAAAAGGGGAATAGACTAGTATAAGTTTTTACTGCGTGTTGTCGGATCCAGGCTAGATGTGGCACGTACTCATTCCCAGGGGATCCCCTGGAGAGTTCTTGGAGGCTTAAGGTGTCGTATCGTTTGACGTTTGTACCGCTGACCACTATAGATTCGTCGTAGCCTTATACGCTACAACGAAGAATCCCAAGGGGCGGACTGTGGTCAAGAACATCACACTTATCCTGTCAAACATTCGACACCCATCAGTGAACCCTGGGGGCGTTATTCACTCTACTTTTTCTCAAAGACATAATACACATTCCTCGAGACATCAAGACTAACGAGCAACAAGACAAACAAGAATTCTTCTTCAAAACCCATAAGAGAATCAATTAGTATTTTAACGAAAGGTGACATTTTTTTTTATTGTCATCCGTAATGATGAAATAAATTCGATAGCATCGATCAAGAACAATTATATTCTCATGAGAAATTCCAAAGTACAGCTATGCTATCAAGTTGCAGACTCTAACTTCTAGAAGAAAACCAACACCACGAGTCTCAAAATCCTAATCTCTGGGAAAGTCTACTCCTCGAACTTCACTCCTCATTTTTCCGAAATGGCAAAGAATCACGGTCGAAAAGGTCTCGACTGGTCCAGGGTGTCCCATTCCGTCGTTCGCACATGTTGTTCCGGAGAGAAACGCAGCAAAGGGTCGCGACATTGGGTTTATTCGCGCGGGATGAAATAAAGAAGAAAACATCAGCTCGAAAGGGATGGACGTGGATGAGAGGGAAAACGTCATGGCAGGTTGTAACTCACAAATTTATTACTTTTCTCCAGGGGCTTCGAGTTATTTTATACCAAAGACAAACCGCGCCAAGGGTGTTGGAGGAAACGAGAGGAAGAAGAGCTCGACGTTGGGACCGCGACAACAGAGACGAGCTCGAGTAACGACCACAACGACCGAACGAATATCTCAGCTGCTTCGTCGCGTTTTTATGCTCGCGGGATATATTAGTGGAACGCGCGCTAATCCGCACGGATTTTACGGGGCGACTGTGCCGCTGTGCTTGCCCTGCAGCATGCGAGCCACGCCGGACAGACCGGCACCGTTTTCGCTTCACGGCCAAGCTCTATTGGTTCGTGCCTTTATAAGTTGACCTTTCCTCCTCTTTACATTTTATCCCTTCTCGAACCATTCCTGTGGATCAAAGTGTTTATGTTTTCCAGCGAAACCGTAACCTTACTGGATTCTAACTTTAATTGTACTTTTGAACATAATAGTATATATGTAAAATTGTGAAAGTTAAAAGAATAATATTATAGATTTCGGAAAACTCAGCGACTTGAGAAAAAGCGATAAGTTTTGTCAGACAATTAGCACGACTCTTTACCCTCTGTTAGTTCGTTGGTGTCTGGAGGATCTTAATCGTCAGACTCTTAATAGAATTTTTTCCCAATTAATTTATCGTCCCTTAATCCAAAACCAATCGAGTCAATCACTTCTTTTTAATGTGCCACTCGAAAAAAATTCAATCCCGATGAGTTTAATCCGTCAAAGTTATAAAACCGTAGGGATTATAATCTGCGCCAGTGGACCGTAATCTCCGATATAAAATTATCGGCTAAAGCTTTATTTCGGCGTTACCTTCATTGCCCGGAAATTTTAGTCGCGCAGCTGCAATAAACCCTCTACCAACATACGTATATTCTCGGCATCGATCAGAACGATATTTGGTGTGGACTGACATTTGCGTTCGTTTAATTTATTGCTACAATAATATTTTCTTTTCTAGCACCCTGTAATCCAATCGTTTAAATCACCGAGAATTCTCATTCGCCTTGTGTAAAGAAATCAGAGTATTTATTTTCGATCGATTTACTGATTTTAATATTACCAACTTTTGCTTATACATTCGTTTCAGAATTATTTGTATTATCCAATTAACATATTTCTCATTCTTCTGCAAGCTATATTCGAGAAAAATATCCAATACAAATCACAAAAGAAACTTTTGTCTTTTGATGTTTAATTTGTAAAAGTCACTCTTGGTATTCTCTTCTCTAGGGCAAAAGTAAGAATTACCAGTCATCTTGAGGAGTGAGTTGAATTGCAGGGCTAGAGCCCGAGCGGAAGAAGTTATTAACGCGACAGGGTCATAGAGAATCCTCCCCCCAGCTTTCGTACTCTCGAGTCGACAAGCAATGAGAAGGTAATACGCGAGCATGAATAAAACGTCATGTGGTATAAAAATTGTGGGTGTTTAGTGGACCATGGCGCGATGTAACTCAACGATGAAGAGGGTTACAAGGGTCGCTAAAATATCCGCGTCACGCAGCTGCGAGCTGCTTGAAAAGTCGCACGAAATTAGTCACTTGCCAAAATTCTTACGCACGAATTATTAACAGTAATATGCGCTCCGTTTTGTGTGAGTCGTACTCCATATACCGCGCGTCACTTTCGGAAAAAGCAGATAGTCTTTTCTAAAAAATTATACAAAAAATTTAATAGTAAAATTTCTCATGATCTCAATTTGGTAATAAACTTTGCAAGCTATTATAGAAAAATAATGAAATCGTTCCTATTCAATTTAGAGTAGAAAAAATAGATAATAGATATTAAAATATCAAAAGCTTGAAATTCAAGAGATCTAAATATCTCCAAGTATATATCCGCTCGTTAAGGTGATAACTTTACAACTGCTATATTACTCCACCAGTTCCTATATCCCCGATAGGTCCATATATCTCCCACTGCATAAGCTAAACCGTGCATTTCCTGCAGTCCAGCAGTAAGAGAGTAGCGCATTTGAAGAAAAGCAAAGTGTGTCACGTAGAAGGACAGCCGATTCTAGGATCGAATCCCTCGAATGACAGACGAGCACAGCAGTGGAGCCAATAATTACTAAAGCAAGCAACCCCCTAAGAGGAAAAACGTCAGGGGTTGAAGTACGGCACAGCGCGGCGCCGCGACAGGAGCACCTGCGAGCTGAGGCTACTCACGACAGTCTCCGTAGGAAAGTCGCAGTCTGCTCCTGGGTCTCCGCCCCTAATCTCCTAATCCTTAGCTTCCTTAGGAAGTCGTTTATTAGTCAACCGTCCTGGTCGCAACACGTCACTGGGACAACGACCGTACACAGCCGAGCGTTCGCTTCGACTCTCGAACACTTCACCCGCTCTCCTCTCTCTACAGCTTATAAATATGCGGAGCAGTCGCGCCGATCGGAAATATACTTCGCGCGTAACGCACCGTCAAACTGACATTTCTCTAATTTTGGAACCTAGCTGGATTACCACCTTGGATTAACTTCTTCGCGTTCATTTTAAATACGCGCGACGCGAATGCGAGGGACACCGAGCTATTATTGTCGTTGCTTCTCTCGCGCTCGCATACTAAATAAAAAGACTCGACTGGTACCAGGGTATTAGCGATTCCAACGAGAAATAAGTTTTCATACTTGATCTAGTCTTTTTTACAACGATACTTTGGATGACTCGGTTTCAATGTGTTTCTTTACAACCCTTCTACGCGAAGTACCCAATGCAAATAATCGCATTATTTTTCTCACCGAAACAGTCGAAAGACGTTGATTCCACGGATAGGGTTTAGCAGTAGCTTGTCAAGCGATTTGTTTAGTTTCAACTTGACACAAGGAAGAGCACATGGAACCGATAAGTAATAGGAGAAGTGGCGTAGTATTTGGAGTTGGACACGCGTGTCACAGACCCTTCGGGTAAATCTGTGGCTAGAATGTCTTGCTGGAACTACAGACCGCTTGGCACTACTCGGAAACTGCTACCCCTCGAACTAACAAGAATCTCTAGCTGTAATGCAAAACTCTATATTTCTTAATAATTCTACTCCAATCAGATTTGCTAACTAAACGCAAGATTCTTCTTAAAATATACTTTCATAATTTGCCAATTAGGAAAATAATTAATGATCTCTGTCCTTTGCTTTTTCTCAGATCTGTGGGAAAAGTGTCTTTATATCCGTTTTGGAAGAAGAATCTTAGACACACAGGTTATTGAGTATTTTTCATCTGGTGAGCTAGTTCTCACAGATCGGCACGCACGGAAATTTTCTGAGTTGGAGGACCCTCGACATCGACCCCAGTCCTCTAGTGTAGAACCCACTGAGTACACAAACCTCGTTTCTGAGGTAGACAGGAACCTGCCTCGGCGCAGCAGCTGAGATAATGGGAAGGAAATCAGTTCATTTCTATGTTGATCCCACGAGCTTGGTTCCTGTCGCGCTTAGAAGATCGCTAAGGCTGGCTCCCCCGATCGGGAAAATCGGTCCGGAAAATCGGCTTGATGGCTTGGCTCATCGGCTAGCCCTATTGAGTCTAGCCACTCTATAATATCTCCACCAACCCTCCCGAGAAGCCATCTCGCTTCAAAAATTATAATGTGAAAATACTCTAACAATGATGAATTATCCCATACTCAGATAAATGTTATAAATCAATTCTAAATCATCATCATATGCAACAGAGTTATTCAATAATCACCCCCCTCAGAGAATTCAGTTTACAATAATACATTGTAAATACATGTAAACGTGACGTTGAATTGTTTAATCGGAATTTAATAGCGCATACTAATTTGGCACGATACGTTTGGGAAGATCTAGATTTCACAGTGTTGGATTTCATTTGAGGCCATCTGCAGGGTTAGAAGATATATGCGCATCCAGTTCAGTATCGACAAAGGGTTGATGTGTCTCAGGATGTCAGATGAGGGTGAAGCGTCCAGACGATCGGCTCTAAGCGGCAATGAGTCTGCGGCGAGAAGTTTTGCCATGGCTTCCCTGGGGAGGGCCAGCGGCTAGCCGAGCAATTTGTCAACACCATTAGACCGACGTGGCACACAGACCAAGGGTTGACTTCGCATCTGCCAGGCCCAATCGCAAAGGCCTTGCGATAATAAAGGGGTACTTAATGACTGGCAAGAAGCCAGTGCGACCCGTATGCCACCCTGTTGGCAAAATATTGGGATATCGACGCGCCCTGAAAGGGTACTGGATTTGCAAAAGCTCTATTCCTATTTTCCTCGATCCATTCAACTCACGAATGTCAATCTGATTTGAAACTGCCACAGAAATGTCAATTGCTTGTCGATACCGTGAATCGTAAATATTAAGATTTTATTCAGTTTTAATGAAAAGATTAATTTGCCTTGTTGGGTCCGACCAAGAGTCGAAATCTTAAAATTTACAACTGTACAAAGATTTGCTACTTTGATTCAGTGGTATTGACAAATGGTGATAGTTATTTTTGTGATTAATATGAGGCTATTTTGAAAATAAGTTCTACATATAAGGGAAAATAATTGTTGTGAAAATTTGAGCAACATGACTGGTACAATTGGTTTGGCGATTCTTTTACAAGGAGGGACTTATTGCAAGAGTATCCAAGGGTTGGAGCGTCACAGGTGCATAGAAGAATGGAAAGGGTGAAATCGAAAAAAGCAGAAAATGGTCGATTTCGTAAAGAGAAGAACGAAGTATGTGCGCCGTCCGGAGGCGGTTAGGTGGTGGCTTCGGGAGTGAAACTGAAACGGGGATAGGTGGGATGCCATTGGAATAAGATCGGGTTTAGCCGCAGTGTCGGGTTCGAGCCCCGGATAAGTCTGCCTTATCCCGATAAGCCGGTGAGTTAATGAATCACAAAACAGGTGGTGGCGCCACTGAGAGATCGTCTTCGTCCTCAGGTTGCCCCAGACTTCACGTACAGCTGAATTCTTCCACAACCGATGAAATAACGCCTTTTTCCGGCGAACCACCACCGGACTGATATAGATTTCGATTTTGTTGTTTGTTCACGCAATCGTTTTCGACTCTTTATCTCGACCATAACGCATCCCGCATTTTTTGCCTCTTCTAGCTACTTATTTTAGATCCTCTCGAACTACATTATCCGACATCTTTCATCAAAATCAAATTCGCGAATCGATTTAAGAGAAAATTTCAGGTTTTTTTTATTATGTATTTGTACTTATACAAGTTTACTGCTGCTAGAAATAAGAGAGCGACGATAAACTCATTAGTCATTGATTTTCAGAGGAACCATTATCGGTCAGTATCAATTTAGAATAATTTGGTGTGCCTGGAAATCGCAACAACCGTGGGGCATCTTATCTAAGTTTGTTTTAAATGAAAGATAATGCGCAAGTTGACAAACAGTCAATGACCAAATCCTTTATGTATAAAAGAGAGAAATTCTTAGTAGAAAGAAGAGTTAACTTATAAAATAATGTAACGTGTACGAAGAATTTACGAACTCAGGTAGTGAAGAACGTTGATAAAGAGTTTGTGAAAAGTAGAAATTCAAAACCTGTTCGAAAACGGAGTCCAAAATTTTATCCGTCACGTCATATCAGGATTGGGGAATAACACGATGGGCGCGGTGCTTATCACTGGCTATTCGTACTAATATTTTATCTCTACTGGTCTGGCACCTGACAAGAATCGATGTGAAACATTATTTCCTCAATTTTCCCCTGGTAATCTAAGATTTTTCGTGATAATTCATATCCAAATAAGCGTAACAACTTATTTGTAACTGGGACATTTCCAGCTCAATTTTGATTTCATTATTTTATAAACATTGCGATAAGATTATCGCTAAGAAACAAAAGTGTAAAAATCTTCTTTCGCAATTCGCGTATACATACTCGTTGCGGACTATTAAAAAACTTATCGTAATTACTCATTCGCATGCGATCAAATCTTTGGATTGATATTAAAAAATTCTAAGTCTATCAAAAATTGTATAATACAATATTATCCTACTCTGGAGAAATAACATTGACAGAGACGCATCGAGAGAACAAAAGCGTCACGAATGCGTCAATCTTATTTTGCGAAGGTTGTATCCGCCAATTGGCATTGTCAAACGATACTCAAGATTTCGACCGGTAAGATGCACGATAACGCGCATAGCAGGGCGGACACGATTGAAAAAGCAGGAAGGCGACGGCCACTTATCGTTCGCATGAATGCGAATCGATGATATCGCAAATAACAAAATCACTCGAAATGACAAGCTCGTACAAGTGATTATCGTCAAGCAGCGAGAGGAAAGACGAAGGAAAAAACAACCCTCTCTATCTTGCTCCAATCGACACACAAAGGAATTGAATTGTTGAAACTTCCTCGGCTCTATCAATTCTTTGGACAGATCAGACTCCTGAAATTTGCATCTAAATTTCAATAAAACTAAGTTGACCCACTGATTTATCTAATGCGTCATTGATATTTATATACCAGAAACGAGCTATTCGATGAAATACACTATGAGAATCACTAAGATATTTATTGGTCATGCATTCGTAAGATGAGATCATAGTTAATTCCCGATAAATGCCCCGCTAATTTAATCCCAATTATTCATAAATTTTGAGAAACTTAGTACTTGTTAAACGAGATTGATTCATGTGTTAGTAACCTTAACCCTAACGCAAAATATTACAAGATCCGTAAGATCATCATGCTCTCTATCTATGAATTGAAGATCCCGTCCTATAACCCTACGATTTACGATTTTCTTCCAAGAAAGTTCTAACACCTTCGATTCCAAATGAACAGACGTAAACACACACTGGGGTCAAGCAGTTCTCAAGTATCGCAATATTTCGCGTAAAGAACTTTGTCAACAAACCCAGCTGTGTCTCTCACTATATCTCAAATCCTCTATTAGATTATAGAGTAATTGACTCACTGTGTTTAATCTTCTCAATGGCAGTCTGATGAAACTGGTGGCTCGAATTATGCAGTATTGGGGTATCGTGATGAGAATTCGCGTGAAGATTATGATGATGCATGGCGGATTGAAGATGATCCTCATGGACACCACCAGCCATGGATCCCATGGTCGCACTGTGCGGATGTTGCTGGACCGAGAGGCCGCTCGCAGATCCAGTCACGAGGTCCTGGAGGCAGAGGTCCGCATTTCCGCCACCTCCGTTACCTCCAGCGAGTTCGAGGGTCCCTCCGGCCCCGCCGGCCCTCTCCATACTGTAAAAGGTTAACGTCGTGTTGGCTGGTCTCTCGTACTGCTATCCAAGAAAGCACCCTGGCCCAATCGTGAGCCGATTTCACGCGACAAACGTCTCTGGTGAAGCTCTTTCTTCAAGAGCTACTCACGAGCACATGCGTCCGGCGGCCAGGGTGAACACTGTCCAACTGGTTTCCAGTTTCGAGAGGTGATTGCGCGCCAAGCTACTAGCGACGGCCGACGCTACGCGGCATCCGGCACATCGGCCGTCTCTTTCTTTCGATGTAAACAAGCGGCCGGTGATCTTGGTAGTCAAAGTCAACCAAGTAACCACTCGCGTAGTTCCTGGGAGATAGATTTCTCCTGGACTCCAAATGTAGAATGGTACGTTGACTCACCGAAAGTACACTGATAAGGATAGTGAATGTTCGTTGCTTGATTCCATGTATCTTTGGCATAGGGTTCTTCTTGAAGATCAAGAATTGCACTCGCGATTGAAAGTAGATCGCGAAGGGTTGACGATCTTAGTCGTGATGGATGAATTTAGGAAATCTCTCCGTTGCCCTTGCTTGGTGTCGAGTGTGACACTCGATCCGTCTGACTAACTGACGAACGCAGTAGAGGTACCACGCGACTGTGTCACCGTGACTCTTTTTTGCCGAAGTAATATTCGGTGAAACTCACGTGCTCGCACACGTACATAGAGACGACTGATAAATCAGATAACCACGGATCGACGTCGACTGTCGGTGCGTTACGTAAGGATCAAGAGAGATACTTGGAGAAAAGAGGTGGGAGATGTAGAATCACCCGCGCTTGAAAGTAGGTTAAACTACTCGCACTATCATCAACACACACCGTCGTTCTTACGCACTCCTTGCTCAGGCGTTAGGGTTGGCATCAATTGTCAATTTCTACCACCTTTAGCTCCTAGAAGATTCACAGGTAATCCTGGTCTTGAGTTTCGCCAGACTACACTGCTCTGTGATACTTTCGTTCACCAAGTACCATAGACACTATGCCAACAATTCCATAAGTAGTATATTCAATTCTAGTATCAACCCGCGAGTCGCCAAACGAATCCCTCGCGCGTTCTCAGCTGTCACTTTGTCTAAGAAGCTCGCGCGTTTCGGTAGTTGCTTCCACCGAACCAACTGGAACTTTACCGATCTGCTGGGTGTTGTTTCACCGCGCACAATACTTGTCACTGTCACCAATCCACTCCGAAGGAGATCGATGCTCCGACTCGCGGCGAGTCACGGATGCGACACCCCGTGTGCCGGTGGAGCAGTCGGTCCACCGCGGAGCATCGCCAGCCAGGACGTCGTTGGCGGGACGGCTGGACGGCGGAACCCGGTCCAGAGTGGTCCAGGCGGTAAAGTCGTAGCCGTCACTCCTCGAGCTTTTCTTACCTCAACCGCACGCGTGGATAAAGCACTCGCCCGCGACAAAGCGAGAGAGACAGATAGAGGAAGAAGCGTAAGAAGGCGACGGCGGTAGAGCGGTGCTGCAGATCGCGGTAGTGTAGACTTGGTTTTCGTAGTGGATGGAAGGTGTAGTGGCCGCGCGTCGGTGGTAGGTGGGTCCGCCAGGCTTAGCCGGTTGAGCCTTTCGGACTGCCTGCCGGCTTAAGTCTCTAAGTCGGTAAGCCGAGCGGATCTAGTGGTCTTGGCTGGTGCACTGGCTGCCTGCTAGCCTGCCTGCCTTGCTTGCTTGCCGGGCGGCCTGCCTGACTGTCTGACTGCGCCTCTCCCTGGCTCGCTTGCTCTTACTCCCCTCCATCCGATCCTTCTCTCTTCAAAGCTCCCACCCCGTGGCCACGTTATCTCCCTTACCGTGCCTCTCGTCTTCTCTCTCTCTCTCTCTCTCTCTCTCTCACGCACACCAGCCGCTTTTCCCCCTCTTTCCAATGGTGCCTTCGGTGGTCTCTCTCCCTCTGACACGATCTCTCACGTCCGTACCCCTCGATTCATCCCTTGGACCACACTGACTTCTCTCTCCGGCCTTAGTAACCCCTCCACTTTTGCTTACTCACCCTCTAGTATTACAGTTCTCGCACGCGTCTTGCTCGCGTTGCTTCTCTGGGTATCGTTCTTCCGTGGTGCTGGGTAGGCTACCGTACTCACACTGTACTTCTTGTTTCGTTGCTGCTCCCCTCGATTCGACCCTTCCCGTCGTTTCATTTCTCGTTCTCTCTCTGTTTCGTTGTGTCTGACAGTCGGTGCTCACAGTGTGGCACTGGTGGCCTCTCACTCGCGCCTGGTCACGATCTCTCACGCCCGTGTCCGTTCGTTCGGCAGTCACGGGGTTCGTCTCTCTTGTCCCCACCACTCGGCTTAATCCCCTCCAGTGGGGTTGATGTCGCCCCTCCTACGCAAGTCCGACGTCTCTCTGGCTGGGTCCCACGCACACGCACGCGGTCTCTTCTTCGTTTTGTCAGCACGCTCGGCGAATCTCCGTGTACCTTGCGATTACCGTTTGTTTCTCAGCGTCGACGTTTGTTCTCTTGCATCTGCATGCGTGACTTTAATCCTTGAGCGATTTCGACCCCCGAAATCTTTACCTTCCTAGGCTCCCACTTGACTCTTAATACTGCCGATCGTGTTTCCAGTGCTTTCGAAGGAACGTCTTTCGGCAATACCGAAAGCTACTGTTACAAGATTATGCATATCGACTCTGTTTTCATTTCTATTATTGATTGACACGATTATGACAAAGCAGGAGGCGATCGGGTGTTGTTCATTGGCCCCCGACTCCCACTTTAGTCCGCCATCTTTTCTCTCTGTGCAATAAAATTGATGCGCTGTAATCTAATAAGCCTTCCCGAAGCACTGCGATTCGAGTTGAGACGGGTGTACGTTATCGCTCGTCTTATCTGTTCGAAGCAAATATCTGTTCGCACCAACCAGAATCCTGATACAGGGTGTTTCATTAATTCTGCAACCACTCGCTGCAAGATCAACAGCTAAAATAGAGCGTATATGCAAAAATCATTACTTTTCCAACATCCCTCTACCTAGTCAATGTGCCTTAGACGCCTCAAATAATCCATCACAAATTCATGTAATTAAAAAAAAAAAAACATGCATCATCATATGTATTTTGAAATTCACGAAGGCAGTAGAGAATTATATCTGATGAAATTTCGTATAATCCGGGTATTGTATCAATCAATCAGGAATATATATCGTGCATTCGATATACCGCGACAAGCAAATTCCAAACGCGTCCGCAATCGCACAAATTCTGCGCGTTGGACGTCCCATCAGCCGACCGAAGCGTCCATCTCCAACAACAAATCACGCTCCATGGCGATATTCCCCGAAGAATTACCGTCGAACGGTCAGTCGCAGTGAGTACATCCCGAAAAGCCGGCGAGCAAATATGAACTGTAGAAGATCATGGTAGCGAAGACTAAGAGAGGCACGAAGATCAGTGGCGGAGACAAACTGGAGAAATGACAAAACGAATGATTCGGGGGGGAGGACCTTGAAGGAAGGGCGAGCCTGAAGTGTCCACGGTAGCAAGATTGGTTAGGCCAGTTGCGAAGTGGCTCCAAGAAGCAAGAGAGACGAGAGGAAAAAGAGAAGGAAAAAGAGATGAGTGTGGCACGCGCAAAAAGAAGAAACGATGGTATAGTAAGAGGAAGAGAGAGAAGACGAAATGGTCGCGGAAGAAAGAAAGCGCGAAAGGGTATAGCGTGCGCGGGGGTGGCTGTAGCTTGGCAGTACATACGTCAAGCGAGGAGAAGAGAGCGCCATCCCGGGGATCCCCAAAGGCCTCGGCAAAAGTAGAGGAGACAAATGACAAGGTGGCCACGCCCACAGCCTGGCCAAGGGTGGGCGTCCGTTATCGGTGTGTGCGTATGCCCGTGTGTTACTTGGGTGCTGGGACAGAGTGGGAGCACTCTGGGTGCTGGTGGGATCCCGGATATCTGAGGGACGAGTGCGGGGATGAACGAGGACGAGAACCGAACACCGACGAGCATCGAGCACACTATAGCCTCTCCTAGGGCTGTTTCCTGATTTTTGAAGCGGCCGACCGAGTTATGGACGTGCCTCCTAGTGCGCCGTCTCTCGCGAAAAGTACGCGCGAGTTATGGCCAATTTTATTAGGGATTCGCCGAATTCTACCGCCTCGTTGCCACTGGTTATTGCTCTAGAATTTTGCCTTACAAGATCCTTCTCGTTTCGCTGGATTAATTTACTACCTGTACTACCCCTTTTAACTGATCGACGTCCAAGTCGTGTAATGCTTTTGGATTACTCCACGTGTTAACCCTTTAACTATACACAGATTCCCTTAGTAGAGGATATTTTACATCGTTCATCAGAACATATATGTACTGTGTATTAAATAAAATATTTCACCATTAGAAATAATTATTATATGCTTTTCTATTGGAAATAAAACTTTTGGATCAATCGTCCCAACGTTAATTTTTTGCGAAACTCTAACTATCTATCTAACTTGGGTTTATGCGATCTAGATTTTGGTTTGACAGCAGTGCTACCATTTCTTCGGCTAATCCATAATATAACACAGGATTCCGCGAAACATCAGCCGAGTTCGGAGCACCGTGGTGTAGAGTTATTGTAATGCGATAGTAATTGAAGGATTACAGATTATCTCTGTGTATAGTCGATCGACGGGTCGGCTTTGCGGCTGACCTGGGTACGGGACTGCCACACGGTCACCCACTACTCACTATTGCCTCCCGAATGCAGCAATTATTCCTGATTGCTGAACAATTTCATTTCGCGCGATTGCTACAGCTTGCAGCACTTATTTCCGAATAGTCAATTTTCACTTTGCAATGCGATCTATTCGAGTACTCGTGAATCTGATAAGTCGATCGGGACGTAAGAAAGTTTTTTTGCTACATTGTTAATAGTATTGTTTATCCTCCGAATTGAAGCCTTATGGATTTGTCAAAGGTGGAAAAATATACGTAATAGTATATTTAATTGTCGGGTAAATTCGGCAATTCTAATTGACGCGCTCTCGAAATGACAGTATTATTTATACTTGCCATTTGCTCCATATCGGCAAGGCAATGCCCATAAACTAAGTTATTGCCGGGATGCCATAAAAGGATAAGATAGACATTTATCAGCGACGAACGACTGGCTGCGTGCTTAATAGTAGAACTTCGATGTAACTGCGACCGCGACAGATGCCAACCAGTGATACTGCACGGTTATTTATGTTCCAGGGAAAACCACTAATTGGCCGATTAAAAATAGTCAGTTACGCCAACCCCTATCGAACTATTAGCAACGAGGATTAAGTCCCTTGCAACATTGTCGTTTCTATAACGTGTTTAGCGCATATAAAATTTGCTTCATTCAATTATCGTAATGTAACATCATTAAATCAGAATAGACTATAAACAACAGAAAACATAATAGTTTTTGCTACTTTAACTTTTAACTGTGAAAATATGATTTTATTATAAATTGATATTTTCTAGTAGTTTATTCTTATGTTACAACATTTGATAAGATATTATTAGACTACTTGGCATTATTTTCTCGTGATCTTTCCGAAGTCTATGCTTCGGTGAAGTCAGGTAATCAACTGGATGGCTGTTGGCAAGTACCATCCAGAAATCTGCTTTTCAACCAGTCCATTTTTCCTCCGCGAAATGGGTCCTCGGACGGGTCGTTTCGAATATCGAGCAGCAAATAAACACGCGGCCGGTGGTGCCATAAAGGATCTATCGGGCCGAACGATTCCTACGAGCGTGCTAGATCAATTGCCGCCGACACCAGTCGTTCGTGTTTTATTAGCGATAGTAAAGCGGCCACAACGCAAACAATCGATATTCGTCCGTAATATCGTTTTCGAGATTCGTATCTGTCGTTCGCGATAACGTTCCTTTGTAGCCAGTCCGCTCTACTGTCTCCTTTGGTCCGAAGCCACTTCGACAAAGAAACCATCCAGAATTTTGATTCTCCATTGTGTTATACCGCAACCTTGTTTTTTCATCTTCGCGGAATCAAAGGAACGCTTTCAGTTTTTTTCAACGTTCATTCGCGAGCTAATTGATGATTCGCGGTTGTTTGTCCGCGGCAGTGAGTCAGCCTGTTTTGGGCCAGACTTTGGTTCGTCGAACTGCAACGAGGATATTTCATCACGGCCGCGCATTATTGGCGAATTTTATCAGCAGAGAATATGTTATTGGCGAGTCGGATCAGTTTGAAAAATAATTTGATTGGCACACGAGGGGATTTTATCGCTTGACAATGTACGCTTCCGACGAATCGTTTCAAAGAGGAACAAAGGGAAGCTAGTGCACATGTTCTTGTACTTAATGATTTTCGGGAAATTTCTCTCCCACCTCAAACTTTCTTCTTTGTCTATGATATTGGGAAATGAATTCGACAGTGACGCGTTATATTGCTTGATATTTTAGGGAGAGGCCACGATGGATGACGCTGACGAGCAAGATACCGAATTGACAAAATAATTTACAACCCTCGCGGACCATTCTGTTTTTTTGCGCCGCGCCCGCAGATAAATACGCCTAATTTATTGCGTACTTGTAAAATACGCTTAGCGCAATAAAAGAAAGTGTGGCGAAAGAGCAGCATTTCAAACACCTGGCAACGAGCGCAACGTCACCGAGTTTATACTCCTCTAAACTGTGATTACTCGATTTATTTTCGGCCTCTCGTACCTCTTATTTATTGAAGGACAGAACATCACGCTCGCGAAAGAAAAAAGTCCTATTATTACCCAGTGATTCCGAAAGAAATTGAGCTCTGCTATAAATACTCCATTTGGTGTACCGAAGAAGCATAATGAGGACTTAAAACTCTCGAGAGTGTCTCAAGGAAAAATCGTCTTGACAATAAGAAATTGATCCAAGTGAATCTATGAGAAAGTAGGCGAAGCACCAAGATTGGCAAAACAAATCCAGAGGAAAAACAGTAAGCAACAGATTCAAAGGAAACTGTGGGATCCAGCTGCAAATTCTCTTTCGAAATTCTTCAACCCCAGCGTAACTTTATCCAGAGGTCTATAAAGAGCGAGAGAGAGAGAGAGAGAGAGAAAGAAATGTTTCGAAACCAAGAGTACTATTCGATTCCACCCAATGCAACCCCTTCGACTGGGTGGCGTAAGTCTTCCTTTTCTTTGAGCTTCACCCTCATCTCCCACTCCATACGACGAAGCCGTTCGGTCGTTACGCCGCTCCGTCTTTACAAATTTTATATCATTTTTATGAGGCATAAAGTCGTCGAGAAGCCGACGAGTAAGGAGTCCGAAGGGTGAACAGGAGCAGAGGGATGTGTCTCCCCTCTCCTTGGACACTCCCTTCCACCCTTCGCGAAGAGGATAGCAGTCACGTGGCTGGGCGGTCCGGTTTTCAACCCCTCGAACTCGTTCACCAGTGGAAGGGTAACTGGTTAGAAGAGGGGAGAATATCAGCTGCGTGAGGGGAAGGAGATAACTCCGGCCACCTCCGGACACCTTCGTGAATCCGCTCTATCAAGAGACGCACCCCTTCGTCTTTCGGCTTATTAAAAATTTCGTAATCGTCCTACGGTACTTTGTCCCTTCTCCTTCCCTGGGTTCAAGAAGAGCCATGTATTTTTCGCTTCTCCGAAAGCCTGGGGTTTCTTGAGTTAAAGCCGTTCAGTTGAAAATTCCACTTTGTTCAAGGGATGATTTTTGAGGAAAGATACTACTAGATTCGCAATCCAGATGTTCCTTGACAAATTTCTCTTTGACGAAGTTAATAAACACAATTACTCAGGTTTGAAATCGAAAGTCAATTGCGTAAAGGACTGTCAAGCAAAATGTATTTCGTTCGTGCGAGAATTTCGTATTATAAGAGCGTTGAAATTTTTAGTACTAGATATATGCCGGTTTACAATGTTTGTCTTCTCCGAATGGTACTTCCAGAGATACTCTCGATTCCACGTTTTACTGCCCGCAACAAAACATAAATAGAGGCACGTCGCGTTACGACGCGCCGACCAATTCTCCAGAATTTTTATAGCGGAATCTCTTTGAGGATCACGCGCACCAGCTGCTAAATCACTGAAATGTCCACGGTTTTTTAATTACGAGACGAACGTTGTTGTAAGGTTACATCGAACGCGAGAAATCGATCGATGCATCGAGGAGGAACTATTCTCGCTAGGGCCGATTATACGGCGAGGATTATTCCCAGTTTAAGGTTAATCCTGTTTAAGATGAACGGAAAGTAGGCGAAAACTTGGCTTCTTACTCGGTCAGCCTTTCGGCGATAGTATGGCTTAGTGGCATTAGAGTCAACGATCTCGTTAACGAGCTTCCAATGGAGCCGATTCCAACCACAGATCTGTCTCGAGCCTTTTAAAATATACTCGCCATCCAAACACTGTCTCTTAGTTCCATCATTTTTCTATTTACCCTTCATCATTTAATTACGAAGCAATAATTATAAACATTCTGTTTTTCAATCTTCTTTTCAATCTACTATTTTACACTTAGCTATTGAGAATGATATTGTGTCTTATAGAGACTTTTAAGAGCAGCAATTCAGCACAAGAATGGTAATAAAAGGTGCCACGCGTCGTTTCACCCATCTTTTTACTTTGAAATTCCGCATGCACGTGTAAACCGCGTACCGTCACCCTTTTGCGCGTTTTGATAAATGAACCGCGAGCTTCGTCATCCCCTCGCTCGGTGCCTGTTTCAGCCCTCTTGATTCCACTCCATCAATTTTCAATCACAAAGAACTCTCTGCTCCTCTGCTCCACGGTTATCGCGGCTTCTTCTTCAACCGGATCTGCCTCGCTATATACTCACGTTTTCTTACGTACATATATACTTTTTTTCCCAATTCTCGCTGTTCGTTCTTGACACTTATAAATTACAATTTCTTTGATTCCATCTTATACGACTCATTGTCCAACGTACATTTCCTCCTACGATCCAATTTATAACTCGAAATGAGAGGCACAAAGATGCGAGCAAAAATGAAATTGGAAATGTAAATCAGCTATTTCGTATCTATGAAATTTAAATACAGAGAAGCAACCAAGCAATAGCCAGTTTCAGGGAAATTTGTCATTTGAGAAAATTATTGGCTGTATTGCGGAGGTGGATCAACGAACACTGGCCAGGATTATGCGGATAAAGAGAGGCGTGGAAGATAAGCAAGTTTTTTTTATTATTGACAAATGCGCGAGCAGGGTACGTGACTAATCCTAATGAAACCGTGCGATCCGCGATGGTTACGTTCGAGCGTCGGTACGAGGGATAAGGGTTGCGTTAATGGTCAATAAGTTTCGGTATATGCGATCATTATAGATTCCTGATGATAGGCGAGTCCGTATCGGAAGTTCGCTTCGGCGAAAGATCAAACGAACAAAGTCTATTAAGGGAGATCTTAATGCAAATTAAATTTAGATAGTAATACACTCAATAGTTGAAATATTATTCAGAAGAGAATGTTAAATAATTATTTTAAAACAATTGGAACGTGCAAGCTACTAATAATTTGGTTTTTAAATAAAAATTATATACTGCCAGCAAACTTTTTTATTTTACCTACTGATAGGTATAATTGAAGTAAATAAAAAAAAATCACTGTGCACTTTACCTCTATCGTTTCATGATCATTTACCAGGAACGCAAATTATTCGGCGAGTCGCAATTGATTTTTTCAATGGGATACAGTCGGCCCCTGGTTTCGCCACTATTTCACTTGGCTCTGCGTTGTAATAGGAATTATACCGGCGGGATAGTGGCGCGTTGAGCGCGACTGTAACAAATAGTTATAGACGGCAAACGCCAGTAATCGTAACGCTCAGAAGGTTATGGTGGTGTTACACACGCTTAACAAAGGATAATGTGGATTTCGTGCGCTGCACCACGCAAATATGATAATGACGCCGTGTTGCAGCGAGCGCAATCGCGCTTAGCTCGAATAAAGTCCTCACCGAATTTCACCCGCAAGCTTTTATGAAACATTTCAATTGCTACTGTAACAATGAGAAAAAATTGCTTAGCTTCATTTTCCGAGTAAAATAGAAACTTTGTTCAATTTCAAAAAGTTGCAATATCTGAAAGCAATGTTTTTGAGATATATGATATATAAAGAACACGAGAATATTTAATGTGACCTGCAGACTACTGTCTATTAGTTCTTTACGTACTAATTCGAGTAGAAATATAAATATTGTTATTATTAAAGGGTGCAAAGAATATTACACTACTTTGTGGTACCAAAAAGCACATCACAAGTAGTATTACAAATTGGATAATTAATTACTCTGTTCTCACCCCTAAAATTATCTAATCTTTGAAACACCTAAAAGTCTTGAGGGTCGTTTACAATTACCCTCGAGCGAATCGTGCTCTAGCCGTCGCTGTCAATCGAATTCCAGTTTTCTCGAGCAAAAGAGGCCGAGCATCCCCCAGCGTCCTGGAAATTACAAAGGATCCAGGGTGCGCCGTGTTCCTGGCCTCGATTCCCGGCCAAGAAAGCAAGAAGAAGCTCGAAATTATTCGAGCGTGGGTGGCCGTGCGTGCCTTTGACGTTGGAAAAAGAGCGATCTAGGGATTGATCGGTAGCCAAGAAGGAAAGAGAGAGATAGAGAGAGGGAGGTAGAGGTCAGAGAGAAGAGATAGCAAGAGTAGTACAGTGTGGAACGAGTAGTAGTACGCAAAGCGTCAGGACGCCCTGGCGGCGCCAGCAGGGTGGAACACTGGAACACGATGGTTCCGAGAACCTCGTGACCATTTCGGCCAATAGCGTAGAGAGTTTGGGGCGGCGCCTCCGCATACGACCAACATGGCAGCTGCC
Source organism: Trypoxylon attenuatum (assembly GCA_963989405.1). Taxonomy (NCBI): domain Eukaryota; kingdom Metazoa; phylum Arthropoda; class Insecta; order Hymenoptera; family Crabronidae; genus Trypoxylon; species Trypoxylon attenuatum. The sequence goes on from OZ022491.1 coordinate 19,085,669, forward strand.
AACTCGTGGCCCAGCGCTGTGGAGAGAGCTGTGCTACACTTGGCTATCGTCTTCTCCGATAGCGACGCCACCGCCACCGCTCTATCGTCCCTCATCGACGCTTCTACTGGCTTCACTGACCGTCCGCTTCTCGCTCGAGCTCGCTTCATCCTAGGAACGACAGATCCAGCATCCGTGAGAGACACTGTTTCCAGTCTCTGCTTTCAGTGACACCACCGAACGACCCTTTACGCTCGAGCGCGCGGGGTGAAGTGAAATCAGACGGCGGAATGAAGACGGTAGAGACACAGTAGTATTGCGACGGTCCTTCGCAATGCAAAACGAAGGGAAGGGTGGACTAATACTGGGTGTATGTTTTGCGAGAGAATCTGGCTCCTTGGAGATTAGTCATGATTGGGTAGGAGGAACCAAGTTGATTGTTGTTTTTAGGGGTGGTGGAGCTTTGAGCTTGATCTTCAAATTCGACCGGATCGACAGTGAACGAGAGGTATTGATTGGAATGGTTTTCAGTGGGCTCTGTTACTTCAGGAGAGTGAGTGGTGCTTCATTTTAACGTTCAACTTATGGGTTGATCCTCTGACGAGTGAATGTAGGTGAAGTATGTTTATAGAGGAGAACTTTGGGTAGCGGGTGATTTCATTGTGGATGAGGTATGCCACTTTTTCAATGCTGGGAATTGTCAATGTTGAGGTAATTATCCTGCGAGAAATGTCAAGCGTTTTTTTCCTACAGGTCTTCTATTACAGTTTTTATAATATAATATGAGATTGTACTAGGGAAGGTACCTATATGTTCGCCTTGATGTGGCGTTTCCTATCAGTTACCGTCGGTAACTTTGAGTACAGGTACAATATCATCTGTAAACCTTACAAAGTACGACTGAATCGTATTTTCTTCAATACTAATTTCAATATCTAATTTCTACGGATTACAAGATTTCATCAAAACGATTAATGTGAATTAAAATTTCTATATTAAGGGCAGCTGTTAGTATCCGTCGGTACAGTACTAGACGTCTGTCGAAGTCTAAAATCATTTTATTTCACCTTATTTTTGCAAACTATAGTGAAGTAAGGATTCGAAGTCCTTGTAATATTTCATTGTGGGATTTGAAGGAACTTGGCGGGTAGAGTTTTGTAATGGCCCAGAACTAATCTCTCATGTAGATAATAATGACTGGAAAAGCATTGTATGTCCAGCCACGGGTTGGGAAATTCATTTAGCCTGAGGCTCCGTATAACTTACAATGGCTTACATGATGCCGCAAATTATTTTCCTACCGTGGCGTGGATTAAGTAGCCTTTGCCCGAAATAATTATCCCCACCCTATTTACGCCGATCTTAATATTCCTATAAATACCATTAAAAAGTGCCTTTGTGCTTGCGGCAGCTTTGGCAGCCCTTACCGCCGAACAAATTCATTTCCATAATGCGCTGGATAATATCGTCTTCTGGCCCTTAAGCTTTTTACCCCGAAAACACTTTTTATTTCCTACCAGCACCATATTAACCGCTGCTTACCGAGAGAAGTGCTCTTCACTCTTTATCTGCTGACGTCCTCTAAGATATAACGAATTTAGATTATTTCGCAATGGTGCTTTGTCAATCGCAACAGAGCCAACAATCATTTGCGTTGAATTAAGTTGAAGAAATTCTCGCTACACCACTGGCATCGATCACAGAGTGTTGAAATCGATTGAGAATCAATCTTCCTCCTATTAAATGTTCTCGACCAATTTGTGTTCCGTATTCAAGAAAGCATACGATTTACCTGTTAAAATAATATGAAATTTCATTGAACTGCCTCGTCAGTATTCATCGCGGTAACATTATTTCTTCAGGCGGAAGAGAAGACTCGCAAGCGTAGCTCCCTCTCTCTCTTTCTCTCTCTGAGCTATTATGCAGCCGCAACAAGAGTACGTTCAAGGACCGACATAAAGATAAGTTCCTTCCACGAAGACAGTACGGACAAAGATTGTAAGAAGGTGTGAAACGAGCCACGTGCTAGCCCGTCATATATCACGACCCCTTCTACTAGCTGGCCGCGCGCGCCGCGCGCTCTTTTCTCTCATCTTCGCGCGCGGCTTGCTCCGGGGGATGCTCGCTGCCTATACGAGGGCTGCCAAGTGTAGTCTATGAATATTCCAGCTTGCCTTCCCAATGAAATGATGAACGACACCCTCCATCGTTCTCGATGCAACACTTCTCCGTCGGCTTTTCCTTGGCATGCGAACCGCACCATCGGTTCCTTAAATTCTTCCATGGACCGCTGACACCCCCTTGGTCGCTCATTTATCAAAATCAAGCCGATCTCCTTACAGCGCGCCTAACTGCCGCCACGAACCATTGCCCGAAAATTGTCGGAAATGAAATCTGAAAATGAATAGCGCTACGACAGAATTGGAGCTGTCGTCGTTCGATCGGGATGATTGGATTAGAGTGTTTAGGGTGAGGTTTTATTGGATACCTTCAACAGAGAATTTTAGGGAAAACACTTCGTGAAGATTTGTAAAAGAAATTGTTCTTTGATGGAACAGTCTATCTTTGTTAATTTGTATTTGAAATTCAAATGTTATTCGAAATATTTACTGACTACTGCAAAATGTTATTTTTGTAGTCATGATAGAGAATTAAGGAGATTTTATACTCGTTAAAAAAAAAATCATAAATTCGTAATTTCTCTGATACGCTGGACGATCTTCCAGAAACATTTGAGATAAAAGAGAATTTTTTGAGGAATGTTATCTTTGACCAATTCGTTGAGCAATAAACCGAGTCCTTTGTCAGAAAGCGAAGCTCGCTTTCTATTATTTGCCAGGTGAATTTCTTTCGGCTTTCTGATTTTAGCGATGAGCCTACGTCGACTGGTCGGTTGATATGAATTCAGCGCGGTTTGGCTCGCGCGGCTCGTCTCGGCGATGAGTGACGGGTCATAAAACCTTATCGTCTGTTGTTCAGACGCAAGCCTGCGCTCTCTGCGCTCCGCTATCGCTTCTTTTCGGTTTACGCAAATACGAGAAACGATTAAGCGCGCAGCCGATCTTGTCAGCTTCCAAATACGTTTTTTCTCCGGTACATTTTTTTCGACGACCATTCTAGATCCTAAGAGCGCATCGAATAGTTCAAACGAACAGTGGGAAATTATCGTGAAAAAGAGCACCATCGGTGGTGGGCATCGCGTATAATTGGAAAAGGCTAATCTTATCGTCGATCGCTCTCTTCCAGAAGGTAGTGCGTAGTTTTGCCGTGACACGGAATCGCCACTCGTCTCCAACGAGAGACCTCGCTCCCTGGGAAATCATAAAAATTCAAGCTGCCGTTTATAAAGTCAGATTACTGGCGCATGAACATTATGTAATGACGTCAGAGATGCTTGTGACAAATGTCCTTTGGTGATGCAGTTACTCTGAGAAACGACAACGACCTTCGAACGATAGCGTCGAGTGCACTTGCAACAATGATAATGATCGTTTCTAAGTCTTCCCAGAACAATATTGTATAGAAAATCATCATAGAAGAATTCATAGTACACTCGATGGATAATCGATTACTATATCTATCTTGCGTATAGTGAGAATTTCCTTATAGTGGAAATCGAGAAGAGAATAGATTGAAATATTCCAATATTTAGCAACTATTCAAAACTACTCTAAGCAGCGTATTATCTCTTGATCTCGACTGTCATAGGAGGTCTTCCGGTGTAGACGCGGAGAACCAGTCGCGAATTTCCATCACGCGTCAGAAAGCGAATTAGCAGCTTATCTACGTGCACAGTATGTGTACTCCCTATTCAATTTTGATATCTCCATTCACCAATCGCACGCTTCTTCGGTTCTCGACGTATTTTCCACATGGTGTGAAGCAGCTATTAAACGTTGCCTGATTTGTTTCGCGAAGCACAAAATCGTCAGATAAGAAACTCCTGTGAACCCTCCGAACGAGCGACCCCGGTCGACGTCAGTGTCACTCACTTTTCGGGGTATAATTGTTACGTGCGTGCCCCCGAATATGATATGTAACCCATACGGCCACATTTTCCACGCGTCTGAACACAAACGCGAATAAAACGCTGGGATACAATTGGGGATGAAAGCTTGTCAAAATGAAGGTATTGTCCAATATATATTAATTCTCTCAGTGATAATTAAAACTAATTATCATTCATTCTGAGATAATTTATCATTCGAACATTTTATCATTGTGTTCGAAGAAAATCTCTTTTCTTTCGAATGTAAAAAAGGGGTTCGATAAGTTTTTCTACAGGTAGAAAATTATAATTTACACATTTACCAGGGATGGAATAATAGTTGGTGACAACGAGATTCTAATGCGGTGGCATCGAAATGCCTGACAACCGCCGACTATAGGGATGAGAAAGCTAAAACTAACAATAGCGTACGTCCAAGGGTTCCATTATGTACAAACGCGTGCCTACGTTTCTCTGCCACTGCATTCTGCACGATTCTCGTATAGGGGTGTTGTCTACACGCCCTATATCCTTGCCCGGTCACGTTTTCAGCTTGTGCTCATTCTAAACCTCTATTTGCGCACTTCGACGTCGTAAGTGGCCAACCTAAATACAAGAGATTCCTCAACCTCTTCTCAAACAAATCGCTTTCTTACGACGATGCATTACATTGTTTAGCCAGCGACTTATCCGCCCGTTGATGTCTGTTTTCTCGGCAATTAGTGGGACCTTTTTGGCGGAAGCACCCCTATGTTTTGATAGTGTATTAGCCACCCTTCGAATCGCATCTAATCGTACTGATCCAAACCGAATACTTTGGTTATTTATTCTTTATTTCATCCGATAAGATAGGTTTACAACTCTACGACCAATTCCTCCAAATATCTTGCAAATAAGATAGTAGGATCTCAATTATGAAGAACAAACTTTATTACCACAACTATGAATATAAACTTATGAAAAGTATTTGAGTATTAATTTTCATGTGATAGATGCACAGATTTAAATATTCAAAAGTTGGGAAAAAGAAACTGAAGAAACTGAAAATAAGAAATAAGAAAGAAAGTATAGACTCGTTGATTGACTGAAATCAAGGCGAGATAATCGGAGTAATCTTCGAGTGTAGCAACGGCTGAGAGCTTAGCTAAGTCTACCGAAATACTAATCCATTTGTTATACAGCGTCCAGTAAAATCTATCCATGCTCGAAGGGCAATGTTATTTTAGGTGATATCTGAGCGAGAAACCCAAAGTGGATGAGGGTAAGGGAACGAAATAACCCGGGGGAAGAGACGCGAGGATGCGAGGTACATAGCTGCTAGCAGGTTGGGCCCTAGCCTTAGGTTGGGGCGGTGAGAGGACCCTCGAAGGTAATCTTGGCTCGTTCGCGGAGGGTTGCATTTTGATCCCTGGAGCTTCTACCGCGGCACGATCTCCGCGTACCTTGGCTCTGCTCACGCATTTACTATAATTAGAACTCCCTAATTAACGAGCAAACGTCGCGCGGCACTCGCGTAATCTCGGGCTTGACCTTCCACCGTCGTTTAGGTGTTCTTTCTCTATCCTCTTTTTTGTCTCATCTCTGGCTTCTTTTGCTTTTTAATCCTGCACGGCTGCCTTGCCTGGGGGAAAAAAATCCGGAAAAAGCCACGGAGAGAGAGTCCTCGAGGAAAAGAGAGAGCTCGTGCCGCTTCGAGGAATCGGAAATAGAATGAACTATCGAGAAAGTGGACCATCGTACGAGTTTGTTTTATGTTGCGTTACAGTGAAACTTTCGGTTGGATTAGTTGTCGTATGATGAATTGGAGACGTGTGTTTTATAAATACCTATAGGATTACGTTAACGATCACTCGAGATTTGCTTGTACTTATCAGCTTTTTAACAAGAGAAAACTATAAATCTCTTAAATCCAGTTCATTTCTCAGCTACAAAATTTTCTTAACATGACTTAAAATTAAGAAATAGGAGTTACAAATCGATATTCAAAGTGTTGATAATAATCTTTGTTTCTTCAAACACTTTTGTCTGTCCTGGAAATATATATACTTGGAAAATCCATTCTTATAAAATATAGGAAAGGAAAAGAAATTTTTTTTCTCCAGAGTGCACTCAGGACAACGCGTAAATCAGTGACGCGTGCATCGAATCCTTATGTAAATTCAGCATCCATCGAAATAAATCGAGGAGGATAGAGGAGCCGGAGCCAATTCGCATGTTCCCACGGGATTCGCGATCACGCGACTGTGATTTCGCAAGCGCCCCTTATTTCAATAGCAAGAACAAACGCCACCCTGTCAAGCCCTCGGTCGCAACGTTGCTTCCGAGTTGTTTTAAAATAACTTTAAAGCGTTGAGTAAACACTAGAGGAGCGTGCGAACGTATTGAGGTGAAATTAAAAAATAAGCTTTCGTAAGCTGCCACCCTGAGCGGTGGTGACCCGCCGGGAAGAGGGTGGTCCGGTCGTTTCCTCAGTTGGCAAGAGTTGAGAAACGACATCGACTGGAATCGAAGCCAGAGAAAATATATATACAATATTATCTACTACGATCCTCTCGCTATTCGATGTAGTACATAAACCTCACAGCTGGTTTTCTGCTTATTTCGTAAAATGTGACGTCTCGATTCTTATTTATCAATAACGCAAAGACTTGACTCCTGATTAAAATCAATATCGAAGGAAAAATGTACCTGAATCCAATGTTGATTTAAAGAATTATTTCCGAATCATTTCGAAATAAATTTCGATATTAAATTGAATATTTGACGTAGTCCATTGTGAGGTTTAAGAAACAAAATTCAAATAATGACACTCGAAATCCAAGTCACCGTCGTCATAGTCGAAAAATAACCATTACCAGCCAGCCTGCTGTTTACGTGTTTTATTTTTAAGGACGATAAACGTCGGCAAAGAATCCCTCGCATCATTCGTTTAATACAGCCTATCTCTGGTTGTCTTTTATAGCGTCGTTTGCGGCTTTCTCTCTTGACAGTGTGCAGGTGAATAAAGTCGAGGGAGCAAAAATGGGACCGAAAGTAACGATAAAGCCCGACGGCTGGCGGCCGTGTGCACTCTGCTGATAAATATAACGTAACAAGTTCACTGGAATAACAGTTTCATCCCACTGGGATCAATGAGACTTTCCTACAACTTCTACGTGAAATCTCCTTTCAGGGAAACATATGCGCGTAAGAATCGAAAAGATAGTGAATCGATCATCTCCTGCTTTATACACTTTCTGTCGAAATATAAGAGTTGCTTTTACTTTGCCAATGAGATTTCACCTTTCCACCGCAATGTGCATCAGCTTTTATCTCAAAGGTAAGACTTTCGAAGGGGGTAACTCAGTTAAGTAAATGTTTCGCTCCCTTCGATTAAACTGATCGCATTCGACGCATCGAGTTACGACACTGCGAATTTGCAGTGGCGTAGAAAGCTTCCATTTCGTTAACGAAGCCGTTGAGGAAGCTGGGCCGTAAAAAGAAAATTAAATAAGAATTAAATACGAATAAAATCGCTCAGCCAAGTAATTGGCTGGTTACCTCGCTCGTTACCCTCGACTGTCTCGAATCGCTCTGCCCTTATTCCAGAGGCACTTTCGAGGGAACTTACCCACCAAAAGGAGAAGGATCCGCGTCGATATACACGCGACATGGAGTAATCCGCTTGAGACATATGAACAGCTGGATAAGTATTTGCCATATAAGACTATAATGCTACACTATGATACTTGTTCAAAGAAGACACGGAGGATTAATTATATTAATAAATAAGGAAGAATTATTATCCCTTATTCTCCCAAAAGTATCATATCACCTTGATACCACTTTTCCCCAAATATTTCAATTACCTACGTGCTCAGACACTACAACTTGCCACATAGACACAATTCCCAATTCTATTCTCAAAAAACTCTCCCAAATATTCTATCCGCAAAGGATCCAAAAAGTGGCGCAAGCCAATTCTTCGAAACTCGTGTCACAGCTTCGTTAAAACGATAAGCAGAGGAGAATGAAAAAAGGGGTGAGGCCACGTAGATGTTTTTCACGAAGAGCCGCGGTTGCGGCAGCAATCATAGCCGGATTAGAGGCGTATGTAGAAGGATAGGCCGGGTTACGGAGAGCGGAATAGGTGCCTCGAAGGAGGGTAGAGGCAACCGAGGGGTTGCTCGGGTCAAACGGGGGTAAGATAGACGTCTGCACGGGGTGAGACATAAATGATATTCCATGAGGAGCATATGCGTGCGGAGATGGCTCCACCTCCGCGAGCCGATGCCGAGAGGGTGAGCCTTGACACCCCTTCGCCCTCACCAGCGGGGTGCTGGTTTATTACAAACAAGGATTACCCGGGTAATGGGACATTCTGTCCCTTCAGCTACCACCACTGCTACTACTGCTGCTGCTGCTGCTGCTGTTACTATTGAGAGCAGTGAGAATCTCCTCTGCACTGACTCACGCGTCTCTTGTTCGACAATGACAGCCACAAACCGCTCTCCTTTTCCTTATAAACTGAAAACACTATTTTCGTACTTGGAATAAAAACTTGAATTATGTTGGTAACATCTGGAGTGGGACGTAATTTTATTTGTGGATTCTTCAGAATTCTTGGTCATTTTAATGTAAAGTTACATGTATACAAGTTGTAAATGAGTACATGAGAAATATAAAAGGATGAGTCTTAAATTGTTATTCTTTATTTTGTGTGCTATTACATTTTTGAGACTTATACGAGTTTGAAGCGTGAAATTTGAGACTCGTAATGGCATGTTTTCTAGTTGGTATGAGTAAATAGGTGCTTCCTATGATTTGAGATGAAGCCACATTTTCGAGCGATAAGCAATCGGATGTGGTATATCGCGATGGTAGAAGCTGCTGGTGGGCGGGCTTATTTCTGGTAATCAAGAATCGTTCGATACTATGTCTACTCATATAAAGCGATAAGAGTACTGACTGATATCGAATCTTGGTAATCCTTGAATTCGAAATGCCTATAATGACCGTTGTTGTAGATAATGCGAACTTTGGAAAGTTACTTGCAGTCTACTACTTTGAACGCGAAATAGATTTTAGTCCGTCTGCTACAGTTTCTGTTATAGAAGAAATTTTGCTACTAGTAGGAATTGCAATAATTTCCGAACATCGATAAATCGAACAGTTGATAGAATCAAAAATAGATTCTATAACATACTGAAAGTAGTAGAAAATATATGTCTAAAGTATAGCTTTACTTTCCCTGTTAAAAAGAAATACTTACGTTCTTCGTTTGAATGTGATTGTAGAACTAGGTACAGTAGCGTAAAGATTAGAGATTAGAAAAGATAAGAACGTGTTACACCACGCCTATCAAAATATATAAAGATTTAGCAAACGTTTTATACGATTCACAGACATCAAGTTAATTGTATTATCCCGAAAATCATTTTCTTCAACCGCAGAAGGATTCGCGTTTAGATACCGTAATAAGTTCCGTCGATTTTGCGACTATAACCGGGATTAGACTGAACCGTATGTGGACCGTCGATATTTAGTTTCACACCACTAGGATGATTCCTTCTCTCAGCTACTGGGCCACGATAACAATGTGATTTCGTTTTCAAAAATGCAACCGGATCTGCTGGCTGAATTCCTCCATAAATATACTTGAGTGTATCTTCTTCTTCCACATTGTGTAGAGATGATTTTGGCCGAACCTGGAATACAAATTATCAGCATAAGTATAATCTCAGAATAATTAATCTTCAAATTCCATTTCACCTTAATTTCGTTTCTTAATGTACGCCAAGTTTCTCTTCCCAATGCTTCAGGTTGCATTATTGCATACGCTTTTGATACAAAACTGTCTTCATTGTGGACGTAGACCGTCGACAATGCAAAATCCAAAGAATCTTTCGGTACCTGAACATAATAATAATAAAAGATGCCCTGAAACATATTAAGTAGGATTCGGAGAGTTAATGGGAGGACGTTTTACCTTAGGTCTGACAAGTCGCCTATCCCTTCGTATACTATTCAAGGTGTGATGAGCGAAGAGGCGTTCGTGAGCCTTTAACTTCGCACCCCAGTCTTCATCCTTGGGAGAAACTTTATCGCCCAGCACCGGCTTTCCTACCCATGTTCCTTCGCAGGATACATCCGGTACAGGGTACGGATTTCGGGTATAATATAGTTCAGACATTTTGCCAGGATCTATAACTGCGAATGGATCCAGGCACGTACGAATGTAGCTGCGAATTAAGTGACTCTTGCCACCGATACGTGACACGGTGAACAAGTCACAAACTAGACTTAAAAACTACGAAGACTTAAGTACTTCAAATTCTATATTCATTAATTTGCTTTTTCAATATTTTCTTTCTAAAAAAAATTGATAAGTCAATCGGATTCTCTCTAAATGCTCCTTGCAAACATATTGTATGACAACATTAACATTTTAAAATGTACAAATACATATAATACATTAACTTGTATGGGAAACAATGGCCTGTAGAATTTAGGTGTCTAATCTGTGATATATCCTCTGCATTGTAACTATCACTTCCACTCTGTTTTCTCAAATCAGGGTCTATCGGTTCATAGGTCAGCTCAAGGACCAACATCCGGCCTCGCTTCCCTCTTGGGAGATTAAGTCCTCCCGAAGTCGCCACCGCCAAACCGACGACCCACACACTCGAGCCATTTAAACCCATGGAATCCTGTCGCTGATCCCGATCCATTCATAAAGCCGTGCCTTTAATTCATGCAGGCGGTCTGCATCCCATCATTCTCTATGGGGTGTCCACTTATCGAGAATGTTTCATTCCCTTGATTCGTTCATTCCTGCCGTTACGGCGGACCAACCTTCCACAAGGCCGCAAAGACGAGACTCCCCAGCGTTGCGCTTACAAGCTCTTTCACGTTTACGAGCCGTGAAAGAGCTTATTGTGAAATTTAACCGAGATTTTCCTCGAATGCCACCATTCATACCTTCCCACTTCTCGCTTTTCATTTGCATTTAAGCGGCCAACTGTTTGTACTCGACACCAATTGTTTCAATTTTTCATCGTTCCACGCCATCCTTAGAATCGTGGAAGACTTTGGGGCCCGGCATTGTGTACTCATTGAAATTTGTTGGCGAGAGGGATTAAATGGATATTATGAATATCATTGAACGAGAAAGTTCCTTTCGATGTCTGGACTTTTAAAAGTAGAATATCTAGATCTAAGAATCGAAGAGTCAGCCCAAGTGCTGGCAGGGTATCTAGTTGGCCGCATTTAGCATGTTTTGCTCAGGAGGTGGTCGGGCGTGGGCAACGTCGACGTCCAATATTAAACCCGCAGTAATTTATGTTAGCACGAGCGTGCATAATGCTGTTTGTATAAAGCGGTACTGCCACGTGTCGGCTCGTGCCACCGCTACGTATCACTCCTACCTCCCTTAATTCTTCCCACTGCTATTGTCGTTGCTCTTGCTGCTGGCTGGTTCACAGGCGACATCACACGAGATGCTACTTGCGACGGGTTAGTGAGATTTTAAATGTCTCTGGCAACACGTCGTTTATTACCGTGGAATGCATTTATAAACCGATTGCACTCCTCTAACTCTGTGATTAACTATAGACTGGAAATAGAATAGCTTGGGATCCAACTAAATTTAGACTATGCGATCTAATGTCATTTCTAACACTTTCAATTTTCCAGGCACAAATTTTAAAGTTGACTTTTATAAAGCATTCTTTATTTTATATCAAAGCCAATAATACCTTCGTTATTCGCACTATATTCTTGTAAAGGTATTGTATACCTTCGACTCTTTTATAACAAATATTTTCCACAAAATGAAAGAAGTTTATTCTCTGACATTGTAAGAAACCTATTATGAAAACGATCATTGGGACAATTGCTCTTGTTCTGCCACTAATAATCGTGCAAATAAGTAGAAATAAATCTTGACGATTTCTCGGCTGGCAGATGTGCTTATTTAAGAGCGAAGGGGGGGTAAGTGAGGGTGTCCGAGAACAACGAGAAAATCTTCCGCGCCATTGGCCATGTAGAGGATCGGAGAGCAACGCGATATCCTCTCCTTCGGTCGCGGCCCGGATTGCCCGATAGGAGCCGACACGCGTAATCGCGTAATCGCGTAATCGCGGAACCGTGGCGCGTGCTGAACTTCGGGTTGCGGGAGCTTTGCGTACGTCTACATCGGTGCACGTGCTACGCTCTCTTCACTGAATCAACATTGCGCGAGAATCAGAGATCCGAGCGTGAGTGGCACACGGGTGGTGTGCACGCACCCTTGCAACTTCGGCTCGTTTTACGAGCCAATTGCTGCGGAACGATTCTATCTGCCTAATGAACCGACTTCCGCGCAAGGTGAACTTTGGTTTTCTCTGGTGTCAAAAGGTCGAAATAAATCGTCCCAAGATCAGGCGAATCTGATACTAAAGATATCATAATGGTTTTAATTCAATCACTTTGACATGATTAAATCGTATAAGAAATTAATTCTAATAACGATCTGAAATCTTCCAATAAAATTAATGCAGTATTTTTGACAAGATCGAACTCTTAAACAGTGCTATCTGTTAAGACTGAAATGAATAGATGAAGATGAGAAGTTTCTAGTCTAAGTAAGAAGCTCCGAATTCACAACCTTAATTTCCAATTTGGCTGACAATAAGTAAAGGAAACCGGGTCATGGTAGAAGATGACCGAATTTCGAGGTATTCTTTGCGATTTCCCTTTAAATCCTAATCCCATAATATCGAGGTACCGGTATACCAGGATCGGTAATGGAATCGTGCATTCAAATGGACATCGTTTCCCAGCGGGTGTAAGAGGCAGGTCGCCTAGGGCAATGCCAGGGATGATATTGCCAATATTTGGTTTGATTCTGGTGCGAATGTGCAGGGTGTATACCGAGAGGGTGCTCGCACCCCCTTAAGCGTGAGCACAAGGGGGTGGGTGCACCCGTTGCTCGTTCGCTATGTTAGACGCGAGACTCGATTACCATTTGAATGTCACTACCCCTGGTCAGCCTTTGTCAACCCTCCTGACACTGACCGCACCTATCTATCTATAAGGGATCCATCCGTTTGGTCCCTGCGTCTTCCATTGCCGTATGTTCTACTGCTCCTCCTCCGTCGATAGGAAACGCCAAGCACTACTTTCCTCATCTTCCCAAATTCTTTACCAACCACGATCCTATTATTGTATAATAAATATTATCTATCATTTTGAGTAAATTCATAGTTCACGAAAATGTGAATTCTGTTAAAATAAAACCCCTAGTCGAACAGAGAACATTTTACAGTTAACGATAGTCAACATCCACTTTGCAAAACTGCCATATTTTCTTTTCTCATCACGCCCATGTTTTTGTCCATTCGGGCCGTTTATCTGATGCGACATATGACAGCATTGGTCGAAAGAAATATTGATACACCTTTGTGCGAAAGTGTCCAAACACAGCTACGCCCCTACTTTTTATTCTTTTGTGTATTTCGCTTTGGGGTCGCGTTTTTCGGATATACGGTGAATCGAGGGAGAGTATGTATACGACTATCCCTGTACGTTAGGATAGAATCTAGAAGTTTTACGAACTACAAAATTGCTGCTATATGTATCGGAGTAAAAGATTTTAGAGAGAATAATAAAGAACCAATAGTTGGACGGATACTTGAGATGAAAATTATCTTCATTCTTCTTTGGTACCCTTGGTGCGAAATGGTATATCTTACACCCTGCGTATCGAATACGATGAAACCAATGGGGAGGGTACGATAGTAGTGCGACAGGTGGCCCGTGAAATCAGTGCACGAGTGCGCAGTTTCATACGACCCTGCTGCTCGATACGCTTCATTAGAAAATTAAGTGTATAATAATTAGAGTTGGGGAGTGCTGATGGGCCGAGTTAAGCGGAACCTCCTTTTCTCACCGCGGTAGATGGATAAGGGTGCATATAAACTATGCAAATACATGGATTTTGTGTCTTACAATAAATTTATACATCCCGTCTGTTATAATCTTAACAGCAATAAATCTATTGTGGTCGATAATGAAAAGTCCAATGATTCAATAGTCAGTGGAGTTAGATTTAGAATTGTTTCACTCAAATATTATTTACTTGAAATGATTTATTCTTGATGTAAAGTGTTAATATTCGATAACAGAATTCAAGGTAGCTAGTCTACTACCAAAATTTCATCAATTATCGCCGAATATCCTTGATGGATCTTAACGTGAATAAAAAAAAGTATTACGTTCCGAATTGCACCGCGTTACAGCAGTTTGCGAAAATACGCGTTGCCTCTCTGAAGCATAGACGAGTATTTCTGTGGTCAATTTGCATACCGATGATCGAGGACTCGAGAGGCAGTTGCACATTTTCGCGCATAGCACCAGTCGTCCGCGAGTGTAGAGGGTGGTACCGGGAGGGCAGAGACGAGGAGGGTCGTCGGTGTATTTTAGCATTTCACGTTTGTTTCCATTTAAATGGTAATCGAGTTCATAATGTAATTGTATTCACCGCGTAAGCCGGGTCTCACCGCAGCGCTCGGTCCCCTGCCATTGTTTGCATTGTTCTCCTGGCAGCGCGAACAATCCGCCCACGCGGCGCGGCCTTTCAGCCTCTCGCGTTTTCGTGGAATCTAAAACCCTCCTGCCCAATCGCCCACTGTCAGTATATCTTGCCCCGTGATACGACTCATCGCGACTCTCCACCCTGACGAATATCACTGAAATCGAGCATTTCGCATTTCAATTCTACTGATCGATTGCTCGTCGAAAATATTTAATGAAACTTCCGTTCCATAAATGGATTTTCCCGCGTTCACTATGGGATTAAGAGCTGCAATGATTTTCGAAGAATGTGGCTTAGGAGAAATGAGCAATTTATATCATTCTCTGTCGAAAGCTAATTTTCGGGGGTTAATAAGAAAAATGACGTTCTTGATATTTGTTTCCTGAAGAAGAATATTATTCTAGAGTATAGAGTGAAGCGAAAACCCTCGACAGTAATAGAGGCAAAATATAATTTCTACCACATTTACGTAATACGATATGGTATATTATCCTTAGTAGCTATAAATCTCCCTTTTCACAGTTGACAGATTGTTCTCCGCATTTCAGTACGAGCTCCACGAGCTTTTCAAGCTGCATTCCTTTCGAGATACCGGCGACATTCTGACCATCTCTGACCATCAGTATATTTCCAGTGGTCACTCGTAGTGGGGTCATCTGGGCCAAAAACACATTGTTATACGGCTCACGGAGCATTCGCAGAATCCGGAGAGCCGAAAGTTGGAAAGAGAGAAGAGAAGTCGAGGAAAAAGAGGGTGGGATATCGGGGTCGAAACGAGGTGTACGAAAGGGGGTTGGGCGTTATTGTAACGCAGGGAACGTAGAGTTTCGCAGTGTACGTGTGCCAGAGTTGGCTGCCTTCCTCTCATACATATTCATCAAACGCTAATTAATCATCGCCCGGCACACCCACAGCGAGCCACCCTCTCTCGCCAGCGGACGGAGCAGGAAAAAAATACGAGATCCGCAGCGCAGACACCTCTATATATTACAAGCTACATCCAGATGTCGAAGCCGGCCTGCAGTGTGCAGCGAAATTTTTAAATGGAATTGACAATCCTGGAAAGGATTGTCCTCGCTAACGAAAATTTATGTTATTTGCAATTATTTCGTTGGAATGTTCTGTGTATTCACATGTTTTATCAAACTTGAACATGCTGCGCTAAATAACTATGTATGTATTCGACCTGTCGATTCTTTAAATCTGTCTCGTACAATATTTCTTTCATTATATCAAGTTTCCTCTATTACATTTTATTATACTGGCAATGAGTTCATACATCGTATTAAAGGAGCGCGCTTAAAACTGTGTTTAACGCTCAATCAGGAAAAGCAAAATTGAAAGATTCTGTAATGGAGAAATTTGAAGATAAATAGTCGGTATTCGGTGTATTGCGCGGAAACATCTTTAAGCGAACGATCAATCTAAATTGTAATTTTGTAATCCCATTAAACGAGAGGCCACCTTTGCACGCACTTGCTTCGGGGACCTTCGGGTTTTACGCAGACGGGCCGCGTATAATTAGGTATCGTTTATTTTACAGGCTGGCAGGGTAGTTGGGGTGACGGTGCCAGGATATAATATATACGGCATGGGGCTCACCATGCGGATAGACGTGCCCGCAGTGGTGGCACTCGCTCATAGAACGCTCGACTGCTAATGTGATACGATCATCGTCATCCAGCCACCGTTCACTGACGCTATACACGCGGTGGGAAATCTCCTATCCCCATCCTTCTGACAATTCTTCGTAGCTAAACCTTTTTGATTCGTTGCACTATACAAAATTTACCCTATCATAGAGTTGCCGTCAAATTGGTATGAAAGAGTTTCCAGTGTTAACGTTAAATTTGCATGACAGAGTATGCAAAAAAATATTTTTCAAATTATTGCTCCTATAGCATATCCAGAGCGCAGATTTTTACGCAAAATACACGAAATTTTATATAATAAATCTCGAGAGGATTTAATGAATTTTTGAATATCAAATTTGAAGCATATTACAATTTTATAGAAATCACCAAATTCATATTTGTAAAGTGTTATTTTTACGTAGATCTATCGGTACATTGCATAATAATTATTATGGGTAATAGAAAAAAATTGAATTATACTTTACATTGGAAGTAAACATATCATGAGCTAGTATAGAAAGAAATATACAACAGCAGATAGTTTCGGAGAAGAATACATCCCTCGGGAGGTACATCTTTACGAGCCACCCTTTGGTACGACCGCGGTTACCACAGTATTTATTTAAATGCTCCCAGAGGCATCGGTCCTCGTCAAAGGCATTAGTCCGCGGTGACTTCAATTTTCCAGGCGGTCGCTCTCTCATCCAATCGATATCGGGTTGGAGTAACTCGAAAAAAAAATCCTGAATCCGCTCTTACCAACCACTATCTTTCTAATCTGTCGATTTGCATATCGACGATGCGTACTGGTGCAGCTAGTCCGTGGCTAGTCCGCAGCTTTTCCGCTCAATTTTATTTTCGCGAAATCATGCGTTGATCCTCCGGCAATGGTATGCAGTTCCGGCAGTTCCGTTTGGCCCAATACATTGCGGAAGCCAACTCGTAAAATTGCCCGTGTGTTTTGACTGGTGACATCAAATCGCAAAACGGCAGCAGATTGCGCGCTGACAAATGAGTAGTCTACCGCGGGACGCGATACACGAGAGACATATGGCCCTATAAAAAAAAGAGCGGCAGATAGGAGAGGTAGCCTGCAGTAACCATCCAGTCGATCCGATATTAATGGAGACCAAACACCGCACATTCTGTGTCGGCGCTCGACCGCGTGTCGCGTCGCCTCTCTGTACACACACTGGAGCACACTGCCACTGAGCTATTATGCCCCCGTGTTATAATGTGTGTACACACCCCCTTTGTTGCGAGCGGATGATCTATGATCGCGGTATAGATCGTTCAGTCAATTTTTCGACCTTCTGCCGCCCCTTTTCCCCAACCGCTGTTTGCGAAAGGTCAAATATATACTCCTTATAGTCTTTGCTGTGCCGAACTGCAAGCTATTTTGCCAAATGCTTTGATACTCTCTTTCATATACTCGATAAACTCGATCTAAACCACAAAGTAGTAAAAGGAATTGGATTTTGAGTCAGAAGTACCATTACATTCTAAATTAAAAATGAAGCAATAGCTTCTCGTTTTCCTTTTCATTTTCATCACATTTTTCCTGCGAGATCTAATAGGGCAAGAAACTTTTTTAATCATTGAATATAAGGGGGTAAGACAACCCTCAATCAGAATAATGCAAAATTCAGTGTTGTGGGAGCTATTGGGCTGTAACAGGCAAGAGTGACAAACAATATCCAATCGACGAGATTCGTAGATAGGTTTGTGACGACGGAGCCCTTGAGCTATTTGCAAGGGAGCCGAAGGAGCGATTTACGTTTCACGCTTAGGATCGAGTAATTCGTGTTATCCTGAGCGTGCAAACAGTAAAATTGGATTTATCTACCCTCGTGGCGTGCGGACGTGGCGCGTGACTCGAGGGGTGAGTTTTCGGAAGGTGGACAAGCACGCTTCCGGGGCCAGCGAGATCAAAGACGCCCTCCAGGCAATTCCGTAGTTTCCGCGTGACATATTAACTGGGAATTGACGACGACAGCCGCGAGCAACGGTGCAACGCGTGAACTTTGATCATTTCACCTGCAAACCCCACTTCTACTTGCGAATATGATTACCGTGATAAGGTTCAGAACTGCTTTCGATTATAATAGCATCGGCTGACCGAAGCTAACGCGTATGATGAGTTTGTTCTACTTCACACCATTCATTATCTGATTAAAGTCTGTTTATAATTGTTTCTAATCCAATTGGTCCGTTTCATAAACTATGTATTTATAATCTATTTATAATTTAATGTAGATTAATCTTGAGCTTGTACTATTATTAACCAGCAATTCCTTGTGTTGCAAACGTGCAAATGTATGAGCTATAATATTAATAGCTACTAATTAGAACACTTGGTCACAAGACCCGCCAAGAAACCGTGGAACGTACCTTTCGTGTGAATATTTGTTCTGTTGAATTTGTAAACTAAACACGTGCGTTCTCGAAGAATTGGGTTAACTAACTTGCACTGCGACTCGTGCTTCCATATTTGTTAGTCGTGTTCCTAAGAGACTGAAAGTTGAATCAATATCTCCTAGGATGACTTAATCGAGGTGCTTCTTAGTAACGACAGTTAGGTGGCTATTTAGTTACATGTTAAATTATTTGTAGCTTATTATGTGAATCTTGTATGTTTTCTCATATTATGTACTAATTGTCTCAGCGATTAATACTATTATTCTTTAAAATGACAAAATGATAATTTCAAATAGCAACAGCTATTTAACTAACATATAGTTATTAAAATCTGACGTAGTTTGAACAGAAAATGCAAAAATATGTTTCCGCCCGGGATCGAACCGGGGACCTTCCGCGTGTTAGGCGGATGTGATAACCACTACACCACGGAAACGATGGAAACGTATTTTTACGTTTCGCAATTTCAGGAATAATATTTAAAAGAGAATTTATTTTTTATTTATCAATTTACTTTCAAACAGCTTGAAATAAAATTATAATGTTACTATAAGCTTGGATATTGACAAAACGAAACCTAAGGGAAATGTTTCATCATTGATCAAAAGCGTTTCATTGGTGAATATTGCCATCTAGGTAGTCGCGCGGAAACAATTTCTCGTGGTCTTTCTCGGTAGGTATATCCGATTCCTGTATTACTATTTGATATTAACAAGTTAATACTCATTTTCTTTTAATGTAATTCTAAATAAACAATTTGAATGCAGTATATATTTTTAGTCCTACTATTTATACTTGTAGGCTCGAAAGTCGTCAGTAACTTCAAATTTAAAATTTAATCAGACTGAATCAACGATTAGGCGTGATGAAACATTCATGCGCACTTACATTACATGTGATTAGTATTTCTCATAACACGTAACACTTGATACCTGTGGAATGGAACAACATTTTGGTGTCGGATACGACGATACGTTCATTATGTACCGACGTTTATAGTATGTCGAGTAATACTCCTTTGTCTTCCATTCAAATTATTGTACTAAAAGCCTAAAAATCGTACAATGTCGTAACTTCCGTGTCAACATATGGACAAAGCGATACGCATTTGTTGATCTTCCTTTTTAAATGACGCACACAATTTGTGTTGAATGATCAACGCAATTGTCCTTCAACTGGAAAATCCGCATGAACTTTGACACAGAGAATCAAAGTTGTACATACATTCTTTGTACCAGCGTAAAAACGATAGGGTTTGTTGTAAGGAGCATAGAGTCGTATACTAACACCCGCACAAAATCTACGCTTGAGACTTGGTTGTACGGACTTTCCATAAACATTCCATTTTTAGTACGCGCGATTCACGTTTATACGAGAATGAACCGAATATATCCTCGCGGCGATAAGCGTATGATATTTTCCTCGCGAGCTACTCTCGTAACTCCTCTAAAACTACAATCTTTACTTTCAGCGTTTATTATTGTGGCTCAATTAAGGCTTCTAGATCTTTCCGAAGCATTAAATCACCATCAAATTAAATTGTTAATAAACATATTCATATATCTAATATTCTAATGCGTTGTCTAAGGAAACTCAGTTCTCTCGTATTGATCTACCATACTGTGAGATGCATTACACGTTACACAGGCCGTACAGTAACAGTACCCCAAAACTGGAGCACTGATCAGAGTCGAGATTAAAGCATGACACAAAGGAATCCCGGCCGAGAAAGAATACGATCAATCATGCGTTAAATTTTTATCAACAGTCCAGCAGTTACATATCTCTTTTCGACGTAGCAACCGCGAATATAATTCTACGTCAATAATCTCGAGTCCATATTGCAGGAAACGATTGTGCCTTTGTTTTCTCTCACTCAAGCCCCATCGTTACGGTGATAAATTTCGATTCTCTTGCCGGAAGTCCGATTCCTTAGTAAAGGAAACGAGACCAGCGATAGATTAAATAATCAAACAGTAAGCAGTTTTGGTAATTGAGCTGTTCAGATTGGGCAATCTGGATGTAGTTCAGTTACCAGCTGATTTCCACCGCCTTTATAAAATATATTTAGCTCGATCGCTTAAATAGCACCTTTATTCCGAATTAGTATACAATGTCTAAATTTTATTAAAAGTAAAAAGTCGAGATGAGGGTTCAAGGAACTATTAGGGTAACCCACTATGCTATGGGTTCCTATAAGGTTTATTGAACAACAGCAATGCTCACATTATTTGATATATATGGCTAAACTATGAACCAATTAAAAACACTGATTTTCACTTGAGCGCCGAGGATGTCTCATCTTCGAAGAATGCTTTGTCGATCCCGCACTATCTAACTCGTTTGAGCTGGCCACTAACATCGGAAACCCTGGTCACATGGCATGCTATGAAACTCTTTAGGATTGGTTGATTTGTACGGCTTGAAAGTAAAAACAGACGGTGAAGAATGCGCAGAGGCGCAAGCGACAGTCGTTTGACAGTAGCGCTCCGTGGAGCTCTGTTAAACGGTGTGTATCGATGTTTTCTTGAACTGCAGTCACGCAGAAACCAGTAGTTCTACGTCATTTTCGAACGGGCCCTGGTGTTGGATAACGAGAGGAAACCAGTATTGCGTTGTTAACGGATATAATTTTTCCTTTGGAACATTCTTGGCGTCTCTTATTTCTCGTCAGAATCGCGAAGTAAAACGACGCGAGCATGAAACAAGTGTTGATCGCGCTTAGCGCGATCCTTGCTGGTAAGTATTTCCATTATTCAGCATTTCTTACGGTACGTTTCTTTGTTCCTCCACAGTCTTTAAATCCGTCCAACTCTTTCCATGGCTCGTTTGCATTATTTCTCTATTGCGTTTTCGTTCGTTTCTCTTTATCGTTATTCTTGTCTTTTTTGCGTCTTTACCGTTGCGAAATCTTATCTTAGAGTGGACAATACTATTGTTGTGCTCTCGATTGTAGAGATTGTTGTCCTTAAGTTTGGCAGCATACCATATTTACCCGAAGCGGAAATCTCCAATTGGTTTCTGAATGTTAGGCGTCATAGGATTATTACTCATGACGAGAAGAGACCCATGGCGTGTAGATCAATGGTATGAGTCAGTCGAGAATGATCGTTTAAAAGAAAATGTGATTAATAAAAGTCCGTAGAAGCGGACCGTCCGTTTTCTCCGGTCAATTCGAATTCTCCTTGATAATGTGTATCAATGTCGCTCATTATCGTGTTTATGTGAAGAAATAATGCGATAGCAAACCACTGGCCATGAGAGTTTCATTATGTACCATATAGGTACACTAAGTTCTTTATTAAATTATTTTGCATTATGGTATTGTCCCTGACATACATTTTTTTCTAGAAGATTGATTTAGACGTATGCTACGTTCTATGTGATTTGTTTTATAGTGTCCACAGCAAGGGTAGTAATCATTGCCCAAGGTCCTGAGACTCCTCATCTCCTTGGAGCCGACGAATGCACATGGGGACCTTCGTATTGGTGTGAAAATCTTAAGTGAGTTTATCCGAGTTTACTCAGTCCCTTTTTTGTAAGTCCATCAAAAATTAGCTGTTTCGTAGCATCAGTTAACTTTATACGTATGCTTGTCTTTGTATCATACGAGATGCAAATTAAATGACTTTAAACAATGTGAGTCATGATCGTGGTACCAAAATAGAATACTTAATGGTTACTGCAGTATAATAAAATTACATCCTGTTTGTCTTGGGTACTAGTTCTTTCTACCTTTGCTGGCAACATATATGGTATTTTCCCCAAGGTTGTTGCTCACTGTCAATGCATTTCCATTTAAACTATGTTTAAACTGCAGCAGCTCTGAATAATGAATTCACGTTATAAAATCATATAGATTTTAAGATAAAATAAGACTTCTGCAATGAAGTAAACTTTCTACTAAAGTCAATTATTCAAAACACAGATCAGCAGCTGGATGTAATGCGACTAAACATTGCATTAAGAAGGTATGGGAAACAATGAAAGTTCCAGAGGACAATGATGGTGTTTGCAACATATGTAAAGATATGGTACAACAAGCAAGAGATCAGTTAGAGAGCAACCAAACTCAAAGTGATCTGAAGGCAGTTTTCGAAGGAAGCTGTGCATTGATTCATATTAAACCAATTGTCAAGGAATGCGTAACTCTAGTGGATCAATTTATCCCTGAACTTGTAGAAACCTTGGCATCTCAAATGAATCCATCAGTAGTATGTTCGGTGGCTGGTCTTTGTAATTCTGCTCACTTTGACAAGCTGCTCGCAGAATACGAGGAAACAGTAACTAAAGTACCTAAGGTAATCTTTAGTTTTGTCAACTTGTGACGATTAATCTATGTAATCTCCTGTTTCGAATTATGTCTAACTTTTTTCCTACTCAGATAAATGGGATGAAGCCACACGCATTAGGAAACGATGAACTTGAACCGGACGAGTGCTCGAAATGCTACACTGTCGCAGCACATATGGAACACAAACTCGGAAGTGCTTCGCAAGATGAAGTATTGAAGCAAATGCTGAACTTATGTGGTGAATTTGGTACTTTCTCCGATGCTTGTTCCGCAACTGTCGTGACATATTTCAAGGACATATATTCCCATTTGAAAGATAATTTCAAGGCCGACAATATATGTCATTTATCTGGTCAGTGTAGCGCTAAGTTCCACAAACACGACGATGACTCAGACACGGTAAGAAAACTAATAATGATTATTGTTGTAGTAGGAGATAATAACATTGTTTAGTATTGGTTAAATTGTTGCTTTTGTATTTTGTCATTATCAGAGTCCCAATGTTGAAGTCAGACCACTATCGAGTGTGGGAATGGTAGAAGTAGGCGATGACTTGCCGTGCAAACTTTGTGAACAACTTGTAGGTCATTTACGTGATCTACTGGTTGCTAATACTACAGAGTCAGAATTCCAGAAAGTTATGGAGGGATTGTGTAAACAAACTAAATCTTTTGCTACTGAGGTAAGTTTTTCAACTATTCCATTATTTTCGGTGGATTGAATAAATTTTAAACCATGATTCATCGCAGTGCAAAGCGATAGTTGATGAGTACTATCCGCAAATATACGAATTCCTTACCAAAGGATTGAACAGTAACGCAGTTTGTCAAATGTCTGGAATCTGTCCAGCACCTGGGAAATCTTTAGAGGTATGTTACCATTGCATTTGAATAATACTAAAAGCATCAACAATTGCATTTATGATTCTCTATATAGGATACACCAATTTGGCCGCTATTACCACCAAAGCAAACTGAAATTGGAGTAAGGATACTGAAAAAAGCGAAAAAGAACATGGAAAGCGAAGAAATGGGAGAAGTAGAAGCAATGCAGTTGCCAATCGAAAGAATGCTACCGTTCCCAGTCCAAAGTGGATTCAGTGTCAATGGGAAAGAATCGTGTGCATTATGTGAATACGTATTACATTTCTTACAAGAAGAAATAACAAATCCATCAAATGAGGTAGAGTATTATATAATTCGTAGTCTAACTTTTTCTTTTGAGTCGTCCAAAAAATACAACATTACTTTGCACTTTCAAGGAAAAAGTCAAAGAAGTACTTGGAAAAGTCTGTTTAAAAATTCCCAAAACCTTGGAGGGTGAATGCAGAGAATTTGTCGATACCTATGGGGATGCTGTTGTAGCTATTCTTGCTGACGAAATCGACCCATCTCAGGTATGTATAAAGTATTAAATATTAATGAGTAATATGTAATAAGAAATCATTAAATTGATGAAATCCCTAGGTATGCCCGACATTACATTTATGTCCTTCGGAGGATTTAATGAAAATCTGGGAGCTTGCTGCAAAGAACGGAGCTATCGAAGCAGAGGAACGTGACAATAAACCAAGTTGCCCACTGTGCTTACTTGCAGTAACACAAGTCTACAATACGATCAAAAATAACAAGACCGAGGTACAATTGCAGAATCTTTTTCACCCGTTTTCTACAGATACCATCTAGGAGCAATTTGCAGAGTAATAAATAATTAATTGAAAAACGTCCTTTGTCTTGCAGGCTAATATAGAATCTCAACTTAACAAGCTATGCTCGCATCTTCCACATAGTTTGATCGATGAATGCACAGACCTCGTTAAAGGATACAGTAAGGAACTTATTGAAATGTTGCTTGCGGATTTAACACCGCAAGAAGTATGTGTTTATATTAAATTATGCGACCCTACAAAGGATGTTGGTCCACGACCCAATTTCCCTATGGACAAAGATGGTGAAATCAGTAAGTTTGTGATTTTAAAATATATTTTTGATATAAATCGACATCGATGCTAATTAGAATTGCTTTCAGTGACTAATGAAATACCGCAGTATCACCCATACTCAGAGAAGCGCTCGAAGGTGAAAACCGACGTGACTTGTGTTATTTGTGAATTCGTAATGCAATATGTCGACAAAGCTCTCGGTACGAAAAAAAGTAAAAGCGAGATTGAAAAGGTTGTGCATGGAGTTTGCAATCATCTTCCAAAAACAATCTCCCAAGAGTGCAATCAATTCGTCGATGAATATGCTGATGTATTGATCGATATTCTTTCCGAAGAAGTTAGCCCAAAAGAAGCCTGTGCTTTGATGAGTCTTTGTAAAGTAGATATGGCGCAAATGCAAGGTTCTTAATTTAGTAAATTTGAATAATTCATGACCGAAAGCTCTCTCAGTTTCTATAATCCTGATTTTATTATTCACAGCGTCAGTGGCTGAATGTGCCTTATGTCAAGCAATTTTGTCAACTATTGATAACATTTTGGGGGATCAAAAAGTTGACATTGAGATCGAAGATGCAGTGGCTAAAGTATGTAAGTACTTGCCGGCAACCAAACGGAACAAGGTAAGAGAATTCTCAATAGTTCTTTTGCAGTTGATAATCTAACATAAGATCGTACTTATAATTATTATTTTTCTTTTATACGTAGTGTGTTGCGATGATAGAAGTTTATGGACAAAGTATTATAAATTTGTTACGACAACATGACAATTCAAAGAAGGTCTGCAGTAAAATGGCTCTGTGCTCGTCAAACGATTACCTCGCGCTATCAATTAAAAGTTCTCGAATGAGGCGATCTTACGATGCCCCCATTGGTACTAAACGATGCACTTGGGGTGCTAGTTATTGGTGTTCCAATAACGAAACAGCCCGTGAATGCAAGGTGAATATTTATATCGAAAGAATTATTAATATATGATTCTAATGATCGCGAAAATTAATTTTGTGTTTATTTTCTGTCCTAGGCTGAAGCTTATTGCAAGGAAAAGCATTGGAAGGCCGAAGTCGCGCCTGCGTCCAAACAACCGAGTTTGAATAAAGCGGAGACTAGTGCTTAAATTGGTAATAATCGAATGCGGCACTCTCTTTGACGCGAAGAACGGGGTATTACGAGGTGCCTAGCCATAAGTAATTCAGTTTTGTAATATGTTAACGTTTGAATTAAGTTTTAGTATAATAAAGCACTGCATCTTCGATGTAGGAGGATGTGATATAATACTGATGGGATCTTCCAAGATACTTCAACCAAAAATTATACGTAGTATGTAGCAACATTGAAAAACTTAATTTTAGATACATTGCTATTAACACTGTTGCAAGAAGTTCTTGATCATTCGTGTAAGTTTGTATTTTGTAATCATTTTTGTAATTGCAAAGTGATACTATATTAAAATTATAAACCTATGTCTTAAGTATATCTACTTTCCTCAAATGCAGAATCTCGAGTTTCTTGCTATTATCAACAATTTGTGGCAATCAATTAATGTAAATTGTGATAATAAAAAGATACCAATGAGCATTGAAATATGTTCCTTATTCGAATATGGCTTCCATATTGGATTGAATCGATCAATTTTGAATGATATACGCGTATAACACAAAATATTAGTAAACGTATTGGACTCACCATTCACATCGGAGGGGAATCGGCGACTTCGAATACTTCCTTCAAGTACCACCTCACCTTTGTTTCCTAGAAAAGATATCGTTCAGTTATTTACACATTGAGATACCGTGCTAACCCGCGCTCTTTACAATCCGCGTACCTTATTACGAAAATATCGGCGATTCAGGAACTCTCCACAATTATTGCACTTCACTACTTTAACACTTGTCACAGAACACAACTCCCGGTTAAATTATCCGTCACTTTACATTCAACTGCCGCGATACAATTAACAAAACTAACACGATCACTCCCGTAAATCCGAATTCTTCAAATTTCAATATGTCGACTGAAAATCATGCGACTAGGACGCACCCTACCGGCTAACTCTGTCAGCATACCGACTTTCACCGAAACCAATTCAGCCAATCAGAACGCCGCATTTCGAACCGTAGGAAATAGTCCCGACGCGCCAGCCGCCATATTGCGCGCCGATAAGTTTCGTGTTAGTATCGCTCCGCGTTAGTGCTTCGAGAAATTCGGAATAAAAGTGGAAAAATGTAGTGTTTCGGATCAAAAGTGGTGTCAAAAGTGCTCTCAAGAACTAGTGCATCGATGGAATATGAAGTTCAAGCCGGAACACACTGCGAACGGTCATCATCCCATAATTCCTATACTGGCCTGTGTATCGAGATGACGCAGTACGGTGAGCAGATATCCCGGTGCAATTGAACGAGATTTGCGGCTACAATTCTACTCCTCCTGCCTTGGTAAGTCCCAAATAGTATAAATTTTATGAATTTTTTGGATTGTCGCACATGTCTTTGGGGATTAGACTGTCGGACCCGCCACATACTTATGCATTCGGCGGGTCTATGATACCCAACCTATTTTCCGCCTTCTTCCGTTCTATTCATTTATTGTGTACGGGTATATCTGTATATCGTATATTGCATAGATAACTTCATGATTTCCATTTACAACTTTCATCGATAATAAAAGTCATCACTAATGTTTTAGCACAGACGACGTGCAGGATCGACATAATATTCATTGCATTTTATTGTGACTCGGTTGTGGAGCACGCATGCACTATTACCATTTTTGTGTTACATTCAACATTATCGGTTTAGTATGGAATAAATGTATATAGCATCAGCCAAGGTCGGAATTAGAATTACATATGTCATCTATCGAATATATCTCAAAGGTCTCAATAAGTTTCAAATATCTCAAAGGCCAGTTTGCTCAAAATTCTGTTATATTTGCCGTTGTTTCGCTCGCTAGAACAAATCCAGTCCCCGAATGAAATTACCGTAAGATGTTATGTCTATTTTGTACCTCGTCTGTGGTTTTAGTGGTAACTTTAGTTTTTCCGAATGCTGGCATTGCAGAAATTCTGACACGAAGTCTCATAAGATCAGTCTATCTTATCAGTCTAGTGTAGATAAAGGATATTGCAATAATATTGATTTTAACTAGAATTCAGCTCTGTAGTTTATTTATCACATGAGAATCACTCAATCAGTCAGCGATCAAATAAAAGAACTTCATGATCAAGAGAGTGTATTAGATCAAATGCTTGGGGTTGCACGTAGTGCACTCGAGGCCGTCTAGATGTCGCGTGCAGTATCGAAATATGCTCTTATTCAATTTCAGCGGAAAAGTTTCTGGAGAGAGAGGAAGAGTTAAAAAGTTTAATGGATTTCATTCGTGTTTCACATTTGTATTTTGTACAGTACACTACTACCCAAAGTGATTCTTTGTTTTCATTAGAGTAAAAACTCTGAAATATTAAATACTTCATTTAACAATTTAATTCAACGCTAATTAACAAATCTTACAAACAGACGGATAGTTAGAAAAAGTTTAATTTTTATTGTCGTACATTTAAGCTTTCCTATGCCTCGCATGGTTATATGATATACTGTACATGGATGATTCCAGTAGATCGGAGGTCTATTGTCCGGCGATCGCAGTAAATAGAGAGTAGACAGAAGCGGTAGACAGAAATACCAGATGGAAAGAATTAGTGTTATTTAACGACCAAACAGTGCGTGGGTGTCGGTCTTGTCTCGCGGAGACTTGCCGTGTACGGAGTTCACAGATCCCTCCGGTCCGTCCCTTAAATTTATTCGGACAGCAACCGGGCGTCGCGTCGTTCGCAGAGATGTTGTACTACGGATATCGTAACAACAATGCGAGAGAGCTGAGGACGCACTCAGCTCTGGTGGTAGTGCGGTCGCAACGGTACTTGTTTCTGCCTTCCAAGGTGGAACGGCTCTTCGAATGCTCTGAATTATGATAGCACCGCGGGTTACACCACCGTGAATTTCCATTTACACGCTGCTGAAAAGCTGGGAGGGATTTTCATTCATGCGGATTGGTCTCTGTGAGTGAGTTCTGCGAATGGAACAGATTGTTTGATCTCAGGTAGAAGGATAGTTTTGTGTTTTATTAGATTGTTGCATTCCAAAAATTTCAGTTTATTGCAGCATCTAAAAAAAGTATAAAATTCATTTAGGTAAATCGTTTCTTAATATAATAGTGGAAATATTTGGATACTAATTCTGAGATTTAAATGATTAGATCTAGATATAATACAAACGTGTTTTGTGTCATGCTTAATTCTTTAATTATTGTTAGAAAGATCATCCATACGTGACTATCTCGACTAAAAATGGCTCAAAAAGACCCTTTTAAATACAAGTCAAATAGATTGCATTAACCATAACGAAATATCGTCCAGCATAATTGCATATCTTTAGAAAACTGTATCACTCGTAATTGAGGACAAAAATATATCTTCATTAATTGTTGATATAGTCATAGCGTGAATCGTGAGAACTTATTTGATGACCAATTACGCGAGCATCCACGGTTGGATTGCGCGTCGCACTCTCGTTATTTCCTTTCGACTGAAAGATCGGGAAGCGAGGTAAGAGAAGAAAGAGAAGAAGTCAGGTTTCTGCGTCGGGGACGCAGAGGCGTGACGGGCAAAGACATAAACCTGCCGGTCATGGGGGAAGAGATGACGACTAGCTGCTATATCCCGCGCGCGTACACGCCTCGAGGAACATAGGACGGTTGCGTTTTATCCGATGATTGCCGGCTATTTACGAGCTCATTATCACACAAGGAACAATGGTGACACAGAAAAGAAAAGCATCGAAAGTGCGACGCGTGCTTTATCGAGTATTTATGGACCACTCGCAAGCTTATAATCCTTTGACTTCGTTTGGCGGATATGTAGGTGGACATTTTCGTCCCGTCTAATAAAGCACTCATTCGAGGGTAGCAATTATGTTAGTCGTCTTCTATCACGTTAACATTATAACTACCGATTAATTCAAGTGACTCGTTTTAGACTTATGGAAACATTTTCTTTCAAAAATCTTTTATTTCTGATATATTGATATAAAGAAAATACGAAACTTTAAAATAATATTTTCCGATGATTTTTGCAATCCAAATTATTTAATGTGTGATATTATTTACCGCATGTGCACGATTTTTGTAAACATTTTGTAGACAGTGTTTATAATGCTTTATTGTTCGCCTCGAGGTTCCCTCTTCTTATAGCTCCATAACGCACACTTCAAAACACTAATTTGCATAGACAAATAGCTTGCCATATTTTTGTTGGACAGTGCGCTTACCTCTGGTAGACCACGAATATTTTCAGAATTAAGAAGTATTTTTGAGCAGCGCCATTAACGCACTAAAGCACATTTATTGGCATTACGAGAACTTACCATTAATTATTTATTAGATCCATACATTATTCCCATATTGAAAACTCACGATCATAGTATATTCAACATACTACGAATCACCCTGAACATTGCACACTAACGAACTAATTACATTTAGAAACCTTTTGAAAGAATTCTGATAGTTCGACAACATTGCAAACTTTTATCTACCCTCGCAGTATACAGAGATGATAAATTTTCACCCACGCCACCAAAATGGGCAAGATTACGAGGGGCAGGGTGATCAGGGAAAAAATTGAT
The DNA here is from genome assembly GCA_963989405.1 of Trypoxylon attenuatum. NCBI lineage: Eukaryota > Metazoa > Arthropoda > Insecta > Hymenoptera > Crabronidae > Trypoxylon > Trypoxylon attenuatum. The sequence goes on from OZ022491.1 coordinate 19,116,157, forward strand.
GGAATCGTAGAATGTATGTATGTATGTATAAGGGCGGAAAGAGAAACGTAGGGCATAATTCTGTCCCGCGGCTCGGTCTGTCTTCGACGGTAGATAAATATCGGCGGGTTCGTGCACCTCCTTCGAGCGGTCTGAACCACGTTACGTTAGATATAGATGGGAGAAGAGAGAGAAAGGGAGGTGAGATAGTTCGTGGAAAGGTGTATGTCTGTGTATGACTGTTTGTGAGTGTGTCGAAACGAGACGTGCGGGTGTTGGCCCACGCATGTGCGAAACCCACGCGATTCTTAATACGAGACGCGTCAGCTGCGTAAAGAGCCGTAGGCTGAACTGTGTGTGTATGTGTATGTGTGTATGTGCGTGTGCGTGTGGGATCGCGGTGTATATACACCCCCGTAGCCTTTGTCCGGCAGGATAATTGTCCACGCGCCCGAGCATCGGCATGATATTGGTGTCGGATTCTGCCACACCTTCGCCCATTGTAAATCAATCGGTGGACCCGGGCTCTCTACCAGTTACGAACTGACTCGCTCTCTGGCACTCTCCATACATGTATGGAGTTCCCTCTTCGAGGCTTATTCTACTGTAATCATCGGTAAATTCGCACTGACCACTGCGTCTGGATTGAAATCGATTTTCGACAATTTGGCCGGATCCTACTTCCGTACGATTTGTATTTGCAAAGTCGAAAACACAATTTTAACAAAATTTTCAGTCTCGCTGGGTATTTCATTGCTATTTTTAGAATATTTTTTTCGGGAAAGAAAGTTTAAGTGAGAGTAGTGTTTTTATTAATATGGTAGACTGGCGATTATCTCAACTGGCGGATAGCTCGATTGTTATCCAGTTAATCGATAATTAATAAATCTGAAAGCATCAACAGCATATTAAGCGGAACCAATTTTGTATGCCCGGATAACCGACAATCGAAGAATCAATTTCCGCATAACCGATACTCCGTATAACAGATGTTCCACTGTATTCTCGATAAATCGTTTTTTAACTGCCAATACAGAGATTAAATCGTTTCAAACTCTCCGAGTCATTTTAATCGATACGCGAATTCTTTTTCTTTGTCCCAAGGGGTACAGATGGACGGAGAATGATTAAACGACCTAGGAATTTGCTTTTGTAAATGCAGGATGTTGACGTGGTTATTAAAAAATTGTTGAAATCCAGAGAATCGCGAGTGTGCGCAAACATAGAAATCCACTCTGGCGCATAAAGTAACGTTTTACCTCGCGATCCAACCGTAGCGTGGGCCACATCCAATCTTAGCCAACGTTTTCGCTTATGAATGAATGCGCGTGCCCTAAATTCCAACGAGATGCAGCTCGGCCAAACGGTGCCGTGCCAAAAATTCCCACCTAAAGTCCCATAAAACTTTTCGAAGCGTGCTCACATCGTGGATCCCTCGATTTATGACTGGTGTAACGTGCGTACGACGAAACTTTTACGAGATTTTATCAGGAATTTTGGTCTCCTGTCCATACGTCACGTGGAACTTTTTCTCCGGAGTACTTCCGGCACGTCGCCGCGCCGCGCCGCCGCGGCGTGTAATCTCGACGTTAATCTCGATAAGAGCACTTCCGTTTTGCCCCCTCCTTCTCTATCTCTCTCTCTCACGCTGTCTGTTTGCGAACTGTATCCCCGAAAACCACCGCGACAGGGTGCATATGTAATTAAATTTTCGCGAGAAACGTGCTTTCTCCCTTCGGTGGCTTAGGGCTCTCTCACACTGGTCATTTCACACCTAGCTCTTCAGTATAGAATGAGTTTAGTGATTCAAATATCACAGGAGCATTTCACCTCTTTTAAAAGAAAGATTTCTGAAATTGGAGCTACCATATTTATTAATAAGAGCATTTTGAAGGAACTCAATTCAGGAAAACAAAGTTCATTTAAATTGTTTGGCCGTATCAACTGTAGATTTGAAGTACAATTGAAATATTTCTGAAGATGAGAATAATAGTTTGAATATATATTTTTTTTTTATTCAGCGGGTTCAGCTCTTCTGACAAGTAAAATCTGAAATTGATAGGAGACGTATTGCATCTGCAAAAATCTTGTTAATTAAAATTCCCTTGCTCCTACGTATTCCAATCGACAGGATTATATTCAAGAGCCGTAAAAATTGTATGATTCTTCCCCTAATATTGACCTATTCTCTCGCGGACTATTACGTGTCACTCTCAATTCGAGAACGTTATACCCCTTGAACCATGATTCATCCCAATCTCGGGCGACGGCATTGAAGCCAGTAGGGAAGATCCGGCGTGAAAAGAGCCTTACACAAACGCAGGAGGACTCGACCCGTTGCCACGTTGAGCCGTCGACACAGTTAGAGATCTTCGACCAGGCGACCATTTCATCGTATCGAGGGCCGTGTTTCGCGTTCAGCGGAGAAGCTCGAAATTGGAAAACGGCCGGCCCGTCCAGAAGCAGCGAAATTAATTGAAGTCTGAGTGCCGAGCGATGAAGGGGGTAGAGAGCGGCGGCGGTGGCAGCTGTGGTGGTGGCAGTAGCCCCACGTACAGAAAGAGCTAAACCCGGAAACCGAGGGGTAACGAGGAACGGGAGGTTGGTACCAGGCGGAAAAAGAGTGCTCAGAGAGAAACGGAGCGTTCCAGGTTCGTGTCCACGTAGGGTATACGGCGGCGTAGGGCACGTCGCCACGTCGCGTCGCGTCGCGTTCCACCGCGTTGAGGGTAGATGGAGGGGGAGTTGGGACCGATTGCAGAAGTTGGCGCGTCGTGTCATGCTACTCTGGACTCTCTCTCGTTGGACAAACCGGGTCGTCTAATAACCGATACCACTCTCCTCTAAGTAGACATAGTTTTACCTTGGTGAAAAGCGCGGCCTCGCGCACACTCCGTCGCGATCGCAAAAAAATGCGAGCGCGAGCTTTGACTAGCAGTGCGCACGCTTTTCCGGTTCTGCCTCCTGCAATTTGCTGCAAAGTATCTGGTGTGTTTGGACTGCCGCTGAAAAAGATGCTTTTAGTAGTCGATGGGGCTTTTGATAGGGGGTAGAGCGGTGCCTCTTCGATTTGCTTTTGCCGGCTTGAATGCTGACTGCGATCTGGGGATCATCCGGCGGAAGGCTCCATGGTTGTTTTGGCTAGAGTTTGCTTTGTGGTGGGAATTTCGAAAGTTTACCGAACAAAGTGCTTTTAAGAGCGTACTAATTCGATCTCCACACCACCGTCTTCGAGCTGTGGGCTTTTTCGATATCTCGTCAAATTGAATAAAAGTGAAGAAAAACTGTCTTGCATTTTATATTTCTCTATCGCAGTTCTCTATCGAAGTAAAGTCAATAAAATAGGAAACAGGCTTGAAGGTTCGATGAGCGAACTGCAAATACCGATAGGCAATTGGCAAAGGATACGACAGAGGAAGTGGAGAATCGTAGGTCTGTGTAGGTAGCCGAGCGTACGTTTGCCGATATGCGCCTCTCGTTCGTACAACTACATTTCCTATAATCTGCGAGCAATCACTTGATAATTGGTTAGCCTCCCCTCTATATACGTATGTACACGTGTCTACGTCTACGTCTGCGTATACGTCCTCAGGTAGCGATTCGAAGGACGAAAATTGCCCCGTCGTCAAAGTTCTCGGTATTACGGTTCCATTTGTTACCTACTCAATCCAGTCTGCGAATATTGATTTGTTAATCAGGCGACCGTCCTCGATTCAACTCAGTCTCTAGCACTGTTTCGTGATAAATATTTTCGTTTCCATTATTCTATATATTATTTACTCTCTATCTGGAAAAGGTTTTTTTTTTCCACCAGGAATACAAGTTTTATTACGGCAGCATCCGATTGTATGGTCGATATCGATAGTAAAAAACAAATTGCGTCAGTAATCTAATATTTCTGGGTAAGCTCGTGGCATTGTTTACCGACGCTGTTTACTAACATTCTTTTCCTGCATGGCGGATTTGGATCGTACAATAATAAAATTGTTGCAGCGAGCTGTTTGACGACCGTCTGTTTGTCTTCCATTGACGGTGATTGGTGATTCGCTTCGAACAATTTCAAACTTACTTCCGGATTTCCAAAAATAATCCGCGCGGAATACTTCCGGCTGGCTTATCGGTTTATAGAGGAATCAATATTGAGTTATAATCCTAATCAATTGTAATTTGTGGATTGTTCAATATTTTTATTCGAGAGTTCTTATAGCTTTTTTTCGAGCCGTTTACGTTTCTCCTTTGAAGAGAGTATAGACGAGCTTCTTCTACTATAAGTCCATCATCTCGGTTACATGCCCCATCGAAGTACCTCTTCCTCAATAGAAAATGAAATCCACCGCGGCAATAAAATCGCTTGCACACGCCGATCGCACCCAGTGCTGGCATTAAGAGGCATTTCGAAATGAGGAAACGGCAATCGATTGGAATCAACCAGCACCCTTTCAGGAGAGAGAACGGCGAAAGGGCAACTTTGAGCAGTAGCAGGCTCCGCGAAACAAAGTAGTTTATTCGAATGCGAGTCTTGTCTTTCTCCACTTAACTGTGAGCCAAGTACAAACGGAGTTCTCTTTCTCTAGCAATAAAGAGGGGAATCTTTCAAGGACAATAAAACGGACGCTTGTTGCGCTGCTCTTGCTCGCGAATCCGCTTCCTCGTGACCCTCGCGCGGAGACTTCTTCTCCACCTCCACCGTTGCTTCCAGGAAGTTCTGTTGGCCGTATTATACGCCGAATTTATTGCACTTTCTTCCACCGGCTGAAAGGGAATCCTCTTGCAGGGTTCTCGTTCAGCGTTCTCTCGCTGCCGCAAACGGGCCGTCGTAACCTCGACATGCATTTACACGTGGAGCAGCTCCGCCGAAATGGAAGTTTCGCTTCACACGTGGGGTAGGTTCGCCAGAGTAGCACGCATTCCGGTGAAAGTAGCCGAACTACCCAAGTGCTCGGTGAGCTTAGAAACTTTGCATTTGGCTTTCCGGTACGCTTTCGAATTAATAATTCTCGGAAATTGATTAACCTGATCGTGTTACAGTTAATCAATCTTTGAGTTAGACATAAGTAGCTGAGCTTTATTCAAAAAGATCTTTGTTCAAACTCTTTAGAAAGTATAGTACAATCCTTCCAGCACTGATCGTACTTTGGACTAAGAGAGGACTGAAAAATGTCTAATCGACATCCAACCAAAAGCCAAATTTTTCACCAAAAAATTGATTTCTAGTAGTTAAGATTTGAGGATAATAACAGTTAGTCCAATGTTTAATCAGATATTAATATTGCCTCCGAATTTCGCCTAATTTACAGTTGACAGAATTTTCGACAAATTTTTTAATCCTCGCCTCAAGATTAAAAGTACTGACGTTTATTATAGTTTCTTTTTTTTCAAAATATAACATTTGTGTCTTTGGGGATTCCTCCGTCATGCTGACGGAGGAGTTTGCAAGCTCGCTTCTCGCGATGTGTGTGCTGGCAAATTGCTTCTGTGTCGGGCGGAGTTTATTCTAGTAACACAGTTTCAGACGTTCGCGAACGAGTTTGTTTGGGTCCATCTCGCTTAAGAGAGTGGGCGGTCCTATGAAGGATACAGGGGTGATATTGCCAGAACCATAGGGTTGGATAATTTACTAACGAACACGTTCCACCGGACTCTTAGCATTTTCTCAATATTTCAAAAATATGATTTAGTCCTTGCGAAGGAAATGAAGGGAAACTGGTCGGAAATTTTTACATATCGATAACATATATTTTCTTTTCGAACCACGTTCTATCTTTGATCACAAGACAGAGTAGTTTCGAAGAAAATACGATTTAATGACATCGAATCAAAATTTGACGCTAGATCAAGTACACAAAAGTTTCTGGAAAAGGTATTTTAACGTCGTAATGAAATAGAATTATCTTTGATCAACGCAAGAGCGACACCTAATTAGTAATTGTTTTCCGTCTGTTACGCCTTATCGTTGTAGGAAAATAAGGGCAGGCGATAAAAGGGAATATTTGTTGCATTCATCTTTGTGCTCGACTATAATGAACCGTTTATAAAGACCCCCTCCCTTCTCTTCTCGAACAAGAAAAAAGCTAACACAAAGTACCGCAAACACAAAGCTCCTCCTCTATTTGCTCATTTTTCGTCAAAGCAGACTACTTGTTATGGTTTTCGAGAATTCTGAGAGTTATTACTCCCGGCTCGTCATTTTCCTTTTCCTCGCTGCAGCAGCTACAAAGCACTAACTAAGTAATCATTGGGGTTCTTGCAATGGACGGCGTCGAAAAACAAAGCAAAAGGGAAAAATAATTTCCTTTCTCGGGGCAACGGATTGCGAGAGGGACTTGCGCGTGTAAGGCGACCACGAAAGGGCGCCGCTAGCAATTAAATTCATTTGTAGTTCGGAGTTTTGTATATAGTTCTGCAAACAATAATTGTGCTTACTGCCTCTCCAAAGTTGTCACAGCAGGACCGTCAGGAGTCTCGACGTACTCAGGGATATTCTACCATTCTATCCTATGATTTGCATGAGTTACGCAAAGTATACGTTCATTCACTAGTTAATCGCAAATAGAGATTTGCAAAACTACGCATATAGTTCGCGGTGTAACGTTAAATGCGCCAATAGTAATGGAGAGCACGAAAGATTTGTTAACGAAAATGGGATTACATTTATCTTCTTTTCGTTTTTCTGCCCAGGGTGTAGACGTTTCAAAGCTGCAGTTTATTTTGTCATTGTAGACTTAAATGCAGCTTCATTATAGCACTATACAATTTTTTAGCGTCTCACAAAGCACTTAAGTATCAGAGTATAAGATTTCGTATGTGATTAAAGCTGCGAGGTAACTGGAATTCGAGCCAATTAGTTTTCACGCAGTTTTTTAAGCTTCCAGACCTGCTTATGCAGACAATATGTAACTGGTACATATACTTTGAGGTAATCGTGAATTTTCATCTTTGGGTGACTGTCTTTACAAGAATATTAAACGTGCTTAACCGATTATTATTTGCTTCATCGTAAAATATTTTCGTTAAATTAAAAACATAAGTTTCTTTAGTACTAAAGTTAGTAAAAAATAACAAAATAACGCTGAATTTTTCGCCACGTTCGTTCGGAGGATCAGAACATCCCGTACGAAGCCTCGTTACGTAAACCCCGAAAAAAGCGTCGCCCCTAATTTCCCCGCGGTCGTGCCCGGAAAAGTGGGAAAAAGGCAGACGGCTATCTCGGGCAAAGAGGGGTCGTCGACGGAAGAGGAATTCACTCTTGGGCGTAAGTTAGGACAGTTTCGGGGAGCGGCGATCCTACACCAGTGGCAGTGGCGGTGCCGCGGCCGCCAAGGGGGTTGTTGGTTCGTCGACGGCTAGGTTAAGGGTTGGAAACGGAAGTGCGGCAAGACGGTGTCGGCAGTGGAAGGCAGAGAAGCGGCTGCCAGAGGGAGAAAGAGAAAAAGAGAGAGCATTGTAGAGGTGCGGGTGGGCCGAACGACTAGGAAGGAAGGCAGAGGCAGAAGCAGAGGCAGAGGCAGAGGCAGAGGCAGAGGCAGTAGCAGAGGCAGCAGCAGAAGCAGGCTTGTCGAGGGGCTGAAAGCTAGAGAGAAGAGGCCGTGCGCGAGGCGAGAGCAAGAGAGAAAGAGCGAGAAAGTGGGTGGAGGTGGACGAGAAGCAGGAGAGGGTTGAAAGCGGTGGCTGAGACGCGGAGGGATGAGAAGGCAAGCAAGACCACCACTGCCTCACCTCGCCTCTTTGCTACGCCACGCCTCGCCTCACAATGCACCGGATTAGCGATTGTATTGATCCGCCCTCGTGCTAGTCCCTAGGACCCCCGTGGCGTCCTCGTCCTCGTCCTCAACCTCGTCCTCGTCCTCAACCTCGCCCTCAACCTCGTCCTCGTTCCAGTCCTCCTGCTGGTAGCTTGGTCCTTGCCGCGTGTCCCGCGAGCAAGGAGCCGCATTTTGGACCACGCGCGCTCTACTCACAAACCACCCACCCATCCCTGTCCACCCACTTCTGCTTTGTCACGCCGACAGGCACGTTACCAGGAGAACATTACGCCCGCACACCGGAAAGGACGGCTATAACATTGACGCTTGCAGGACGCGCCGAAAAATCTGATACCCACCACGACGCCGCGTCGCATCGATCCCATCGATCGTTCTTCCACTGCTCTCCACGCTACCGCCACTTGCCCAGCTCGCGCCAGAGTGAGCGGGACACTTCCTTCGAATTGGAGTTGCTTTCCGTGTAATACGGGATTTCGAATATGTGGACGCCGAACTGCAGGGATTTTGGTCGGAAAGGCGGCTAGATGAACTGTTACGATTATGGTAGGATCCTGGCCGGTACACTCGGTTTTATTTTGATTAAATTAAACTCTTGTGGGATTGCCTGCCGCGTGCATCCTGCCCGCTAAATTGTCGGGATTAAACATGTCTATTGTGAGAATATGAATAATTGGCTTACTAAGTTAATCCATCGCAGCGGCATAATTATCTTCGAAGGGTTTAACAATTGCCAATGGAAGACTTGGACCTTCTATAATTATCGAAAACTGTTCAAGTAGATAATTACGTTCATGGGGCGGTAATTAATTCCAGACAAGTATTGTAGAGGTAGGATTTATTCGGATGGTCGCCACAAGTAATCTCTTCGGTCTGAGTAATAAGATGAGAAGGAAAATGCAAATGAATTATGCAGTGATAATAAATAGCTCAACACTCGATCAGCTGGTCTCTCGTCATTCGAGCATTACGTATGCTGCGTCGCCAAGATTTGCTTATCATCCTCTTTTAATGCTGCGCGACAAAGAGGAAGGAACTGGAGGATGGGAGAGGCGGAAGCAAGATACGGCGTTTACAATATTAAAGTACCCTGCTACTGCACGGAGGATTTTCTCTAAGCCACAAATACTCCAGCTCACGTTTTGTTTGATGTATTCTTATATTTTATAATTTGTCTCCACCTGAATGTGCTGTGAATCAACTGGAAAAGTTTCTCGAGCTTTAACGCTTCTCTTCGCGTGTATGATTGCACGTTAATGGCATTAAGGGGTAATCGCATTGGCTTCTTTTAAATACTTTAACGTTCCGCTTGTTCCAACCACGAAGATTCAATTTTATTTCTCACTCTACTACTTTATGATCTTTACAATTTTCTATCCGTTTCAACGTCCACTGATTTTTCCCGGTTTTATTGAATTTTCATCTTGCAACACATTGTGTTTTCAATTATATCTATTTGCTTTTTTCAACATGTCGACAAAACCGAATTAGTTCCTTGTCGCAATACAATTTGACGTTATACAAATATTTTCCAATAGCTCGATGCAAACAGTTAAATCAGTTGATTTTTCGAAACGCATAAATTTGACTTTCAATCGGAAAATGTGTTCTCGGGAATAATTGATTGATCTCAACGATAACCCGGTTGGGGTTGCATCATCAGAAATCTCTTCATGCTTCGGGTGGATGCGTGCCGTGGCCTAGATTCGGGCTCCCTCGTTTCTTAACGCGACGGCGTTTGCAATGAAAAATGAGAGGGACAAGAAGGGGGCGCCAGGAGGGAAGCGGCTGCTGACATTCGCTTGTCGCGCCAAGAAATCCGAAATTCTCACAGAAATTCCTTTTTCACGGCACGTACCACCACCGCCGACATCCCCCATCCACTCGACGAAACTCGACGACGAAAGACGACGATGAAGCGCAGTGGAGAATCGAGGTCGCGCGCGAGGAATCATCGCCGCGTACTTTACAACGTGTTATCCGTGCCGTGAAAGTTTAGCTGAACGGGCCAACCAGTTCTTCCGGGAATGAAAGATGTCGATGAATCTTGGACTGCGATCGCTTTCGAGGTTGGATAAACGAGGTCAAATATACTCCTTGAGCTTGCGGCTAAGAGAAGGTATATTATACGAAACGATCCGACAATTCAACCGATAATTGGAAGATCAATTCAAATCTATCGTTGGACGACAAGCTTCTGCTGCTTTGCTGCTTTGATTCTGGGAGTAAAATCGATTTGCAGCAGAAAAACACAAGAGTCCACTGGTGTACGCAAAAAGTTGTACACCCCGGAAAGTTTTGCCACGGCTTACTTTCACAAAGCGCGAATAATTTCCCTCTACTTTCCATTGAAGCCGCCCGCGAAGAGTACAACAGAGAGCGGGGCGAAAAGTTTCGCGAGCACGAGCGAAAGGGATAGACCTTGAAACCATGCGCTTGCCGGAAGGGAGGGTGAGAGGGATGAAAGAAAAGAGAAGCAAGGAGGATGGATCCAAAAGGCTAGCAATATCGGCTACTTAAGCGCGAAAATCGATGTTAAGGGGGCAGAAGGTCAGGTGGCCATTTTGCAGGGGAGACAGGCACACCATGCCGGTATGATTGCCAATGGGGTTCGAGAGATGGAGGAGGGTAAAAGAGACAGGATGGGAAGGGGGGTGAGTGAAGGGTTCTAGAAGCGCGACCAGCGGTTTCTCGGTTCTTGGTTCGAGGGGTGGAATCAGCGGAAGAAGGGCTCCTTTCCAGTGCGACGCAGTGCCCTTTCAGCGTGGGCAGGAGGGTGTTACATGCCTACAGCTCCTGGCGAACGTTGGGTAGGGGAAATCGAGGGGAAGCAAAAGGGGGTTGACATGCGCGAGGGGTGGCTAAGGGAGAGAGTACGAGAATGAGAACGAGAATGAGAACTCAAGGGGGGACCGAAGAGGGTGGTGCGCACAGCGTACTTACCATCCTTCCTTCGGACGCCATGTCTCCGTGTCTCGTTTAGTCAATGTCGAAAACCGACTTACCGACCCTCTCGCGCGGCCCGCACCATCCGCACCATCCCCTTGGCTCCTTGCAGCCGCCGCCACTGCCACCGCCTGTTCGCCTCTGTCTCTCTCACCCCGTCTCGAGCCGCAGCGAACCGCGCACCCCGTCGTTTCAACCGTCATGTACGGCGCCACGCCGCCACTCTGGCCCCCGAAACTTTTTGGTCGTGACCGTAGACTGCTGATAAGTTGGCCTCGTTTATCATCTTCCGGGGGCTCGTATTAACGAGACGCCACTCGACCCGCAGAATCCACTGGATTCGCATCGCCGTGCCGCGGATGCTCCGAATACTTGTCTGGGGGGAATTTATGCGATGAGATCGCGTGTACGCTGGGCGCCGGGCTTTATAAATAAATTAACTTGTTGCGAGAGGACTAACAAAAACTTGGCCCCGGCTTTGAGGTAAGTCAAGTCGGGCAAGCTAGCCGGGTCAAAAGAACTTGTGCATATTTAATCAGCAGTGGTTGAGATTTCGAGAGGGGCAAGTACTTCGATGGTAAAGAAAGCGGGTGGGGAGAGAGCAGAAAGAGCAGAGGATGACTCCCGTAACTCACAGTGTTTTCGAAGCGATTTTGATTGCTCCCCTCGTTCAATCGATATTCGTTTATTAGTAAACTGGGACAGGAGTGTATTATACATTTTAAAGGGGGCTCGCGAGTTATTGGAAAAAAAAGACAATTATTCCTCGATCCGTCTGAATAGTCACTTGAATGTGTCTGAGATGTATTGCCGATTAGCGGCTCGTCGGAATTGTGTATGGATAAAGGATTCCAAAGGTGGGATATTTTTCCAGAGAGAATTGGCAGCCGAACAATGCCAGAGGTAGCGAAACAAAAAAGGAAACATCTCGTCAAGTTTCGGTCTTAATGGAATGGGTTAGGCTCTCTTATCAATTTATAGTTAGCCGCGTCTCGTGACCCATTAATGGCTCGAGGCGAGACACTACTGTCTCTGGCCATTTCGCTCGCTTTACTGCCGTCTGGATCTAGTTTATGGTGGCAAAACTAAACTCTGTATTAATTCCGCGAAAACACACCTAAAATGCTCTCTAAACTTGGCTGCATCAGTGTGAACAGAATTCTACTTATTGTTCCACTTTTCTTCTTTGCCGATCGCCGTCAAGCGAAAGAAGGTAGGACGACACAGTAGAGAAAGGTAGCCCGTCGCGAGAAAACACACCTCTGGACTAATCTCATTGTCCCTTGTTTCGATGGTGGCAAAAACTTCTTTTTCTATCGAATAGTTTTACAGGACGCGGTTGTGTGGCGCTTCTTCACTCCGATTAACTATAAGATAAATTGTTCTCTTCTGGCGTTTAAATTTCAGAAATGGCACCGTTTACCTTTTGCGGATACAGCATTGTTTATTCCGCTAGATATTTCAAGGCATATCTGGTTCCTGAAATATCGTAGTATCAGAATCAAGTAGAATTCGAACCTTCTCGGTTATTGCAATCATTTCCGAAAGGTCCTTGAAATAAACTTCCGCGGATTTGCTTTACGAGTTGGAGAACTTTTTGATTTTGTCATTACTATTCTTATCGAATGACGGAGCATTCTCCGAGGACGCGAGTTATCGGTGACATCTCCCTGCCACGAGCTTGCACGAGCTCTTCCAGCGGAGTGTCGTCGTAAACGACCTTAATCGCCAGCGAAAACTTCGGAAACGAGCGTTCTTTGCGTCTGGCGGAGTCTGGCAGGAGCCAGGCAAAACTCCGCAGACGTGTTCCCGAAGCTCGGAGACCGGACTAGCATCGCGGGGGGGAGTGGTGACGGTGGCTTAAGCGCCCGAACCTCGATAATTCTGGACGTGGACCCGAACAATTCCGTCGAAACGAATTCGTGATCCAACGGCGAGAGCGAAGAAGAGAGGCACCAGTTCTGGTGGTCGTGAAGAAGAGGTCTAGCAGCCTGGAGGAAAGAGAAAAGAGAAAAGAGAAAAGAGCAAAGAGGAAAGAGGAAAGGCAAAGCGACCAGGAGGGTGGGTACTCGGTTGGCAGTACCACCGACGGTGCCGATGGAATTACGTCCTGCCCCACACCTCTTACGAAAGATCGTGGATACCGTACATACAGACTCTAGACGTGTATGTGTGCGTGCGTGTGTGTGGAAAGAACTTGCCAGTGAAGGATGCGTCTATAGACACGCACACCTGGCAGCATGCTCGTGTAAAACGACTTCGTAGGCGTCCAGGCACTCGCAATATCGCGTCTGCGTGCGTGCACGCGTGCGTGCGTACGCACGTAGGTATCAGACAGACGATGAGAAAGAGCCGTGCATTCGGGCTATCCGTGCGAACGGAACAAGGGACCAGCGGCTTGGTGGAAGGAGGCTAAGGGTAGAGCAAGCTGAGGGACTGGAAAGGGAACAAGCAGAGGCAAGCGCACCACCGAGAGACGAACCGCGAGAGAGCGGTATGCGCGAAACAGAGAGAAATCGGGAGAGACAAGCAGAGGTAGAGAGGCAGAGGCAAAGGCAGCGGTAGAAGCAGAAGCAGCGGCAGAGGTAGAGAGCAGGGTGCAGGTTTACGACTTTGGTGTGCGCTAGTCTGGCCAAAAGGGGTGGAAGGTCGTATAAGCGGGTGGGCCACCTCCATCCCCGCGGGAGGACGAAGGCTGGTCGTCGGCTGCATGCTGGGACCGGCACTGCCGGAAAGGGGGTGGATAGCCTGGGGGCGGCTAGACTTCCGAAACAGTAAAACCACGTCGGTGTGTGCGTCCCCGTAACCACCATCCTACTGCGGCCCATCCTACCGTTCGCCAACCAACCCCATCCCTTTCTTCCATCCTTCCAGCTTGCTTCGTCTCTCGCTTCGTCTCTCGCTTCGTCTCTCGTTTCGTCTCTCGTTTCGCCTCTCGTTTCGCCTCTCGTTTCGCCCTCTCCTCTCTGTCCGCGCGCACGCAGTCTGCTCCTCTCTTTCTCACGCTTACTTTTGTTCTCGCTCGTTCGCACACCCGACCGCTATTTCACCCTCTCTCCCTCTCTATCACCGCCACTCGTTCGACCTTTCCTCCCACAGCCCCACTACCACCTCTGGCAACCCTATAAACCCTGCTCGTCCGCTGGCGCTAGCTCGTTCACTTGAGCCATGTATCCAGACGTAAGCGAAGGTCGTAATTTCGCGAGTGTCTGCGTGTTGTCTCTGTCCCGCTTCTTCCGCCCTCGCGCCACCACCGCGCTGCCGCTACCTCGCTCCTCCACACACCCCCGCTTTCCACCCTCGATTTTCTGTTCTTGCAAGGTTGCGCGAACGTGTGCGCCGCTCGATCTCTCGATGTGTCTGCATGCGTGTAGTCCTCAGTCGTGCGCTTTCTCACTCGCTCTCTACCCTCGTTTTTTCCCTCCCTTTTCTTTCTTTCTTCTTTCTTCTTTCTTCTTTCTCGCTTTATTTATTTCTTCGCTTTCTCTTCTTTTCTTTGTAAGGTCTCGCGTTTCTAGACGTATGTGTGGACCCACATGCCAGTGCATGTGCATCATATGACACACGTATGGACGAGGAAAAATTCGGTCTGCCGGGACGTTAGGTGGCTACGTGTCCGAAAGATATCCCCGATGATGGTATCCGATCAATCGATGCCCAGGGATACCTTTTGTCCGGGCACGCGTCCAACTTGGTGTATGTATGTCTGAGTTTGTGTACACGAGCACATCTGTGTTTGTTTGGATTATTCGCCAGCGACGAATCGCGTAAAATTCGCGGGCTGTTGTAAGGATTTCCCCGGTTTTCTGCGTCAGAAGACCAGCGACGTGCTTAGCAAAAAATATCGCAGTTCGCCGATAGTGCCACTGGACGGGGGGTTTGTTTGCCGTGGATTGATAGCGCGGACAAACATTTTCCCAGGAAGCTTTGGAACTGTATATTTGACACTGTATCGCAGAATACCGCCAGAAAGGATCAGTATTCTCTCTGTTTTAATAGAGATTTTGTAATTGATATAAACTCATATTTCCCTGCGAATCGCGGAAGAGACTCTGCTGCACCTTGATCTCTGCATCTCAAAAGGCAAATACATTGCCGCCCCGTTTATATTCAAATATTCCGTCGCGCAGATAACCGTTTGAGCAATAGGCCCGGTCTCCATGCTGACGGTACTTCGATATATATTCAAAAAAGATTAATAATATGGAAACGCAAGGCCTTTCGCCTTGCGCGGGGTCAGACTTCTTTTGCATTTTTAAAATGTCAAGAGTCGAGCACGCCGCGACAGAAACAATACATATTTGACAGGATAACGAGTATCGCGCCATGAGAAGAAATAATTTAGAATTCGCGGCCACTTGTTTCGAGCGACGGAAAAGCAAGGGCAGCGTGTTTGAGAATATATCGTCAATATCTTGGAAAGAGTCGAGCGGCAGACGAACCATAAACTTTTCCCTTTCGTCGGGGTTATATTCTTTTGTGATTTTATAGCATCATTCATAGGAGAGCGGCGGGCGGATCCGCTTGGCTCGCGATATTTCGCATATCAATAGCGGATGACAGCCACCAGGCCGCTTCATTTGAATTTTAAAACCTTAAATACAAGCCTGTAGGTATAAGATAAAACAGCCGATATACCGTTTTAATAAAGCCCGAGGCTGTTGTGTACGTTGGCCACTGGCGCGACCCGCCAGGACCTCTTCCAGGTAGTCATAATCAGACTACCGTTAGGCTGACAATAAAAAATTACCCTTAGCTTCCTACTCGACCGCAGTTGCCCTCCGCCCCATTTTTTTACGTATCTTTTCGTTGATGCAATCTAACGTTGATCGGTCCAAGTATTGACCCGCCTCGGTGCAGCCCAGTTTGAAAATGTTGAATCAAGCTACGTCGAGACAAGCGGGATTTCATTTAGGTACATTCAGAATTTCGTACGGCAGTGAGGTATTTTCGATATGCTTAAAAATGAAAATAATTCTTCCTTTTGCTGCTTAAATTCTTTAAAAGAAAATCGTAAAGATATGGTAAAAGTTACGCGGAACTGCGGTTTCGGTAAATATTTTACTACTCTCTCCGATTTTTTATGCAATATTTAATCCGCATATCCCTCTTTTATACTGTTACCTACTGCTTCACATTCGATTCAGCATTTACCATTCAGTCCAGTGATAAACTGGATAATTAAATGGTGTTCCGATAAATATCGCCCACGAAGTCGTTAATTTAAGGCTCAATGTGCTCTGGTCCATTTTCCACTGCTGACAGTTGCGCGTCAACGTATCATCCTGGCACCGTACATAATAAATGCATTTAAGCAAAAATAGTGCATCGAATCGAATCACGTAATTTGCGATTTCCGGATATAGCAGTCATTCGATCAATCTTGATAATTCCCCATTATAAACTCGTAATCTTCTATTCTCCATTTTTCCGGGGATGGCTATTTTCTCCGATTGGCGAGAGCCGCCGCACCCCGACGGTGACCCCAAAAAGCGCAACAGCCTGGAAACGAAATCCCTCCCTCCACTCGAAGCATCACGAGTCGCGCACCCTTCGTCTTGTTAATACATAGAAAGACTCGAATCGTTATCATTGTATATCGCAAAGAAACGCGTAAATTTTTATCCATTCGCCTGTGTACCGAACTTGCAGATCATAAACCCGACCTATCCCAACTCAATAACTCTCGGCGCCATCCGGCCAACGAGACAGAGGGAAAGAGAGAGAGAGAGAGAGAGACGCTCGCGCGATGAGGCAGTCCAGGTATTACACACACTACCCCACGGAATACCCGACCTACCCGAACTTCTCTCTCGGTCTCTCTTCCCCCTGAAACAAGTCTCTCCCCCCTCAATCATCTCGCGCCCCATTCTTAGTCCTCGACAAAACTTTTTAATCTGCTTTTCATTATGTTCCTCAAGGCTGTCCCTTCGCCGGTGACCGTCTCTCGCGTATCTCTGTGGTTGTGTAAGTGTGCGGATTCACAAACACGAAGAAACAAGCGCACATCTTCTTGCTACTCGGTGGGGCTTTACGGGTGCTCCGTATCTTTATGCTCGTCTACGTGTTCGAGAATACGTGGCGCGGCATTAACGGTAAAACGGGAGGGTTGAGGCGCGGAAGAGCGAAGGCGGGCAATAAATCGAGAGGTGTGTGAGTGTACTGGAATGACTATGGATGCGTGTCGGTGAGTACCGTGAGAGTACGAGCGGACTACCGTCGGTGAGGGGGCAAGACGGGGCGGGAGGGAGAGTGCGTCTAGACTGGGGAGAGACTGCGTCACAACCCTGGCCCCGTATCGCGGGCTTCTGTTTAACGACAGACTATCGGAGGGATGGGAATTTACCTGGCGGAGCCGGCCGTGCGCTCCTTTTCCGACTCACCCTTCTCTCCTTGGTATCCTCATCCTCCTTCTTCTCTGCTACTACCGTGCCTCATCGCCCTCCTCGCGTTTTACGACGGCCGCTGCACCGTTAACTGCCTTGTTGCCACCACCGATATTCCGCTGCTCCCTTTAAACTCGCACCGCTGGCTACCCCGTCTGGAACGAGGGAAGGGAAACCGAAACTACCCTTCTACGAGACTTGCTCTCTGAGATTTGATGGTTGAGCGCGGGGGATAATCACGGTCCGATATGAACACCCTAGTGTACTCGCACCTGTTGTTAATTACGAGTGGTAGAGGGAAAAACGCTTGGAATTTTTTTATGCTGACGTAGAGAATAGATTGACCCTTTCTCCTGGGAATAGGTAATAGAGTTTTAACGAGATAGATTGGTTTATTTCACTTGGCCCGAGTGAGTATCATTACAATAGCACGCTCAAGGCGGCTATTGAAGAGTTAGAGTCGAGCTCGTTTCACTTTGAGCCAGGACAGTGAATGCGTGTCGATATTCATCAGAAGCACCAATGCGGAGAGGGGAGTTGGTCCTTTGGTGGTCTGTGATCCAGGGTATCGAGCTACGTGGAAATTTCACTTTGTGGCCTTACATTATAAAATTACCATACTGCTGAAGTGGTGGCAGAATGAAGGGGGAGAGGGTATGGCAAATTACACATTAAAATTTTACTTTGGCCCTTTGAGTTACACATTGGCAGGGCGCGCGGCATTATTTTTACGAAGGTCAATATTAACCAGCCGTCAAAGCTTCTTTAATCGTGGAATTTCGCGGCGCGGAAGGAGCGAAATTATTTTCATTGCGTACGTTTAAATGAGGGGATCTCTCGGGGTTTACGCTGTATTTCGAGTTCCGCCTCAGCTATATGTATGTCGCAAAATATCGTAATTCACTTTTCAATCGCATTATTCGTGAAACACGCGACAGGGAAAACACGAGCGAAAAGCGGCTGAAACGAATTTTATAATATAAATAATTTAAAAGTACAATACTATCTTTGATACTGGTGCAATAAATTTCAGCCAATCGTGATATGCACCTGCTACAATGTTCACACTCCTAGTCGGTGTTCCTTTGCCTTTAGATGCCCGCTAAATGCAGATAATAGGGCAGCAGTGAAACTCCATTCCCGTAGCGCATTTGGAAGTTGAGAGGGGGGCCATACTAACTCAAATAGTAAAACGGTGCGGTATAATAGATATTATGTATATGCCAAAGTGGATGAGCGGGTTACAATAGCCATTATATTTCTGGGATGCTCACGACTGGGGTGCTAACAAAGACACTAATGTGCAGTTATCTCGATACGGTGTACCGATCGTCGTTCTATCTCATACGTAAAGTGAATCTAGATGAAGGAACGATTGCAAACTTTACCATGGCCTTTCGCCACCAATTGCACCCTTAAGGAGGCGACAATTTAATTGACCCTTGCACCATGCCCATTCTGCCTTTTGACGTTTTGGACCCTTAGCGAGCTACGGCAGTGCAATGTTAACTATCTCAGTGTAAGAGTGTGCTCGATTCCCTTTAAGCTTGACTCCCATGACCGGAGGGAGTTGCGAACTGTAACTACTCCGAAATGTCTACTGAACGATACTAACTGTGTCATTACTTAATTGAGGTTCGACTGTAAAAGCCATCCGTGCTCACATTTACACTGACCAAGTATCGTTTGCCATCGCTGAATAGTTATTTATATTGTTCGGTTTGCATTGAAACGACCCTTGTGCGCACGAACTCTACGGCAGTTGGGCTCGCGGTGCACTCTGTTGCATATGATACACCTATTCCATAGGTCTCCTAATATTTTCCCTCCAACACTTTACACCTTTGTGTGCTTTTAGAATTGCGTGCCCATTCCGTCCCTTATTTAAAATACAAATTGAGACTTTGTAATAAAATATTCCAATCCTTTTCTTCTGGAACAATAAATATTCCTGGACTGTCGAGGGACATAGTGTATTTCCCGAGAGAATGAAATATCAGCGAGGTAGGAGGTAAACGAGGATTAACATTGGCAGCAAATGCAACCAGAGGTCCCGGCGTGCAGTGGAGCTCGTCATGAAAATCTTCGCGGCGAGGAGACAGTTCGGGCTGATAATTCCGCGCGGGTCGATATCAAGTACGTCGATGCTTTCGCATGATGAATTCTGCAATAGGCGACTGTGTGTGCCCAGGCAGACGGGGACGAGGACGGGGTTGGTAGAGGCGTAAGGGAGGACCATGGGATCGGGGTCGGAGGAAAGGGGTGGATAGGCGAGCTAGGTGGTAGCCAGCGTGGAAATGCGGCACGTAGGGTTGCGCGCACGCGTGCATCGTGTCGCGGAGGGCCACGGACACACGTGCGTGCTGAAGTGCCGTTCGCGAAATTCGAGCGCGCGTGTGCGAAACGTATTCCACGTGTCACGTACGCGGACTCTGTGGTCGTGCGCACCCTCGAGGCTACCGTCCACGTGTATGCACATGAGGACGGCCTTAAGGCCAGGCTGCGAGCAAGGTGACACAGCGGCGGTGTGGCATAGCACGGCGCTTGCTTTTTGGCAAAGTGAGAAATCACCTCCCTCTGAAAACTATTCTGCCGATCCAGTTGTATTCGTTTCGACTTTTCCATACTTGACTCGGGGCAGATTTTACAAATATGTAGAGTCGGAGTCTTCTTATTAAAAGTACCGCGATGGTATTCGAAAGAATAGAGTTAAACAAGAGAAAGATTTTGGAATAGATATAATCTTTATACGGACTAATACTGGTAATCATTATTTTCATAATTTTACACGATGTGTGTACATTAGAATATTTTGTTAAATTACTGGCCTTACTGTAAAAACTCTGTCGTCTCATGTAACCTATGTAACGAGAAAATTCTTTACTTATCGTTAAACTTTTCAAACCTCACCGTCTCTAGCGAAGCGACATTTTTACTATTTATTTACCTCCTAAGGAAACCGGTAACGACATTTAATCAAAATCACGGGTCATATTCTCTTTGGCCTTTAACACAGCCCTCGTTCCATTACGTCCCATGCTGAAACCCTTCTATTCCACAAGAAGTTTCATCATCCCCAACGCCGCTCCAAGGAACACGCAATCCGTCGATCCGAACGAGCCCACTTCTCCGTTCGCCGTCAAAAACCCAAATTTCTTTGAGGATCCAAAGATTGGAGGTCGCTCCTCGAGGACTCTTAGTGGCCGTGGTGTGCGTGAGTGGTAGTGGGGGAGGTGATAAGGTGCTGGTGCACGCGCGTAAACGTGCGGACGGATATATAGTGCGAGGGGGTGCAGTGTGATAGTGGGCCAGTGCAGAGAGAAAGACAACGAGGGTAAAGGGGAGACAGAGAGAACGAAAGAGGAGAAGGAAAAGGAGAGATATATCGAGAAAGAGAGAGAGAGAGAGTAAGGGAGATAGCAGATGGATGGGGGGTGAGTAGCAGAGCCGAGCGGCGATGTGGCGGCGTTAGAGAGTGGCGTGGGGCAGGTCCGGACTCTGGAGCGGTCGATACCACCGTCTGTGCGCGCCTCCTTCCACAGACTTCCACTTCTCTTCCGTTACGCCACCTAGGTCTGGGTCCGGCTGGCGTCATCAGCCTCCCAACCTCCCCCCGACCTCCCTCGACTACCCCAATCTCCCAGCCTCCAAACCGATTCCCGCTCGAAGTTAAGACGTCCGAGCTAAGAACCAAGACCAAAGGACTCCCAGTTTTCGCCGTTGCGGCGCGTTATTTTCCTAGGAATACCAATTGGTAATCTCGTAATCTCGTTGGGGTGAAACTACCTCTGTTATCCCGGAATCCTCTAAGACCGATTTAGCCGATTACGTATAAGCTTGTACAAAAGGAATTAGTACTCCGGAGGAGAGAGAGAGAGAGAGAGAGAGAGAGAGAGTGGAGGCGATTATGTCGAGTAATCTTGGCATGTGTGCAGAGCAGTTTTTTTGCTTTAAAGAATGCGGTAGAGGACGAAGAGAGAAGGGGCGAAGAATTGACGCTAGAATGAATGAATGCAAGTTCTGATGATTGTCTCTTTTGTCGGGAAACTTTTTCAAGTAATAGGACACACATTGTTCAGGCATCATTTTTACCTAAAGCAGAGTAAACAGAACAAGATTCACGGGGGTAGCATTATTTTCGAAGCAATTCGTTTACACAATCACCTTTTAGTACTTTATCCTAAAATTACTGTGATAAAATCGCTTTATCGGAGAATATTACATTTGAAACGAATGCTGCAATTTTTATTAAATAACTTACTTGCGTATCTTGCCAGTATTTTTACGGTACAGGTCTAACAAAATAACACGAGCGATTTACTTCGCATGAATTTAGAAATTGCAAGTTTCTTCTTTAAACTTCTTATATCGCACTCGACTGGTTTTTTCACGAGTCTTCGCAATTCTTGAAGGCCGGAGATCGTTTCTTGAGACGACGACTGGATACGCGAAACGATTTCTCGTCAGCAGGCCTTTCTGCTCTTTTTCAGTTTCTCATGCTTCGACGCTTGGAGACGCACGAGGTACGCGTGTCGAAATTGTCGAACGCATCTGACCGGATCGGCATAGCTTGGCGCGGTGCGGGGGATCGTCGGATCGCGAGAAGCGGAGCCAATTGATTTTCCCGTGCACTCTTCATCGCCGCGTACCTCGCCATTCTTTATCCGCTGGCCTTGAAGTATGCCGGACGACCTCTATATCTTCATATTCGCTGATCTTTCAATTTCACACTCCAGAGTAACTATAAATCCCGGAGAAAAACTCCCTGGAATTTATCTCTCCCGGTTAACAGATAAATCACAAACACTCCTGTAAATAGTGATAAGGAAGTAATCTTATGAAAACGAGGGTCAATAATCCCATTGAATCAATTACGTTAGTAATTGTAATCTAATTAATATAGTTGCCGAAATGATAGGTTTTAAATCCAAAGATTGTAAATCAGAGTATAGCTTGCATACGCTTGTAAATCTCAATTACACAAAGTCCTATTCAATTTCCAAACCAACTTATTTATCACCAGCCAAAGGAACTTGGTCGAATGACAGACATCTTTGCTGTGCTCTGTGGAACGTAATTCTGTCTGGACAGGAGTACGCCTGACGTACTAGTGCGTGGGGCGAGGATGGGCTCTCGCACACACTTCGAGAAAAGAGACAGCCGAGCAAGGGAGGCGGCACTTCGTAGGGGTTGATTGTGGCGGCGCGGTGCATGAGTAGATTACGCAATTATCTTATGAACGTGGCGCGTACAAGTGCTTATGCTGTTTTACGCGGAAGATGATAGCTCCCGTGCGAGCTTCACCCTGGTATGTGCAGAGATATGGATGTTTGCGTGTTCGTCTACACACGCGTGTACGCGGCCTTTCGTTTGCAGTACGGAAAAAAATGTTTCTTCAAATTGGTGGCATTACGCAATTACCTTCTTGCCCTGCTGGTCCATGGTCTAACCCTCAGTAACCCGAGATGTAGAAATAGATAGTCACGGCGGTCTATCTCGTCCCGACTGCAGCCTTAATGGAAGCTTGCGGTTACGGATGAATAGTGATGCATGGGAATTAGAGATTTATTGAGAATACCGCTAATTACACGAAAGATGTAATACATACTTTGCTTTGCTATCAGCTCTATATCGAATCGATTAATCTCGTTAAATGAAATTCCTTCGTTTGTGAAATCAATAATTATTTTTGTCGATTTCACTTACTAGAGGACAACAGTCTCAATGAAAGAAGGGGTTGATCAAAGAAAAATGCAGCTATATCTAGTCCTTTAACGATACCATCGTAAAACGGAAGGCTGTAACAGTCACTCTTAAGTGTAGAGATTCACAGACACTCCCGACTCTCGCAATTGTGTTGCTTTTATTTGTTCATTTCCACTCGGCTCGTCACCGCAACAGTTCTCAAACTATTTTTTTTTTTTTTTATCCATCGCGCCGAACGCTTCGACACGCTCGTCCGATCAAAACGTGTCAACCGACCAAAAATTGATACGTACAACCGGAGAAAGAGGGAGAGACAAGAGAGTAAGAGAAAGATAGAACACGCAGATGGTAGTTTTATTTTGCGCAGGAAACAGTTACGATGAAGAGCACTCTTTTAGCTATTAATGCACGGAGTTCATTCAAGCTGACAACGAAACGATACTGGGTCTCCGGCCGGATAAATCCCGCGACAAGCGAGACGCGCTTATGAATCGCAGGATGATTGTTTCATTGGATGGAAGTCGTTCGCGCGCGATGCATTTGGCACTGTCATTAAGGCTAATTAATTTCTTTTCCGATAGCCATGGTCTGGCTTCCATACCGAACTCGGATCGGGGTCGTAAGCTGAGAATATCGTATCACGCGGAATGCAATTTTGTCCCGCCCTCCCTCCTTCGGTTGTCGGGTAGGTTCGCGGTTCCTCGCTCCTAATGAAATAATCATTAGCGTGCCATTATTAGAATTTCAAGCATTCAGCGAAATGCGTCACTGGCATAGATCTCATCCCGCCTCCCTTTATTCTCTCGATCCTCCTCTATCCTCCTCTTTCACCTCCTCAACCCTTGTCTCCGATTTCTGCCTCATCTGCTCTGACGAACAGACTGACGGAAGCGCTAACTCAATTTTGTCTTTACGTTTTAACGTTAATCCGGTTACTAGGGGAATAGTTTGAATAGCACAATACCTGTTTTTTATGAAGATTATTTTGGTTTTTTTTTCGTCACTGATTCGTAGGAAAGGTGTCAGTCACGGGATTCTTTATATGCTGATGGACTGAAATTCCAATAGTAGGAAGTGTTAATGAATTACAAGAAATGGTTTGCTGAAGGAATGTGTTCTTCTCGATTAAGTTCTTCAATAACGATTGTCTCTCCGGTTGTGAATTAAACTCGTTATATGTAGTATTTAGAAATGGGTAAAATACTCATATTTATTCGCAAAATAGTGAATACCACATCATCCTAAACAGGATAGTAAAGTATTGGAAATACATCGCTTTATTTGAATGATGTTTGCTGCATATTTTACCAAAGTAAAAATGAGTTTGTTAATATGCAAATTGCTACTGTATAAAGTATAACCTGCTTCTCTTTCGTGTCTCCTTATAAGGGATGGCCAAGTGTAGAGGATTAAATTGTCTTCTTCGAAGGTAACGTAGCGGCAATACCTTCTCTTTGTAGTATTCACGACGATTCGTGCAACGAGCAAGCTTAATCGTGCTCTAGGAGTCGCAAATCCGTCAGCGCATCCCGGAAATAAGATTCAGCTTGTCGGTCGATAGCACAGGCCGATTCGTGTTGTACGAGTTATTCACCTTTCTCTTTCACTCCAGTCGAACAGTGGACACAGCCAGGCGTACGCAGAGGCCCGTGCATTCACGCGCACGCGTGTGTATACATACGCGTGTGCACATTGCACGCACATGTTAGATCGCATTCGAGGGTAGCGTGTACGCCTGGCGCGGCATTGTAATAGAATTGTCTCCATTATTAATGAGACTACACTCGGTTTCAGTACGGGGCTGCTTGCTGGTTGGTGTTCCTCGCGTATATACGCGCTTCTGCGTACGCAATACATACTCTGGTACCGGACACGAGCTTTTCTCTCTTGCTTCCTACGGCTGCGCTTGCGACGCTCTTAACTTATTCACGCGAGCAAGCGCCTGCTACGTGGATACCAGTGGGGAGCTTCATTGTGACGGAAACTCAAGATGCGTGTACCACTGTCTATCTACAGTGACAGAAACCAAAATTCGAATTATTAATGCGAGATACTAAAATATTAGCTTGTCAACTATTCGACTCATAACACTTTGTTTTGACAAATACATACATTCATTTTCTATATAAAAGTCAAGCGTCATATTCGAGAATGCAGATTTTTATTTTTGATATAACAATTCTGAGAACAATCTAGAGAAATGGAAAAGAAACTTAATGGGGAGACACGATATTAACTTATTCTCGGAACATTCCGTGACATTGTCCGAATTATAAGATGGAAAATTCCAACGGACGAAAGCGAAATATCAATTTCTTGCTCCCTTAAAAATTGATTGTATTATATAGAGGAGCGTTAGATAAGTGGTAAGTTTTGAAATACGATACGTCCGGTCCCATTGGACA
This sequence comes from Trypoxylon attenuatum, assembly GCA_963989405.1. Lineage (NCBI taxonomy): Eukaryota > Metazoa > Arthropoda > Insecta > Hymenoptera > Crabronidae > Trypoxylon > Trypoxylon attenuatum. The sequence goes on from OZ022491.1 coordinate 19,141,339, forward strand.
CGTGACTGTATTCAAGAACGGCTACAGGCCGCGCGCGTGCGAGGAAAACTTTCTGACTTTGAAATACATATATGTGTACATAGTAGAAAGAAGTTTCGTTGCAGCGTAAACTGTCGACCGGGTTGCATGCCCATATAGATACTATAGATACTAGATACTATCCATATACATACATACCCCAGTATAGCCCAGTTATGTGCGGCTTCGTTCCCGAATTTTTCGGTTCATCCCGCAGACTATTTTAGAGTACTTAAAAATTGAAAACGTGTTAGTGTTCTTTTCTTAGACGGATCTCGGTGTCCAGAGTCTATTTTTCACTTATTCATGCGTAAAAGTTTCAGTCGCATCGTGGTTCAACCAAGTTCCATTGCGATGTAAACAGGAGAAAACAATATTCACCTACATACTTACATGTGCTGATAAATCACACGCATGATCACATTTACAAAACTATCGTTTAAATTATCGAGATTATTGTTACTACTGATAGCAAAAAGCTAGTTTATAGGTTTCCGACTAGTGGCCTAAAAAGCTGATTAAATTGTTCCCAGACAATAGACGATGACATTAATAAAACGATTGATAGTGTTGTGGTAAATAAAGTGTTAAAAGTAGTGGTGGCAATAAATTACAATAGCGCTGACTGGGAGTGTAACCCGGGTAGTTCTCGTTCTGAGAAGGTGTCACGTGTCGGCGCTTGCAGAAGGATGGGGTTGTGCACGCTCGCAAAGGCCCACCTGTACGCTCGACGTATAAGCCAGTTAAGAATCGCGGAAAAGGGGTAGCTCTTTCTCATCACTGTTTCAAGTCGAGCCGCGTTCGTTATATGTACATAGAAGGCCCGGGTCTCCTATAGGCTGTCGAGGGCTGCACGGAGCCGAAGGTGAAGGTGCTCGAAAAGGGGGAATCGCGGGGAGGAATATAGATTACTCCTGCGCAGACTGTAATTGTCTTTAATATCATGGATTCTCTGTCGGCTGTAATCAAAGATTAATCGACATACCTTTGCTGGCTTTTCTCCATTGCCTACTCCTTTATTAAGTATGGACCTACCGCTATTATAGTTTTTCAAGCTAATTCTGTACTCGTAGAGTGAACAGTGTTACTACTAGATGTTCGATATTGAATATGAGGTGACGATATCTCAATCAGCTTTAAATTATTCCATACGTGTCCGTATGTCTTACAATCGGAGACTTCAGGATACATATTGCGATCTTTGAAATGTCGCTTTTAGCGAAAGAACCTATGTAATTTATTACCTCCCCAGAGTTTTTAAAACTATAGCCTCTTTATTCCACGCGGTCTATAGTCGAAGGCGTATTTCAAGTCATAAAGATAGATGGACCGGCGAGTAGATATTCTTTCCGTGTTATACGTATATATATATGCCGTCTTTCTTCGGGTAGAGCTGGAAGCATCGAACGGAAGCGGAATAGAGCGTGTACCTGGTTGCACCTGTACCCGACGAGCCGGAACAATCGAAGCCGAGACGATAATGAGAACGACAGACCGGGTTCGTCGACTTCTCTTTCACCCTGGCTACGTTCCTACGTAATTCTTTTTTCTTCTCCCTCTCGTTCCTCCCGCAATTGCCGCTTTTCTATCGAGGTAGAATCGGCCGGTAGACGTAGATAAAGACGTCCTTTTGGTAAGGACAGATGCGGAAGGAGCTCTCCAGCAAAGCTCCGGTTCCTGTGGTTGTTTCCTGACGGGTCGGCAGAGACGAGCGCATACTACATTCACGCACGACGCCTGCTCGTCTTGCGAAAGCATGCATTTTCTGTTTGCCGGGGGGTTGTATGCGTGGAATTGTTTCTTATGTGGCTGCGGAAGGCATTCACCCGTTAAAGCGTAGCACGAGGATTTGATTGAACCGATCGTTAATCGGATTTGTCTGGGAACGGTTTGAATCGGTGTAGATAGAGAGAGAGAGAGAGAAAGAGAGATAGAGAAAGGGAAAGAGGGAGGAAGGATGAGGAAGAAGGAGAGAGTGGGTGACGAAACGATTGCCGAGGACAGGGACACTCATCATAAGTGAAACAAGATAAAAGTTAAGACATTGATAGCGGAATAATTTAAAGTACTTGCGTCTAGACATATTTTATCGCACTAATTTCTTCGGTAATAATTGATAACAGCGAAATACATCTACTTTGAAGTAAGTACTTTATCGGGAGATAAAAACAAAACTGCACTGATTCATTCGGACCGGCGTGTGAAAAAATGAGGAAAGAATGCAAAGCTTACGCGAAACCAAAGTTTTCTGTATAAACCCCGGAAGAATAGCATTTAGCGCTGAAAGCGATACAGAAGGAGAGAGAGAGAGAGAGAGAGAGAGAGAGAGAGAGAGAGAGAGAGAGAAAAAGAGAGAAACAGAGCCGTTTCGGGGCTCGCAAAATTTCCCTGGTTTCTCTGGCGCCGGTGCAAAGCACCCGAAAATTCATCCCCTGGTTACACCACTGGATAGGTAGCCGCGTGTGCGTGTGCGTGAGCGTGTGGGTGGTTGCCAGTGCAGGGACACAAGCTCATCGACACACGCACACATACGCACACCCACAAACTCCACAAAAACCTCATCCTCCGTCCCGTGAGGTTAGATCCTAGCCACTTCTATGACCCAGCACTACCGGCATGAACGGGAGAGACCGAGAAAGGGAGAAAGGGAGAAAGGGAGAAAGAGGTTGAGGGAGCGAGAGGTAAATGCAGAAACGCTAAGCAAAGAGGGAGCAGGCAAGAGGAAGAAACGCTCGGGAAGAAAGATAGAAGGTCGTCAGCGCGTTCCTCCTCCGCGTCCGCCCTCGGGCTCGGCCCTTCTCCATCCTCCCTTCTTGCCTGGCAGCGTACACTACTACCACCACGCTCGAGCAGCGCACCACCGAGCAGCTTTGAGCTTCCAGCTTTTTGCGGGGGGTTCAACCACCTCGTGTCGGAGCGACGCACGCAGAGGCCTCCTCGGCTCTCACGCAACCCTGCCGAAACGCTACCTAACGTGGCCCGTCGTCTCGTTTCAACCCTCTTACGCCTACCCTCGCCTTCTCTCTTTCTCATACTCTCTACCCTCCGGACCCCTTACTTCCTGCCCCTTTGCCTGACGTAGCCCTGCCATTTCAGGCCCCTTACCGCGCGGCAACTCTTCGCCCTCGGCCGACATCGCCGCACCACACCGCACCCGCCTCTCTTTCTCTTCGAGTCGACGATACGACGACGCGCGCGCTCGGCACGAAAGACGTTATGAGAGGCTTGCATCGAGCACGCGAGAAAATTGCACCGTTGCGTTTTAAACGCCGCCGGAAGCACCGGATCCGAGGCCCACCGGCAATCGTCGTTGACGGCCTCGGTGAATTTTTGCGAATACTCGCTCTCTTTTTCTCCCTTTTACTGTCTTTTTCACGCTTTTTCTGCAAGGGAACCGATGTGGGTCACGTTATCGGAATCAAGCGCGGCAGGAGTGGAAGCTCACTCTGGGGATCATGTGACTCCGAAGCGTTATAGATGAAGGGTGTTGAGAGAGTGTTCCGAGTTTCCAGGGCAAATAGAGATCCTAGAGTGGAGTGGGATAGGGGGAATCCGTGCTCTGGGTGGCCTCGACCCTCACAGGGATCTAGGTGAACCGAAGGGAGACTCTTGCGAATCAGGTTCGCGCATTTAAGGAATCAAATCGACACACACACACACACACACACACACACTGTGTGAAAATGCGAAAGGTCGCGTGACGGGGCAGCATAAATCAGCGATTCAGCTTCAAAAATCGCGCTGCAGCAGACGCGCACGGTGCACAGTATTAAACACGCACCCAAGAAACACCGCCAAAGCGCGAACGGAGAAAGGGGATGAACTCCTCCCATTATAAATACAATCAACGAGTTCTCGCAAATAACGGCCCAGCCGCACGAAAGTGCACGGCCGAATGCCGAGAAGTTGCCGAAAAAAAGATCGGCCCACGGTCAGAGGGGTGTGAAAGGGATAGAAGGGGTGGATAGATGCACGCTTTCGTCCCGGCACATCATTAACTAACTAACGTTCATACAAAGTTTGTTTTGGTAAGGTCGATGGAGTACACGGAGGTGATGGGATTGACACGAAATGAGGGATGATGTAGATCAACCACACCGGAGGGGTGTAAAGGGTGAGACGGGACGGGCGATGGGGCGGGAGGGTGAATGTCGAGCGGAGAGGCGGGTGTGCGTGGTGCAAACGGGCTTGTGCACACGTGCGTCGCTTCGCTTTCACGGGAGATGGTGCCAGGAGGTGGCGGAGGAGGAGCAAGCGGAGGAAGCGGGCGAAGCTGGATAGAGGGAGGGGTCGAGAGAGTAAACAGAATTTGCATGGAAACAGTGTGCCAGTGGGTCGCGTCGGGCTGTGGGTATTTAACGCTGTTCTCCCTGCCCCTCTTCCCTTTTCCCTTTGCCAACACTTCACCCCATCCCCGATCCCCTCACCCTATTCGGTCTCTCTCCCTCGGTTATTCTCTCTTCATCCTGCTCTTCGTTCCTCTATCCCGTCTCCGTCCTTCTCTTTTCGCGTTCATCCTCCGCGCTCTACTCCCCCTTCTCCTCTCTTCTCTGCTTGCTTGGTCTTCCAGCCGCCTCTCACCCCGTGTCTCGGTTTCCTTCTCTTTTTCTGCCATTCGCCATGGTGCAGCGCCACGGCAGAGGCGCTAGCTCTCGGCGATGGGCCCACGAGGAAACTGCTCTTTTTAAACAGTAGCATAATTCTTGTACGGACGACGTGGTAAACGCAATACTGGCCGGACATTATGCATGTAAACGCGGCATTCAACGGGATGAATGGGCACGTGGCAGCGCGGACCCTTCGTGCTTTTCGCCACGGTGGTCTGCTGCCTGGCGCGACTAGCGCAGTTCGCGCTACCCTAACCCCCCTTACGCAAGCCCCTGTTTTTTAAGGACGTGTCTTGGCCCACAGGCGGATACGTCCCATCGAGTCTGTGGGCGAAAGTTGACAGGAAAGCCTCCGCGTCCTCGAGTTTCGGCAATCTGGGCCACTCCATCGTGGCCGAGATTGAGATAAATCGTTGCTATATGGAGGGCAGTTCGTACTCGGAAAGGATTGTCCGAAATTTGCAACATTAATGCTTCGCACGGATAAGGTTGACTCTCAACGTTGTCTCTGTCGCTTGTCGAGGCGTGCAAAAGTTTGCACAAGGGTATACTCTTTCGAATTTGGAGCAGCCCGCTTGGATATGAAATCTGAATAAATCACGGCTTCGCACATGCTGCTGAATTTATGAGCGCGAATTTCAAGCCCACGGATTTCGAGGGCGTTAACTAATTTAACGCAGTGAGCTGTCCGGCTCGTAATTATTAAAATCGCTATCCCGATGCATCCGATGTTTCTTGTATCGCCAGCGTTCTCGGCGAAAACATTCTGATGAGTTTTGGTTTTATAGCGATTAATCAGAGTGATTGATGATTCCAGTCAAATCCGTCAACAAGAGTCAAATTGAAACGAATTAGTTGGGCTTCGTACACTGGAATTAACATGTGACAGTGCTGCGATGCACACACGTTCAAAGCGATTGCGATCTCTTTACGTAAATCTAGGGGGAAGGTTCGCGTGGTTTCAAACATCCGAATGGACCTTTCAATGGTTTTTTGGTAGGCCGTCGAACGCTGGAGGTTCCTCCCTAGTCGAAGGGAGATGAATGGTGCGGAAAAGCTTTTGCAAGGTAACAGGCGATTACAACGCCTAATAACCTTGCTACTTGACTGATATATACTACTTACTGGGAGAGTGGAAAGTTGCGAGTTTGAAAGCTACTTTGACTGTGGAGTACGAAAGGAAGGAGAGGGGAAGCAGCGAGGCGGGGGGAGGAAAGGCGTAACGAAGTTCCTTAACGAGGCTACCCATTTTGTCGACTTAACTTGATCGATAACTACTTGCCTACGTCGTGCTTTTCAAGTGTACGAGACTCGACACATCCTGATGCCAATGTGAAATACAAATCCTGCTTTTTGGTCCTGAAACTGGAACGGCGCTAATCATTCAAATGAACTGCCGCTCTGTTGGAAGCTATCTGCTTTAAAACGCATCTGCCTAATTGCAAATGGGGTGTGCTGCCGAGCATCGTTTCACCTTCGTATAAATTTCAAGAGTGAAACTTTTTATTGTAAAATGGACACCGTGATCAAAATTAGTTTTGTTAAATATTTATTTATCGGACTATTACTTTCATTTGCGATTTACATTCGCATTTAAGTCCACGGGTGCTGAGAGGGGTTGACGCATTAATGAAAAGACAATTTACAATATTTTTTTGAATTTAATTAATACCAGTGCTCCGAGTAAAAAATCAAGGATGGAAATTTCTTTCTAATCCAGATTGAATATGCGCGTACGATCTCTTTGTGTGTCCCCCTGTGTTTTTTCGATTTCGCATTGTAACAGGGTGGTTAAAAAGGGGCCATCAAAAGTGACGCTGAATTATACATGAAGTGACTAATAGCACGCATAATTTCGAGTCACTTATGCCAGACTGTCAATTACTCTCGTCTACAATTATTTTCAATTATCGAGGTTGGGATAATTAATTGTACAACGTCACAGCAGGGAACTTATAAACTTTGCCTCAAAACCTTGAATTCTATATATTGCCAAGCTTTATAAGACCTGCATTGACGTTGAGCGCGTACATCGGTGCGTGCGAGAACCGTCTCGTCCAACGTCTAGCCGACCCTTTCCACTTCCCCGAGCAAGCGCGCAGTCTATTGTCACTAATAAAACACAAAAAGACGCTGAAAAAAAAACTATTGTGCGTAACATCAAAGAAGTCCGGAGCTATTTCTCATCTCGTGTAGCTTCCAACTAGCTTTAAGACATAGGGAACGAATTCATCGTCCAAGAAAATGTTCAAAATTATATAAGAGCAATAGAAGTAACTAACTTACCCCATAAGCAACGCAAGGCTCCGATTTGTATGTCAACCTATTATCAGCCGCTCACGAATCTTGCGAATAACGTTACTAGGAGTTTGACCGTACCAAGACTACCTCGGACATAATTTAGGACGAAGGACAAATTTATCAGTCAGTCTCACCTGTGTCGCGTACGGTGGGTGTCAATGGGTGCACCAGTCGGTCAACAGGGGCGGGAGAGGGTAGGGGACAAGAAGGGGGTGCGTGTACGCACTATGGGTTGGTAGTGCGCGTCCACCAGGCAGGTGGACAAGGGGGGAGGGTGGTTGAGGTGCACCCTCCAGAAGAGAGCGTAGGCGGTGGTAGTGGCGATAGTAGTACTGGTGGTGGTAACAGCAGTGGTAGGGGTGTGCTAGTGGCGGCGGCGGCAGCGACGGCGGCGGACACATCAATAATTACCCATGGCAGTACGCGGGGATGGGAAGACGCGAGGCGGCGGAAGCGGGAGGGCATCAGCAGCAGCACCACCACGGCTGGATGAGGTGGCTTCGGGAGGGAGCGTAGATTGAGAGAGAACGGGACGGAGAAGGAAAGAGAGGGAGAGAGAGAGAGAGAGAGAGAGTGGCGGAAGAGTAGGGAGGACGCTCGGAAGAAGAGGAGGCGGAGGAAGAGGAAAGAGGAGTCTCGGGTCAACCGGGGTCAAGTCGCGCTACCAGACGCAACCCGCGCCCTCCACCCGCACCTCCCGCACGACCACGATGCCCCTCTCATCCAGACGACCCTGCCAACCCCCTGCCAACCCCCTGACAACCCCCTGACAATCCCCTGACACCCCCCTGCGCCTCCTGCTTCCACTACTTGCCTGCCTAGCCTGCCTAGCCTGCGTACCTTTCCTGGGAGCCTGTCACTGCCTCTAACGTCACACGGACAGGAACCTTCCCTGTCCTTACCACTGTCTCTTCTGACCAACTTGCCCCCATCCTGCTTGCCACCACTTGTCTTTCCATCACCCATCGCGCTATTCGTTCATGCGACGTATGGATCTATGTCTTCGGGATCGTGCCCTTGATATCGTCTCTCCTGTCTTCATGATCGACAAACCGCGGTTTTAGAGTTTCGTTAGCGGATTGTAACTCGGAACGAGCAGTTTGGAAACTAGAGGTGAGTTTCCGACAAATGGGCATTTCTGGTGCGCCGATAAAGTTGGAAGGATGACCGGGGATGAAGAATGTGGGTAAAGATGGGTTTCTTGATAATAGGCTGATATGTAAATTATCGTGGGGTGAAATACCGTGTAGGGTGTTTGACAATACATATTTCCAACGATCCAACTGTCGGAATTTTGTTGGCTATCGGGATAAATCTGTGGTTTAGAATTCGTGGTTGTATTGTAAAATTCTTGCAGAGAAGATTGATAGGCAGGTATGAACTTTGCTAGCTTTTAAAATTTTCTTATAAAATCATCGTCCATGTTTCTTTGAACAAATATTTAAAGTGCTTCGCGTATTGATTAAGTGCTCGTTAAAAAAGCTCGCTCGAAATTCCCTTACGGCCGAACACAAATAAGAGGCTCCTTCTGATTTCTTGAGACTTTAGGAAAGTTGCGAATATTTAGGCCGAAATAATTTTACTTAAAATACAACTTGAAATAGATTTTGATAATTGTTATGTTTTCAGTAATAGCAAACGACTTTGTATTTGTTGTAAATCATTGAGACAACGTCATACGCGTTGGCGCGCCAGCAATGTTTACTTAGGGTTTTATTTATCTTGATGCAATCGAAATTTCTGTTCACTCCTTTCTCCTGTTTTTATCTCGGGAGTTACCCGGCCACAACGGGTTCCAGCACGCGCAACGAACATGCATGACGGACGGCACCCGATTCTGTACCGCGAGCTTTTCATCCGCGTACATTTTATAGGTGATATTTTATCCTCACCATACCTGCAGAAGAACCTTTTCTTTGTTTGGATAATACGCTAGTACAATCATAAAGCGAGTAAGCTCGCGGTGATACATACTTTGTTCTACTGATTTACTCTCTACTCTTGGCTCACGCGCGTGATGCATCCACTCTTTCACCCACCTTGCGCTTCTTCTGCAATTTGCTAACTCCCCTCGCGATGTCGTGACTCTTTCAAGTTTTTGTTATGCTTTTTCTTGTTACGTTATATCCTCAATCCTCTTTTGCCTAGATTTGCTATTTCAATCTCCTTTAGGCTCGTATAACTCTCAATTCATATATCTATTATATTTACTATTTCAAGTACAATTGCAGTGTTCAATACAAGTCGTGGACAGAGTATTAAATATATTCTAACAATTTATTTCAAATGGTTAAATTAATTGTTAATTGACATCCGGAGGTTGCGAACTCTTTGTTTCGCGCTAAAATAATTAATTTCGAAGAAAGCTGTTGCAATGTTTTTTAGTCTGTTTGGTACGTGCAAAGGTGTGATAGCTACGTCGCCCGGCGTACATGCTCGAGAGATGGGCAGACGCACGACGAGTATGCGTCTCCCAAGCGGCCGTCGACTTTGTTCGCGCCGCACGTTGTCTGTAAACGGAATTTTCTTGGAGCTTTCGCGAAGCTTTGCGAACGGACAACACATCCTGCCGGCGGGGAAATAAAATGCGCCACGTTTCTCGCTTTTTATCGTTCGTCCACTATGGCCGCTCGAGCGTGTCCAGAATTCAGCTCTTGAACATACTCCGGAAGTGCTGCTAGAATCGGATGAAAAATAGGACCGCTTCTTCTTGAGCCACTATCGCAATTATTTTTCAGTGCTCTCCTAAAAATTCCGAAAGCTCTTTCACCCAAGAAAAATGCTTTTTCGAAATCTTCTTAATATTTTTGTACAACCATTTCGTTCCTGAAATCCAACTGCGACTTCGAATCTACCGAATTGTGACGACTCGCGACCATTAACGTCAGATTTGGCGTGCAGCAAATATCGCGTGGCGTCCGTTCAATTATCAGAGATATCGTCAAAGGCCGAGGACGGTATTCGCGGAGGAGACTGGATGTAATTAGAATAATTAATCCTGAGGCATGGTGGGCCAGAACGGCTTTGGCGAGCGGTAAACGAAGAAGAGGGTAGACGGGGTCTTAGTGGTGGTGGGTTTGAACGCGCGGGGTCGAATTTCGGCGACAAACGTTCGCCGAAGGCTCATCCTCGATGGTAGTGGCGCGGTTCTCCTTCCAGGCGTCGGCCCATCAACCCCTCCTTGGGGACGTCGGGCACGCACGACGCCGAATATCCGTCTGGCTGGCCAACTTTACTGCCAGGAGCCGGCCGGATGGCGCGGCGGTTTCAAGAGGGCTGCACAGAGGGGTTGAACGGGGAGAGAGCGGGGTAGTGGTGCGGGGGTGGGTTGGTCGACGAGACCCCGAACTAGAGTTCGTTCACACCGGCCTCGTCAGACAACGGACTGGAGGGACGATAATATTCGGGATCGAGCGTAAAACTTTGCCGCGGGAAAAGAGATAATTGGCCCCTCAGAAATTCTCCTGCTCGTCGCGTGGCGCGGCGTGGCGCGGCAGCGCGGCGGTAGCGTCGGCGGCCTCTCGTCCTCGACGACGTCGCCGTTTCCGCGCGCGCTCTCTCTCCTCTCCTGCTTTTGCCGATTTCGGGATGCTCGATGCCAGGGTTGCGCGGCCACTCGCGCTTGAGTGCTGCTATAAGGTTTTCGAAGCACGCCCTGACCTCATCCTCCTCCTTTCTGCTCTTCCTCCCATTCTCCACCCCGTTCGTTTCTCCCTCCTCGCCGAGTTCTAACGAATACTCGATACATTCCTTTCGTGACTTTCGCTCGAGGATTGCTCGATTGCTAGCAATTATTAAGGAAAATGCTCGTCTTCGGAGACAAGAAGGTAATGGCTCGCAACTTTTCTTTCTTCTTTTTGTTTTATTGACTCTTCGAGATACTAAGCTCGAATATATATACCTAAATTATGTAATCTGTGACGATATAACACACAGTCGATCCTACTAATGATTTCGCTATAGGATAATCGGATTTGCAGTTAGATGCAAATTACAAGGGAATAGACATAATTAGTCACCGGCAACCGTGAACAAAGCGACTACCAGAATGCTTCCAGAGCAAAGTCTTACCCCTGAAGCGGATTGAAGCCCTTGGGTCTGGAGATCGACCACCCAACGAGGATTAGAATGAGAATTTATGTAGTCCAATTTTCACCACTCACACCCAATAGTTACGATACCTTCATACGATACGAGATTCAGCTTTCGAAGCAATTTGCGAGGGTGCAATTGCCCCTGCACCGTGCAAAACAGTTGTAACTCTGGCGTGGTGGGCCTCAAGAGGATTTCCCAGCTAAAAAGGTTGAAGAGGATAAGTCGATTTCGCGGATGCAAAGATCTGAGAGAATTTACGCGCGCGGTCGACGGTTTACCTTATCCGAGTCCGCGCAATAAGAATCTATCAAATCAGGCTGGCTCTTGTGCGCGACACGAGCAGGATATAACGTTCGAATCCAGCTGGAGGATGAGAAGGAAGAAGGAAAGAGGAGAAGAAAAGAGAAGAGAAAAGAAGAGAGCGGAAGAGAAGAGCAACCGAGCGAAGGCTGGAGGAAGGGAAGAGGAGGAGGGGGAGGGAGCTGGGGTGGATTGCCGGTCGGTTTGGAACACGGAACACCGGAGGTGGAGGTCGAAGGGATGGCGACGGGTCGTTGCCCGAAAACGCGGCTCTGTTATTGTCCCCCTACTCCCTTTTCCGTTGCCCCTAACTCCGACTTCGATACACGCACACATCTATATGTACACATCCTTATACTCACACGTAGACCGGCGCGTGAGCCAAGAATCGGGTGCACACTCGTAGCACGCACACTCCGACGAATTTATGCACGCACGCACGCGGCCACATGCCACGCCACGACGCGACTTTACCCTACCCCTACCTTTTCTCCCATAAGTATTCGCCCACCAAGGATCGAAGCGCACCGACCGAGACGTTAAACCGACAACTCAGAAAGAAAGTTCGTTCGCTTGAATTTGTGGATTCAAAGCTTCGAGCGACTTTAGTCAACATCCTGCTCTTTGAGAATTTTTTTTTTCTTTAATTGAATTATGAAGTTTCAATTCTGAGGAAAGTATCTTCAGAACGATGGAGTATCTAGTTGGTGAGGCAATGTATTAGATTCGTGTAGAATATTTAAGCTTGTGAGGCAAGATTGCGAGAGTCGAAAGTGGAAGTTGACAAAGGTGGAACAGTCTGTTTGTGAGGTGGTCGTCAATAACTTGGTATACATATGTAGATGAACACTCCGGAGGGTTAGTGTGCTTCTAAATGTTAGGTATACACATTTCGTCCGACGCAATGACACGCACACGCGATCCGCGTGCACGGAACAGTTATTGTTTCGAAGCAACCAAATGGTCGACACTGTCCATGAAATATCTATGTACTTAACATCCATCTGACTATCTTGCTGTAGAAAGTCGGAAAGAGCAATTCGAAGGCAAATAATAAAATAGAATATTTTATCTAGACGATTTGACAACAATACACCGTTTGTGAGGTTGTTACTTTTTGTTCAAGCAAAAGGAAAATATTGCACTGTAGAGTTTCCTTGAGAAAAGTGGGCTATTGTAAAAACAATATATGTAAGTGCATAAAAGTCTGTGATACCGAGTAGAACGAAGAGACGAAGTAGAAAGACACGAGTAGTTATGAAAAGCAGACTACGTTGAATTGTAGAAAGGGGTATTATCTCGAAATCATATTCTACCTCTAAATACTTAAAACCCTGCAATATAACTCGACACAACTGTTGCCGCGAGGCATAAATTTTAAAAAGGCTCGCGTTCTTTTATGCTTATACTACACAACCATTATCAGAGTTAATTCATTCTTAAAACCAAAGTGCTACTGTTGCTATTAGTCCTCTCATATCACACGGATCAATCTACATCTATCATTCTATCGTACGACTAAATAATCTTGTATTTAACAATAAATTTCAATTGCATCGATTTTTCATTAGTAACTATGGATCTTACTCAAAAAGATTTCGAGATTTAATAATTGACGAAGTATACGGGGGGGTTCCCTTTGCGAAAAGCTTCACGTTCAGAGTCGAACGTGGAGAAGGTTGAGGTGGATGGTTAGATCGTGGAAGTCGGTAATGCAGCACTTTGCATTGTTGGCAGGTAGCAAGCGGCAGCGTTTACTACCGGCGACGTGTCAATCCGTCCTGGGGTTTTACGAGGGCTGCGTAAATTCCACGGGCTTGCTAGCGGCAAGTCGCGGTCTCGCAAGCCGCGGACCAACATTGCCCGTGCTCTGCTCTCGTGCATCGTCAACGACAACAAACGCATTAGACTTTATGGCGGCTGGCTCGTTAACCCGTCCCCCATTCCGCGCCCGCGTCCCCGTCTCACTACCCTGACTCACCCTCCACTCACCCCTCGCTCGCTCGTTCGCCCGCTCGTTCGCTCGTTCGTTCGCTCGTTCGTTCGTTCGTCTGGAAATGTCCAGACTTCGCCCAGACGGCCGCACCTCGATCCAATCGCGACTCTGGCCCAGGCTTTCGCCGCCAACTTCCCGGCCCTTTTCCTCAGTCTCGAGAGTAAGGGATTGGGAATGAGTACCTGACCGTTGCGGCGATGTGTTTTCACGAAACCACGTCGCTCTACCTCCTTTTTTATCCCCCTCTCTTTTTTATACGTCAAAACTAATTTCTATGCTGCTCGGGATGCTTGGGGATTTTTGTTCGAGATTTGCTGTCGAGCAGTTTCGTGTTTGTAGTTTTGAGTTCCTTTTTTGTAAAAAAGCTTTTTCGAATGGTTTATGTAGTTTTCTATAAGCAGACTCTATACTTCTTACTATCGTTTGTTGCTATTACTTTGTCTTTTCATTTTTGGATAGTAATTGTATATTCTATCAAAGCTTAGATTACGATCAGACTCGTTGGTATAAATTTATCATTTGTATTTTCAGTGTGTACTTATTCAGTTATACTTTCGCATTGCAAAATGAATTTACGATAAAGAGGTTTTGCACGTTGGCAAAGGTTTAACTTAAGACCCATGTAAATAAGTATACACCGAACACCTTGGTTATTCGGGCATCACGCTACCGTGTAAATAAATGAGTACGTGGTAAATAGACGCGGTTCGTTCCGAGACTGCAAAAAGACGGCTTCGCTGCTGGTGGACGCATTGAAGAAAAGAAAAGAGGTAGCGGGTTCCGTCGCGCCCGGAAATTGTTCGGCTCTCTCAAAGTAGCGGAAACGTTGGGAAAAAGTGGGTGGTCGAGGTAGCCGACATAGAGAACACCCTGTGATTAGGCGGCAAGAAAAATGCAACCAACATTAATAGACCATCTTGAAGGAGCTTGCTCCTAGATACTGACGCGTCTGTTTTTCTCGACGTTCTTTCTCTCTTTCGAGCTTCTGACAAATGGCAGGCCATCTCACAGCAGCTTCTTCCCCTCTGATCAATAGACTATTACCTATTATGCTGTCTCTTGTCCGAATAATAATACTCCCTCATTGCATTCATCTCGAAAATTGTTTAATTGGGAAAATTATCAGCCACTGACTTACCTCCAAAGAATATTTCATTTGGTTAACTTGAATTTATTAAAACTCGAGTTTGATTACCTAAAAAATTAAATTCATCACATTTGTTAAATTATAGTTAAATCCTCTCCGTGAACCGATACTGCTCGGGTTTCCCATGCTATTAATTTTCAGAGCGTGCATTATTTTCCGTGGAAATCAACGGTGCTGCAATTATTACGCTTTTATCAGAGGCCCACCATTTGCCATTAATCACGGCGTTCCAGTAAATATGGACGTTGATTTTTTCCTAGGGCTTTCCCTTTACAATAATTGCGGCTAGTGTTTCGGCGTTTAATTATTGAATATACAAGCTGTACACTCCTTGAAAATTATCCTCAATAATTAAAACTTTACGCGAGTTTAACCAGCCGGGTTTCGACAGGTTTTCCTGTAACAAGCTGAAAGTGCGGCATGTCTGGAATTCGATTCCTCCGCGTTGGCCGCTATTAGGGTCACGCTGGAGTTGGCGCACTGCTGACTCCAAAATCGAGATTGTCAAAAACATGAGGAATTTTTTGATTGCTAGAACGAAACTGTGGATAAATCCAGTATCCTCCCTCCGACGTCCCTATAACCCCGTGGAATTATTACGCGAGTATTGGCAAATATGAAATAATGGGATGTATAGCGTACCAGCAAATGATGGTAATTAAATTTCAACCGCGAGTATTAATTCAGTTACATTAAACGGCACGTGGAATAGCGTGGATCGGTATTACTAGTTAATATAGCATCCCTTAGCGAGCAATCCTTGCCCGCAAACAAGCAACCATCGTTACTTTTAATCTTTCGACGACTTTGTCCGTTCCTGTCGTATAATTGCTTCTTCGCGATAAAATCGCTTCTTGGCTCTACACACTTTTACCGATTTCGCGTGGAAATAAAACTGCCAAGCGAGACAATTACGAGGGATTAATGTCCGGCGAAATACATAGTGCTTTGTCACCAGTCTGCGTGCATCTACTCTTTCCAACCTTCCCCCGTGCGACGAGGAAAACATTGAATTAAATCTGCGGAGAATAAAGCAGTGCGTCTTCGGTCGCTGGAGGGATAATTTCAATATATCAGCAAAATGTTTCCCTATTGCTCTGTTCAATACAGCTGGAGTTACACATTCAAAGCATTTCAATTACAAAAGTGAAATAAAAGAGGAATTACAGGAACACCTGCATTTCTTTGTAGTTTTTTGAAATCGTGAGAGGAATGTAAGGTGAATTAAAAGCAAGCTGCGCGTCATGGTTAAGGTTACCCTGGGGGAGTGAGGAGCTTAGATTTCTCTCAGCGTCATGGAAAGGTTGCCGACCTCGCACTCGCGACGCATGTTCCTCTTGGTGAAATTCGAGGTGTAGAGGCGAGTGTGTTTACAGTCTTCGAGCGACGCCGTACGTGTACACGCAAATTACAGTCAATTAAAGGCCCACTGGCCACTAACAACAGCCGTGATATCGACCGAGAGGATGGACACGCGTGGATCCGGAATCAACCGATTGTACTCTGCAGTTAGCGCATCGGAAATCGAATTCCACCCTCAGAAGGCGAACACTGACGAGGCTAAGCTAATTTTAACCACAGTCCATACCAAGGGAAACTTCTCACTTATACATTTTTTTAAAACGTCACGAGCAGCGGTAATTACTAATCAAATGGAATTTGAGATAAATGATTTTTTTTTTCATTTCACTTGAGAAATATATGCATATATGGGAGGGATAGCAGGAAGTGAATTCCATCAACTGTCGCGATGAGTGCATCAGGATTTATTATCCTCGTTAGAGATAATGAATAGGATGATGCTATTATAATGGCATTATCCGGATGTTTTAATTATCATTATGAAGCGAGCGAAAATAGGGGACATAATTAGTACGAATTTTCCGATGAGGGATGCGCGCGTCGGTTAGCCATTAACAAGAATAGGGAACAGAACGCGATTGTTCCTTACTCAATTTGGTAGGAATTTTTAAGCATAGTCATTAGCAAATTACTAATCGCTAATGTCCTATTGCGCAACACGCTTCGAGATATCGATCGTGAATGAATACTATGCACAGTCCTCTCATGACGAATGGAGAGCGAGTGCAAACGCACGAATACAGTTGATTGTATGCTATCCGTATCCATGTACTGATTATCCAACAGTCCGCAAAACAACCCAATGGTGCACTTTTGCTGTTAGAGTCGCCGAATCTGATAAAACCGCAACGTCAGACTTTGTTCTCGCAGTAGACTTGCCTCGGCACAGAAAGTGCACGTTAGATGCACGTTACTGCTACATCTTCTCTACGAAAGGGCGCTGCGAGTCCAATTTTTTCGCCGCAGCTTGAAATTAGACGATCCGCCAAGGTACTTTACCATTATGGCTTAATGTTCCCTACACACGGAAGGGAGGCTACGTACGAGCGTCTCCCGAGTGGTAGATCCTGGAAAAAAGTGGCAGGGTCACGCATCGTGCTCTACTCGTGGAACCCTCCACTGGGGTTCGTGCAGGTTTCTCCCGTAAGGTACTAGCAGTAATTTCGCATTGACATCGGTCTGGGCAAGAGTCAGAGATCGGCCGACTGCTGGTTGGCTATCAGACTCCAACTCATCGGTACCGCGCGGCAGGCCACGATTAAAAGTATGCTGGGCGCTCACAAATTGCAGTCAATTAAAGCTCCCCGCGGTAACTATCGCAGTCTGATATCGATCCCTCGAAGGGAGGGCCTCTCTTTCCATGGATGGACACACGAATGCGTGTCCCGGTACCGGCTCCGGTAACAGCATCTCTCGCACATATCCACGAGCGGGATGCTCGGCTCACGTACTCTTCTTGCATCGAGTCGTAGCTAGACGTAGCCGTACTTACGTGCGCGCACAGTGCGGTGCGGCGCGCGAGATAAGATAGCCCGCGAGAGCCCTGGAGAGGAGCCTGAGAGGAGCCTGAGAGGAGCCTGAGAGGGCCGAGGGGGCCGAGAGGGCCGAGAGGAAGGGTATATAATTGCAGAGGGCAAATGGAGAGAGAAATAGCGCGGCTCGGTGTGCGGCTCTATGTACGTGTCCACGTTCGTGGCGGACGTACGTGGGGACGCAAAGAGAAGAGGAGAGAAATGGAGAGAAAAGGAGAGAAGGAAGCCTGCGGGAGTACGGCGCGTAGCTACGTGGACTACGTGTACTTGCGCGGCCGAGCACGAGCAAGAAGGAAAGATGCAAGCGCGGAGATGTTCTCGCCGGGTCAGCGCGGGGTCACGCTTGGAATCCAGAGCAAACTATCCCCTCCTTTGGTTTCCGCGCTGTTCCTGCGGCGCTTCTTCTCTTTCTTCTTCGTTTGATCCTTCCTCCTCTTTTTCTTCTTCTTCTTCTTCTTCTTCGTCGTCGTCACCGTCGTCTTTCTCTCCTTCTGCTTTCCACTCTACGTGCTCTTCTTCTTCGTGAGCTTCTACCTCGACCTGCCCGCTTGCTTGCCTACCTATCTACCTGCTCGCCCTCCGCGCACAACCTCGTCTTCCTCTTTGTTTTCTTGCTCGTCTTTTTCCTCGATGCCGCGTAAGAAGCCTATATACCATTGGTCTTTCCAGCAGACCTCCGCACTCCTGGCATCCTCCTTGTTCTAGACCAGAAGTGGCCAGGACCGCTCGGTTCCTCCTCCTTCCTCCTCGCTCTTTGGCTCTACGCTGTAGCAAGCCTCGCTTCGGTGCAACCGTGAAACTGCCACGTGAAATTCGCGTCTTCCGCGTCATTGCGGAGCGATCCTTCCTCTCCGGGAGGAACGATGGAATGGAGGTAACGGAGGTACGAGAGGATGAGGGACGAGCCGGACGTAAATCGATCTCGAAGAGCGAACCTAACAACGGCTCTACGGTTACTACGGGTAAATAGCTCGCATTCTGACGATGTCGGGGGTCCTTCCTCAACTTTCGAACGATTGGTTTGTTTTCAACTGTTTCTTCTTCTCTCGAAGAAAGAAAGAAGGATTTGGAATATCTTATGTCAAAGTTATGCTAATACACGTACGAAATGAAATCGGCCAAGTGGATAAGACGCGTGATACTTCATACGCATAGAGTCAAAGAGACATTTATCAAGTTCCCAAGTAGAATATCTCTTCTTCTTGCTAATTATGTTTCCTGGCGTATCTATTGTATTTATTGAACATTTTGCCGTCAGCACGATGAGCAAGATAGAATTTATCCCTGGAACTTTGCGGAAACAAAGTTCGTGACGAGCCGTGGCATCGTCGATCCACACCGATTATCCTTTAAACTTTTTAACCTCGTGACAACGGCAGACCGACAAGATTAATAGGCATTCTGGGAAAAGGCGAAAGTCCACTATGGCACGCGTTCGCCGGTACGTTAGTTTTGCGCGCGCATACGTAATCGGAATCTGCGTGTAGAAATCCGACCTTTTGTGCCGTTGCAAAGGGATTACACGAGCCGCGCTTAAAAGGTGCCAGCAGTGAAACGCATTTACGTGTCGCTTATAAGGCAAATCGTCCGTTCGTTTTCCGCCAGGAAGATTCCTTTATGGGTAAAACAATCTCCCTGGCCAAGCAACGTCTGTGCTCTACCGCACGACTAACTGTTCGCCCCGATCTGGCTGGTTTCAACGATAATCAACCGCACGCCGCGTGGAGTCGTGCTCCAATTTCACCCGCGAAGCCAACTTTCTGCCACCGTTCGATTTTTCTGCTTTTCACCTAACAACTTTTAAACTGGCGTTCGAGAGATTCCTACATACGTTGCGAGTGGCAATTTTGCCTTTCCCTACTGTCTTTAAAGTATTAATTGATGGTATCAGTGACATCGAGCAGAGGAATTTTTAATAAAAATTCAAATTCCGTGACCTCGCATTTTTAATTCTCTACCAATTAAATTTTCTACGCGAATGAAAGTTTAATCTGAGCAAAATGATTAGCCTGATTTATTGGGCTGATTGTTTCTCCCGGAATACATAATTCATACGAATACCGTGTATATCAATTATTCGGGTCTCTAATCATACACTCTAGCCAGCTTTGGTAGTATTAATTTATCCTGTCAGTATATAACAACGAATCTAACAAATTAAAAAGTACGAGCTATCAGAACATTAATCCAAACATCCATCCAACGGTCCAACCGACTCGCACACGAATTTTCCAGCCGATGCATCAGGCGCATTCCTCTCCTGGCCTCGTTAATATTAACTTTGATCCAAAAGAACCTGCCCGAACTGCGGTAATACCGCGGTCAAAAAAGCAATATCTGCCACGGGGCGAGAGCCCCGGCCGTTAATTATGCCGTCGGGCATGCCGTCGCCCCTGGCGGCGACGATGGCGTCGGCGATGGTTGCAGGACGGCCGAGAGACAGAGAAGAGGAAAGCAGGGGAGGAAACGAGAGGATGAGACGCGCGTATGAAGTATTTCCATTTCCATGATTGGACCGACCGAGAGATCGTGTGTGCGCACCGTGTGCGACAGATGGGGATCCGTGATTCCGCGATGCACCCAGGAGTCCGAAGCCAAAAAGAGAGAACGAGAGCACGAGGGAAAAAGATAGAGGAAAAGTGAGAGAGAAGAAGACGAGAAAACGGTTCTCTCGGAGCGAGGCAGAGAGAATACGAGAAGAACGGCTGGAGCAAGAGAATTAGGTAGTTGAAGGAAAAGGGTGAGAATCGGATGAGGAAAGGGAGAGGGAACTGCTGGTTGGGGGGTCGCGGCGTGTTAGGGACGCGCCGTGTGTCAATTAAGTGGCTCCGACCGGTGAGATACGGGGACTCCTTTCCATACGGATATGCATACGCTCGGACGTAGACGGCCGCGGCGGTCGGTCCACCGTTCTGGTCTTCGCTTATCGTGCCTCCGCACACCGATGCACCTGCGACGAGTAACAATGTGGGCTACGAAGCCGCTTCTGGCTTGTCCTCGTCGAAGACTTGCGGCTTGGGAATTTTCTTTTCTTTGGGATCGTTCAAATCCTCGATCGAATTGTTCCCGAGAGAAGAATTCTGAACGTTCGATCGGCACGTTCTTTGATATACTCACTCTATCAGGTTCTAGTCGAATTTACTTTTTTCAGGATGACAGAAAGGCAAGGACAACTCAATCGATAGTTCTTGAGCTCTGTATTTCAAGTTTTACAGATAACATGTAATAATGAAAATATGTTACATCTTATATCTTTATTATTTCTACAGACGATAAATAGATTCGCTTTCCGTCGTGATAAACCAGTTATGAAAATTATAGACCATATAAGTAGAGTTTTTTAGATTAGGCTATAAACGTTGCATCGGATGGCAGTAAAAACTACGAAATAGGTATATGTAATGCTTCGCGTAGTTGCCTCGATTGATCCGGTATTTTGTCTTCCTATGAGGTCCCATTACGAAGGAAGGTTCCTCGCGACCTTTCGTTCTCGCTTGGGGGGGCCCTTTCTGGATTCCTCGTCGCGCAGTGCTCGAAGCGCCTGACACGGAACCTCGTTATGATGACCTTAGCCTCGGAACGATCACGGAGGCCCTATCTATCGCGATCGAGAACCGATCCTTGTTTACCTTCGGTCTCGATGACCGAGGCAGTGCGCCAATATTATCCCCGTACTCCCACTTTCTTTCGATCTTCTCGTCATCTTAGGCTTTTATTATTCAAGACTCGTCTCATCTCTCGACGATGGAAAGATACACCCAAGAACGATTGAAGGTAACCAAGTTTCAAGTACCACCTCGTTACGAGGAACTCAAGATAAATTTGAAAAATATTCCATTGACCAAAGTGAAATATGTCCCGCAAATATTCAAAGGTGTTGAAATCTTTTGCATTACGACTGGTCAGATTGACAGTGTCATGGGACAGTCCTAAAGCATTACATACATGTACATGTATAATGTACTAGCTAACGGAGCACCTTGCATGGTCGAACTTGTAACTCTTGGCATTTCATGGTGCGTCATTACACTGGGTACGTCGCGCATACCACGTGTATCATCATGCAAATTTCGCATACATGGATTCGAAGAAAGCCAGCTTTTATGTCCGACATCCATATTGAAAGATGCCATAATACAGCGTTATTATCCCGATAGTAGCGGTTCCGTAGATTTTGAAAACTGGGGTTGATCGTGGGCCAGCCAGAAAACAAATAGTTCTAAAGCCAATGGTTCGAGTAGCATGGTAGGGTGTTAGAGAAAGCGTATCTCTGAAGGATGCATCCTCATCCTATCCTCGGATACTCGGCTTCACCGAACAAACGGGCAACAACTCTGATCCGCGGAGCGCTATCAGTGTTACCGTGGCACGATGTTACTAAACTTGCCTGGCTGAATATTCACGAGGCATTATGTTGCCGAGGGAAAAAAGAAGCTACCGTGTAATTAAGCACTAATGGAAACGGCAGGCCCCCGAAAGGAGCTTTACGAGGAAGCGTCAAAGTGCAAACATTAAATATGCCACGGACGATTTTTAAGGACGCGCGATACGCGCGCGCTTCTGGGGCTTACACCGTTAATGGAAGGATAAGAGGACAAGAGGAGAGACGGCTGCCCGACGAGGGGTAGATTTTGAAGGATGCGAGAGGACACGAGGATGAAAAGGGTGAAGGGTCGAGGACCGGAAGTCGAGGAGCAGGGCTGATGCACGCGCGGGGGAGGAACCGGCCACTGGGGGTATGAGAACTGGAGACCTCCAAGCCAGAGGGTGAAGAGCGGTTTAACGCGTTTCCGCGGTAGAGCGGTTTAACGCGCACATACTACTCCTCTCGCTCCTCTCACCCTATCTCCCTTGCTTCCTCACTACCTAAATACACCCGGAGCTTTCTCTTTCACACCTAAGCTAATGCACACCTATGGCACCTCGTATACAAGAGACTCCACCAACATACCCTTTCAATTAGGATCTCGTGCCTTATACTCCTTCGTGACATGATGTTTCACTGTTATAAGGTGGTATTTAGGGTACTATCTCTGTCGAGGGATTTGTTATAAACTACTTTTATCATATAGACTATTTGTCAGTTAAATAATCAAACTTGAAATATTAATTAGAAGCCTTCAAAATACCAAATTTGGCTTTTAAAATACGCTCTTATTTGAACATTTTTCGATTGAAACTAAAAACAGGGTAATTGCTCCAGGGTGTCGCGCAAAACATAATTATCAACCGCTTAATAATGTCAGATGGAGGAGGCTGTACGAATCCGCGGTTTAACAAGAACACAGCGAGTAGCGAGCGAAAGGGACGATACTAGGGGTGGCAAGCGACAGTAGCACCCGGCTCATAATGAAATGCTAAACGCACGATGAGAGCGCAGTTTCAGCGTAAAGAATAGTCGTGTAAAAGTTTCACGACGAGTTGCGTCCCGGCGTATTATCAGTGCCATTTGTAATGCTGATTCGACTGCTGGGCCGAGAAATTGTTCGCGATTCAGGCGTCCCGTGAAATTGTGCGGGGAGAGAGCATCAGCTCGGCAGTAAACTAATTTTTCGTGGCTGGTTACAGCGTTATTTGTTGTGCGAGGGATGATAACACTGTCGTTCAGACCGATAATAGGGTCGCTCGCACGCGCTTACAGTCCTCGCGACACTAATTGTCGCAATTCTAATTCCTTATCTCATTAGCAACTGAACGCTTAATTGTCCGTAAATCAGTCCGTGCCGCACTGTTTTTCTTCGCGCTGCTACCACTGGTTGGTTGGTTGGCTGGCTGGTGCATTCTTTCGCACGGGTGATGACACCGGAGCGATAAGAAAATTCGCGGGAATTGGAAAGGGTGCGTGGGTGGTCGTACGCATTGTCGAGCGGCTGTGTGCTCTTGGCGCACGAAGCCAGCCGTGATCACGACTGGGACGGCGCTGGGTAATGCCGACGAACATGAGCGGATTATGGCGAACGGATTATACATTCGTTTTGTTTTTTCCTTCCCATCCCCTCCTAGAGATCACGGTAAATTAATTGCCATGAAAGTGTTGACGCACGGGGAGAACGCGCGGGATTTTTACTCCCAGCGCCTGACAGTGCCGACACTGGAGATTGCAGAAGCATTACGGTTTATCAACGAAACTACGTAGGTATTTTAGTATGAAATGTGAATTGGGGACGTCAGAAATATGATTCTCGTATTTCGTATTATTTCTCTTTAACACAGTTACGCATTGCGAACGCAAAGGTGTCTAACTGTTTATACGATAGCGTTAGAACTAAGTAGATAGAAACCGCAAGAAGTCTGGAACGACTGTTACGGGAGAAAATAGAATTGTTTCTCTGACTGGTCGTCACTATTCAGGTCGACCTTATTGCAGTGCGGCCTGTGGTAGGATACATAGTATACATATGTATAGGAGCATTGCAACTCGTGCCAGACACGTGAAATAACGCTGTCATAAATTTGCCCCGCGATCGGCGAAGATGGAAACGTGAAAGGCGGGACGAGGTAAACGGCGATCTGCATCCTTATAGAAGCAGCGGAACCAACCGCCCCTGGAGGCGGCCGGGTAGAACGAGCCGTGCACACGATCTATCCTCCTCCGTGCGTGTTCGTGACTTGGGTCGGGCCTAGCTTGGCCCAGGCTGGGCCCAACTCGGCTCTGTTCTCGCGATGCTCTCGCTATATTCTGCACTCTTGATCCTTGAGCTCTCTACATTTCTTATCCCACAAATCAGAGACCGAATCACTTCCATTCGCGAATTTACATCACCAGGAACAATTACGGCTAATCACTTAAATTCCAATAAAATGAACTACCAGATTCAGTGAAAATAAGTGACATAAGAATCTTGAGATTCTTGGTCGAACATTGGTCTGAAATATTCACGGAATGTAACATGCCTGAGGCAGAATCAAGACATAACTAGAACCTCGTAGAACCACAACAATATGCATCTTATCCTCACCGCGGGCTAACCCTCCAATAAGTCGCATGGCATCTTAACTCGAAGTATTTCTGGACAAGTTCCATCTCGTTTCATCATTGAACTCCGTTGAACCTACTCCTCCGGACGAAGGATCGCGCACGAGCGGCACGGTAGTTATGAAGGGTCCCGTCTAATCAGTGTGGCTTCACCCTAAGGAGCAGTGAGTGCAGCGAGTGCAGCACACATAGAGGACAGAGCAACCCTTGGCGGGCGTCAGAATAGCCAGGAGGGACGGGCGATACCGCGAAGGGAGAGCAAGGATGGCATCAGGAGGAAGGAAGCAAGTACATAATAGTAGTAGTAGTAGTAGCTGCAACAGCAGCAGCCTCGAGGACGAAACTGCTTCGATGCTGGGTCCACCTCGGTAGAGGCAAGTGGTGTGCGAGGCGAGGAAGGTGGGCAAAGGGGCTACGATGGTTTGGAAAGCGGCGGCCTAGGGGGAGGGCGGGAGGCAAAGACTCTCCGCAGGTCGATACCATCGCTAAGAGCCACCAGGTTCAGGTCTCCCGCTGCTTCTATGCAGCGGACAGAGAAACGGAGGCCAAACGGACGAACGAAGAGAAGAGGGTGAGAAGGAAGGAGGCGGAAGAGGAGACGAGAAAGAGGTAAGGAAGAGACGAGGAGAAGAGCACATCGAGCGAGAGAGGCTCGAGGGAGGCCCACGGTGGAAGAGAGAACAGGAGAGGGATGGAAGGCTTCCCCGTAATTATTCAGCAAGGAGGACCCGCGGGTCAAGTCGGGTTATCTTAGCACTAGGATGCAGGGTTATCTACCCTGCCTTACTCCCGTTCCTCCCCGTCGTCAGGCCAACAGCCACGCAGCTTCAGCGCCCTGGCTGCTTTTCGCTTTGGTTCTCGCAAATCTTCTTCGTCTTCCTCTTCTTCTTCTTCTTCTTCTTCTTCGTCTTCGTCGTCGTCTCGTAATCCTTATGTTTCTTCCTCCTTTTAAGCCTCTTATTCTTCTTCTTCTTCCACATCTCGTTTCCGTTTCTCGTATCCCGCTCATCGGCGGTTTGCTCTGTAGAGCGTCGCGTTTCTATGAATTACGGCGACCAAGTTGATACTCTGATGGAGAAACCGCCGACGAAACGAGGTGGTTTTGCCCCGCGATGGAAACCAGAAGCCGATTGGATCGCGTAGGTGACATTGATCCGTGCAACCGATGACGTTTTCCCCGGAATTCGAGCGATTGAGGCCTGTGCTCGAAAAACGAGATCCTCTCTCGCTCTTTCGGCATGATGTCTCTCTTTCTCCTTCTCTATCACGTGCGCATACACTACTCCCCACAAGGGTGGCGATCGGTACACGGGCGCGCTCCCGCTTGTATTCCATTCGCGCAAAAATACTCTTGACCTTTGTGCCGCGCGACTAGCCTGAAAAAATATTGGGGCCAAAAGAGTCGCACAGAGCAACAAGGGTCACTGGTATAAAATTGAAATTCCTGCGTCCGGGTATCTTTCTCACTTAGCCGTCCAAACTTTTTTTGCCCGATTGAAACCTTTCGAGTACGTGCCTCTGGAATATCGTTGAATCTCCCATGAAATAGGATTCGTATCAGAGTACAATTTTAATTAATAGTCTGAACGTCCCTTCGAGTGGATCGCGAGCGAGATAGTTGCACGAACTACGCCCCTTTGAACCTCTCGTTTCGGCCCGAAGTTCTATTTCAAAAAATCATTTTTCACCACCTGGAAACCTTTCGAAGCACTCTATGCGTCCTTCACAATGCCCATTGTTTCAGGGATATTTTATATACACAGATTGGTAGAGATCTCTAAGGGTTCACTGAATGGCAGGTTTTTTCTTTGCTTTCGAGAGTGAATGGTCATCTGTTGTATACAGTACACCATAATATTTTATTGTATCGTATATGAATACAGTAGCAAGCGAACAGTCGCATTTAATATAAAGGCAAAAACAGCCGGATGCGTGGATAGAACCGCGAGGATTGCGGAATACACGATCATAGACGTGTCCTATTTACTCGTTCGGCGGTCTCGAGGAGCCGAAGAGTATTACGTCGGTTTACGGGGTGGGAGGAGGAGAGTAGGACAGGGTGCGACGGACGGTGAGTAGAGAAGCCCGAGGAAGGTGGCAAGGGGCGCTCGAGGATGCGCTGCAACGCATATGGCACGATAGAAGGCACGTAGACCCTCTATGCAGAGACTCCAGCTGCGCCATGTGCGTCGTTTGCCGCAAACGTGACGCTCCTCGTCATACGGCTGGGCTCCAAGGAGATGTGATGCTTTTTTATAAACCCTGTTTAAGGTGAAACGTCGCGAACGCCGGTGGCAACGTCCTCGAAATAATTCTTCCGTGATCTGCAGCTGGAAATCGAATCATTCATGATTTTCTCCAGAACTTCTCACCAACGATACGCTTCCCTTATGTTCAACGATTATCGCGAGATCTGTAGTTTTAGCCTCGTTACACTGGAGAGTTTATGAAAATTAATTTCTACGTTCCAGATTGATGGGAATTCTAAATATGAACGAAATCCACGTGCAATAGTGTTTATCAGCCATCAGTAAAGTTTACTCTCAACATATTTGCCATCGAGCCACAATAATTAATTACCTAAAATTACAAAATATCTCTGACAGTAAAGTCTCTTGACAAGCTATTAAAGTGGTGCATTAATTGATGATTAAACACTGAAGATTAATATTTACTGATCCTATATCCTGCACGCCCTTGCATTTAAGAGTAGAAAAATCGAAATTCAGGAGGTGGATTCAGGAATTATCGTTACCTCTTAACGTCTCTGAATGAAGATAACAAATCTTACGATAGAGCATTACGATTGGTAGAGTCAATTATTGTTCGCATTCGAAGAATCACCGGCACAAGAGAGAATAGAGCAATTGTTTATCGGTGTGCTCAGGGACTTCTTTAGCAGTGGCGCGTGTCCTCGTTAAAACCAAATCTATTTCGATGGCAGTCCTGAGGCAGGATTCGGCTGCATGCGAATCCATAGGAGGAGCACACCATAAGGGGTGACCTCCGAAATACGATTTGTCGGGAAGGCCATGCCACGGCGAGAATCTTCCGTGTGCGGATAATGCCCGGTCCTGGATTTCCGGGGAAAATTAAAGAGCGAGAGCGGCCGCTGGCGAAGAACGAGAAGAAGATAACGAGGAGGAAGATCGCGAACGAAAGGGCGAAGGAAGAAGGAGGAAGAGAGAGAGAGAAAGATCGGTGGTCTGATTTCACGCTCGGGCTGTTTAGCGATGGACGTAGATACGAGACACCTTCCAGAGCGTGCAGCAACAGCGGGATACCAATCCCCTGGCTGCTCGAGATCGTGACCTTCCATCCAGAGCGAGTTTCCGCGAAAAAGTGGTTGGGATAAAATGAGCCGAAAAGCGGTAGTTTCGTTGCATAAATGATCACGTCCATTCTGGTGTTCTTCTCGCGAAAGTATTGATATTCCTATAATAATTTCATGAGTACTTTTTTTAAAAAGACGATTTTTAACTTCTACTCAACGAGGGTATTTTTGATCGTTATACGGTGGATGAGAGAATTTATTGCTGAATTGATTAAAAAGTAAAATACCAGACGAGTTTAAATATCCATGTTTCATACGTTAATAGATTCTAATGTATCGAAATGATAAAAGAAACTAAAAAATGAACTCCAGCAAACTTTCGATATACATATTCGATTTATTCGTCTTTATCGTGTTCCCGGTTGAGCAAGTAATCCTGTGACGAACTCTACGTCCAACTTGGGTGATAACCCTTAGGACTTAAACTTGGCGAAACTAGAATCCAATTCCAGTTCAATTGACCACTGCAAAACGATCATTATCCGAAACCTTGATTAACCTGAATAGTTCTCCGACTATCACGCAACCAAATTATGTTATCCAGCATCACGCCAATTTCACGGGGATCATTATTTGCCAAGCAAGTACTGGAATTCGCAAAACTATCTATAGGAACGGTACATTCGTAAGAAGTCCATAATTCTTGGTCGTCAAGAGACTATGTTGACAGAGGCGTTCCTTTAAAAAGAAGTATCACCGACAGTTAACACCACTCAGTCGTTCGATCAACATATTTATGGAGCCAATAAATCATCGGCGACCGAGAAACCTCGCCGCGGTGCGCTGGACAATGTAAAATGCATAACAGGCGTTTAGCGCGACAAACTGGAAATTATCCATGACCGCCGCGTAAATTTCAATCTCCAGCCGATTGTCAAGGCTTTCATAAATTACAAAGAATAATAGGATCGAGTCATCCAAGCGAATAGCGCGCAGCTAGAGTATGTATCGCGATCGCATTAGCAGAATTATTCGGCCGCCGGCTTCTCTTATTCGCGGCAATAATTCTTTTCTGCTTGTACGGAGCGTGGCCCCTTTGGAGTGTCGGAACACGTCGAATCGTGCCAGCCAATCCGTGTTCCGCGGCTCGGCCGACTCGGTCCGACTCCGGACGGTGCAATATACTGCTATATGTATATATATCTCGATAGAGCTATATATATTTCAGAGCGGGATGCTGTAGATAATCCGCAGCGCCGGCAGAATCAGGCCGGAGAAATTACCAGAGGGCCGCGATTTCCCACGCAGCTCGCCTTGCCTCGCTTTGCCTCGCTCTGCCTCGCATCGCATCGCTTCGCCTCGCCTCGCCTCGCCTCGCCTCGCCTCGCCTTGCCCGATCGCGCCAAGTGTTTTTAGAGTACACCGACTCCGCGGGGCGGGAGAGATTTCTGATCGAGATTAAAGACCAATCGTATCGGGCACCACACCGCTGCTACAATGCCGCCGCATCGCCACCACCGACACACCAGTTTACGTGTAAAGTATTTGCTGATTCCCCCTTGCAATACGAATTACGCCCTGATGCCGCTCGACGATTCCGTGCTTCTGTTTTGGGTTCGCTCGTGCCTGTAACTGGTGAGATGGATTTCGAGTAATCTGTCGATTCGAATTTTTATATACAGATTTTACTATTTATTTTCAGAGAAAAAAGTTAAATTTATGTTAAAGCATGAGTTACTCGAGTGATTGAAATTGATTTATTTGAAATGTTAAGTTGATAGTTGAAATTATATCATGGCAATAGCCACTTTGGTAATGACGGGATAATTACCCTGAACGTCCTGTCAATATTCAATTTCAAGGATATACCCCCTTTCGATTTATCGGCTTTCTAATTTCGTTTATTCTTTATAATTATATTAATTGACACCCGGAACCTCAGTTTGGGTACAGTGAACCAGACAGCGATAGAAGAACGAATCCAAGCTGGTTGTGATTCCGCATATCAGCCTGACATTATCTCGCGGAATTAAATTAATTTCTGGATGGTAGAGGGCCTGAGATTGTTGGGTGGATAAGTAACTCTGTCACTTGTGAATTATTATCACGGGAAAGGCTCGTCTATGCACTCCTCGTGAAAGACGTCGTATCGCCACCACGACGCACCGTAACTGTATGCTTGTATCTGACATTGCCCATGGAAACCGTGGAAATGTCTCGCGGAGTGGTTAAGGCGATTGCTCGCGGGGTTATATTTAAGTCGTACCACCACCAGGAAAAGGTTAACTGCACCCTGGCTGTTTACATATGCGCTTAAAAAGCACGATCAGCTCGTGCTCCAGATTAAACGACCAAGGTTACGATCACCTTCGGTATTTAGAGCGTCGTTACACCAGTAGTTGCCGAATTATTAATCAGCGTGAAACGCTGGCGCACACTCCCTATCGTTGCCAATACAAGTTCACATTCTACTTACGTGAATCGCATCTTGCACCGGGGAATCATTGACAGAAATAATTTACAAAAACATTGCAAATTCAAAATTAAAAAAAGTCGTAAAACAAAATCATACGCTGGAGTTTATTCCCAGATCCTTTGTATTCCTTGAAAACTTGATACAACAACGTCTGCCAACCGATTGCAAATTATAAGATTCATATCGTTGAGTGGCAGAAATACGCAAGTGGAGCATGAGCGTAGGAGAGAGAAAAACCAATTGGGTCTCTCATAGAGAGAATGAATGGGAGTGATATTCAAGAGCCGCAGTCCAGAAGAATGCATCGGAATCGTAAGCAGTTAAAATAATGAAAGTAGCTGGAACCAGTGCCAACTCGCACTTGGCCCGATTATCTTTGGCCTAGTCTGCTTTCTAAGAATCCAAAGACTTTCGCATTCTCGTCTTACGTGGGCTCTGCCGTGTGCCGCGTGCGCCGTGCACCGCGCCACACCGCGCCGGAAGCTGGCTCTTGACTACGAAATAAGTGGAACAATGGCCCAGCAGGGCTGCTGAGAGTAATGGAAGCTTGGGAGCTAATGCAGCGTCCCAACAGAGGCCGGAGCCACCCTCTGTCCGCTGAGGAAGCAGCACCCTTTTCAGCCTTCGTGGCCTCCGATTGCAGCTTGGAGAGATTCTGCGAATCGTAAGCGCGCGCGCGCGAGTGTCGCAACGAATGGTAGAGAATGGCAAAGAACGGCAAAGAATGGCGAGCCGCTCGAATTTCGTGGATGCATCAATCGCGATCCTACTTTCTGGCATTGTTCCTGGGCGCAGGAACGCGAGGAATACGCTCGTCGTTCCTTGCTCCTCGCTCGCGACTTGTGCTCTGCGGTCTACCTCGATGTACGTACGTGCAAAGTACTGCGAATGCCAGGCACGAACGTCGTTTCGCAGAAGGGTAACGATTTGATTACGCGGAACGGAGGAGGGCTCTGGGAAAAATGCGCTGTGCAAAAGTCAACAGCGAATCGCGCTGTTAAGGCTGGATTATTGCTTGCCTCGTTGCTGCGAGGTCCTCCTCATGATTCGTCGCTATTGATTCTGATTGGAACGTGGTGTATAGACCGAAGGCATTTTGGTCTCTTTCGATATTCTGTAAAAGTACTCTTCTCTGATTTTACAAGAGCAAGATAAAGCCCCGCAAGGCTTAATTCGATGTATTAAACTTTCTACAAATAATAAAGTGTATGCTTGCGTAAATATTGACATCCTACCCATCCGAGGGATTACATTACCAAGTACCGTGTGAAATTCGTGTAAAATGTGAGATTAGTACGGGCGGTACTCGACAGAGTCCTGTATCCAATTACAAATACGCGGAGATGCAAGCAGCGAGTAGATAAAACGAGCAAGTTGCACAAAGAGTAGAAACCAGTAGCCAATCATCCCGATGGACACAAGAATCGGCTATTATGCGAGAGTGTACGAGCTCCCAGTATCGCGCGGGCGCATCAGCACGGGACATAGGTACTACCTATACTTTAATGCGGCTGAAGCTTAATCTACTTAGCGCGTGGATCCCACACCGCAGTGACAGTGGTCGGTCGGTCCAACCGAGGGTCTACGCACTTATGCTCGTCGAACAAGCAGCGTAACCAGGTCGCCGATTATCGCGATGCGGCTACGGCTGTGGCTGCGACTGCGGCGGCAAGCACACATTCAGTTAAGAAATAAATCAGGGCAACAGTTTGGCATTAATTGAGCTGCATTGTGTAACGGAGCGCGTGCTCACAAGCGGTGAAATACGCCGCGGCATCGATTTACGATAGATAAAACGTACTTTATGGGGATGTTGTCCGAGGGCAGTCGAGTTGTTTACAGCTCTCGCGGCGCGCTGCTTCTCCAGGATGAGTCGGTGTCGAGAAAGAGGAAGGAAGAGGAGAAGAGAGAAGAGAAGGCGAAGGAGAAGAAGTTGGAGCAAGATCCCAAAAAGACCCTGCCAACTCTTGGAATGGAGAAAGTAGACGCCGTGGACGACAAGCATTTATGCACCGTCGATGCGGTTAGATTCCGTAATGCTGAAGAGGAACTTTTAAATTATGCGGGAGGATAAATCGATTTGACCCATTAGTCGTAACCAGTGTGTACGTAGGTGTGATGAAACTCGAAAGGAAAAATTTCTGGTCAAAGGTGGTCGTAAAATGAAGCGAAACAAAAGAAAAATTAAGGGGAAATGGAAAAAAGGAACGTCGTAGTAAATCTTAAACTAAATACTAAACAATTGTAATAGTCGTTGAATAAATACCAAGTTAGAGTCAAAACAAGCTGTGATGAACACAAAGGCTATTCTGTGCATATTTCAAGTGCAATTATATTTTTACTTAGCCTCGTTGACCGACTTTCTCGAACTTGAGCGACTTCTGAAGTTTCTCGGAAAAGGAAAAGCATCGTGTGAGCTCTAGAATACATTGGACCGAGGTATAAACAGTTCGCGGGTCGCAAGTTACCAGTTTTTGTTATTTCGCGCGACCTCTTGTGACCCAACCCTCGCCAAATGGCTTTTGACTCCTTGCAGGTTATCTCTCGTAGCCTCGAATCAACACTGAACAAGTTCGAATGGCGTCTAAAGTGTCACGTTCCAGTGCTTAATACAGAACCCTTGGACCCCTTGACCCGCTAGTTTTGAGATTCATGATGAAAGTAAGCAAGTAACAACGATGCAATATGCATCTTACTTATCCAATATCAGATCCTGTAGTATGGAAATGAATTTCGAAACTTTGCTGGGAAATTTCAAGGGACAAATCCTGCATGAAGGTAATCAGTTTCTCCGAAGATAATCGATACGGTCTTTATTAAATTGGAAGGAATGTTGTTAGTTGCTCAGTTTAATATGTCTCTGTATATATCGCCTTATGGAGCGTTTGATCAAATTCCTCATTAAGTTAGTTAGGTGGAAATTCGATCTTTGCGTAGCACTACATACTTTCGAGGTACAAAGTACCTTTAGTGATATCATCTTAAGACTATAGAGACATAACATCTCGTCGACAGTCATTATTGAGATTCGCTAGTCTTCCTGATAATTTCCTAACCATCGTAGCACCTCGTAAAGAAGTGAGACTTACGACATTAGTCTGCCCTCGTTACGTTCGTCCTTTATCCCTGTTTTATCCTCGCCACAACGAGCATTTTCCTCCACGGGGATCTATCCTAATCCTTATCCATGTCCTCCGACGATCGAGGCATTTTCTCGGAGATGCCATGACATTAACGTCAAGCATCTCGTCGATAGTTCCCCGTTACTTAACTATTTCCCGGTGGATTTTTCTTGAAATTCTTGCCGCTCTGATGTGTAATCGATACGAGTAATTCTTGTTAGAGTATCCGGAGAAGATCATACTCGGCATGTCCTTTGGCGGACGAGCTACTTGGTGAACGATAAAATCAGCGAAGATGACAGTGGGCAGTAAGTGGTAGTTTACGACTAGCTTAAGACGAAATATGTAGGTTGCGAATATGTAGAATGTCCTAGTAAATGTGCATTGACAGTTTTACGAGCGATATAACTCCCTCAACGTTTTAATATCACGAGTCTACAATTCTGTCTTTTAACATTACACAATAGCGAGTCTCGAAATGTATAATAGGTATTAGTGAATTTCATTTGTTCTAAAATTAAATTACTATATGAATAAAAATATATAATTATTATCCATGTTGACGTACCAATATCCATACGACTAAAGAGTAATTTTTCAATTAATGAGATTCGAATAAAAATTGTTTAATAATCATCCGAGGCATCTGGTGGTATTAAAGCCTCGAGTTAATTGACGTACTAGAAAAATGCTATCGTTTAATTTATTATGATGGGGCTCGGCGATACGACAACTCGCTTTGCGGTTTTGTAAGATCCGTTGCGTGCGGGCGCACGCGTCACGCATGTGCGTTTACTGCACGCGCATATTACATATGCGGTTTAATACCCTACCCTCGGGGTCTCGTTTACGAGCGTGCGGAGTACACGCACACACACTATAATGCACCTATCAGCTTAAAGACCGATTCACACTTTCCACCGCTTTGTGGTTTATTGTTTCCATATCCCTTAG
Organism: Trypoxylon attenuatum; assembly: GCA_963989405.1. Taxonomy (NCBI): domain Eukaryota; kingdom Metazoa; phylum Arthropoda; class Insecta; order Hymenoptera; family Crabronidae; genus Trypoxylon; species Trypoxylon attenuatum. Next base: position 19,175,499 of record OZ022491.1, read on the forward strand.
AGTAACTCTTTGTCGTAGCACATACTACTACTCAGTAATCAAGTACCTTGTATTTACCTGAAATTTTTAGTTCGCGATTAAAAATCATCCTTTCAAGACTCCGCAGGAGTTTAAGCTCTTTAAGAAACTTTGTTAAAAGTATTAAGTTTCCCAGATAACCATGGAAAGAATTCGAGGACCAATGAATTATTCATTTCACTTAATTTCACTTTTCACCTAGGAAAGTATGAAGTAACAATATAGTGCTAGAAACGTAAATCATTGTAGTACAACATTAGAAAAGGTGTAGCTTACATAATACAACGTATACTTTCTTCATATTTCCTAAGCTTTATCGGCTGTCATTTATATGCCGCAAAAGCTACGCTAATAATTCTAATTAATCAAGTTTAACACGGTTAAGTGACACGTTACATTACTTATTAGAATCGTTAATTAGTTTTCTTGTCGAGATACAAGCGAGACTGCTTTTACCAGATTAAACTCGATAGAATTTAATTATACCATAAGTAGTTCCAGTCTGCAACATGCTTGCACATATGCAGCCTAATAGCCAGTTCGACGGAAGCACGAGCCGGACCGACGAGAATGGATCGTCTACGCGTTGCTTGATGACATTTTTCGACGTTATCGTCGAGACTTGCTGATTTACGGGGCGATTCGCCTTCCTTTTTGACCTCGATAGGGTGGGAGAGAAACACGTAAAAGCTTGATTGTGAGTAAGAGAGAGAAGAGAGAACACTTCGAGGCAAGAGCTACCGCGGAAAGGCAGGCTGGCCTAATAAATTTTATTAGAATGCATAATTTCCTTATCGAACAGTTTTAAATTGCTTATTTTTGTGCCGCTTAATTTAGTCGGTCGAGTTGATCGAACGTTCTTAATGGACTGCGGCCGCCGCTCTTTGAGTGCGGCTCTTTTCTCCGATTACGAGAGAGCTACTAATGTATTTACTTTTACCACGCGACACACGCCCTTCATAATCGAATTCGGATCGCTTGATTTATGACGCTTTATCGTTTCGTATAAAAGTTCACGTATGTGCTCATATAATGACCGTGTTGAATTCGATGGAACTTGCAATAAACTTCGTTATTCTTACAACGGCCACGATAGTAAACATTCATCCGTGGATATTAGTCACGATGTTTTCCACTTGATTCTTAAACTATTGAATTATCGGAGAAAAACCAAGAGAGCAAGCGTTGATTTATAGTTTAATGCTTAATGTAGATATCTTGTGGCTAAGTGTGATAAGACTTTACGTATCTCACGGAATTATGTAGAATGGGAATCTACACTTCCCCCGCTTTGAAAGAAAACAGAAATATTTAGATAGCGAACCGGTGGTCACTGAGCGTGAAGACACGCGTGGAAACACGCGTGAAGACTCAACTGAAGCCACTTCCCCCTTCTCCTTATTTCGTTGCTTCGTTCTTGCTTGGTGGGAATCTTCTCTGGCTATTTGAGCTTGCTCTTCTGGTAGGTTCGCACTGCTGGACAACTGTTGCTGGTTGTGCATCCATTATTACGGCATTACGATTTGCCGGCGCACACCACGTGCAGCTCGCTTATGCATATATGCATTCAGGCCCTCCCCTTGCGCCGCAATATATTCCGAATGGACGAGCACACGCGTTAAAAAAGGCAACGTAGACACATCGCGAATTTCTTGGGATCGCGGTTGCTGGCTTCTAGCCATCCACGAGAATAGCGGAAGAGTCGTTTCGCGTGAAATTGTCGTCGCTAAAGTGACAGACGTCGGGCCGTTTCAGTCAATCTTCACGGTACTCGAGGAATCAATGAGCTGGGAGCTTTTTTTTTGATTAATGATTCTACCCTTTGGCGTGGGAAGCTCGTGGACTTGTAGAATTGTTTCTAGATTTAATACTGGCAAGAAAATTGTTTGAAGTGTAAAGAAATGCGTGTAATTTAAAGTTTTTGAATAATGAAGAGACTCGAATTGAATTGAAACGAAATTGAAAAGATTTTATCCAGGATCACTGTAGATTGTGACAGGGACTGTGTCACCCTTCTTCTTGAAGTTTTTCCAAGTTTTATCTTCAGGTCAAGTGAAGCAGAATTACTTTATAATACTTATTTTGAGAAAGTATATATTCATTTGAAATGATCGAGTTAAACAGTTCGCCTTAAGATATTTGAGCGAGAAAGTAATGCAAGTAGGAACCACTGCAATATGCATTTGTCCACTCTTACTTTCCCAACGAAATGTCATTTACATGTCTTAGCAGTTGAGCTAAGCGAGTGGCCGATTCTGAGTTTAGTACCGCGGGAGCGCGACTTCCTCCCTTAGACACTTCATTCCAGCGCAGGATATGATTCCGCGAAAGGGCCTTTCAAGTGAACTACTCCGTTTTGCATATCTCCGTCATATGATCGATTCGTACACGAAAGAACCTGACGCGTATTAACGCACTCTTGTGGTCTATCGGTAGACAAGAGTATAAGTCAAGTACCCCAAAGTGAAGGCCCAAAATATTCGAGAACTAGAGAATACCTGATTTCTCTCCTTTAAATCTCAAATACTGCGCAATGAAATAAATCAATTCTTTGCCTTTACGTATCTACTTTTTAAACATCCGGCATGTACACAGAAACGGAACAATACAAGTGTGTACGGTAGCGTCAGAAAGTTATCATTATTCGCTGTATCTAGAGCTGTACCTATATGTATAGAGTATGTGTGTAAGTGTTTCGTGCGTCCATGGTAGCTGCAGATACGCATCGGCAGACGGGCCGTCGTTTTGCACTACGCAAGCACTTTGTTCGCCAGCGGGTAGAGTGACAAATGCACGCGTGGCGAGGCAGCATCGTCAGGTGGGTCTGTCCGGCCGATTACGGGGCAGCACGATCGAAGCAATGCGCTTTATTATTATGTGCGGCAGAGTTTGCGCGCCGCGCGCGCTTAATGCCGGTAAAACACGTACACGCTGGATTATCGCGAGCGAACATCACTCGATATTTCAAAGCAAAAGTGTGTGCAATCGAATTGCCATATATGTGGATGTACTGTGGGGATATGCACTCCTTGCGCGGGACTGGGCCGAGTCGAGCCACGTCGATCACCCTACCGAAATTTGGACGGTAGCCAATTGGAATTGCAATTAGTCCGCTATCGCCGGTGCTACTACTGCTGCTGGTGCTGGTGCTCCTGCTTCTGGTACCGTCAACGACGAAGCCGCCGTGGCGATTTCTTCGAAAATTACTATCACGCGAACCTGTCATTTTTCAATATTTATGCAAATTTCTCTGTAGGACCCGTTCTTCTCACGCGTCGAGGAGGCCTTCGTAAGGCGTAATGTTGGCGAAATATATGCATCGCGTGGGCCTCATGCATTTCCTATTAGTTAAAGCAGCGGCACGGCCCGTGGAAAGTGTCGGAATAACTTGGACACTTTGGATGTTAGAGTAGCTTACTGACAGGGGGAAAATCAATAGGTCGAGGGGGTATAAATCACGCTTACGTACATCGCGCAATTATTATCAAACCTGTCGGGGAGTCATGTTAGCGCAGGATTATTGCGGTTGTTACATGGAATATTTTCGCGACGCGTGACCGGAATTCCGAAGGGACTTAATCCTGACGAGTCTCGTGTACACGGGACTCCGAAGCCGAGACTCGTCAAATTGCAGACATTGCGATCAATTTCGCGGGTTCCGTGGGGCAAAACCGGTTTCGCAGACCACGAGACACACAGTGCGGGAAAGCGAAGACACGAGTCAAGAGGGAAGGAAATTGACAAGGAATCCCAATTATCCAATCAGAGGATAAGCTTCTTTTATTTTTCTTTTGTACGATCGATTCGTAAAAACTCCATACGCGAAATTGCGTGCCCCTATCGAGAGACTACTGCGGAAGTCGGCAATACAGGAAGTATTGATCAGAAAATGAGTTTGTCTATTTTATGAGTCTCGATTCAACGGTGCTATTAATGAGACTATTAGTCATTGTTTTAATCTTATTTTCCTACCGATTACCGAGGACTCGAGCGATGCTTGGAATAGAATGGTAATTGACTGGTTACGATAGAATAGGGTCTTCCGAGTGAATCGTAGAATACCGTGGCGATGAAGCATTCGCCAATTACCTCTTGTCATCGATTAAGACACTGACAATGAGCACTAATTGATGAGTCATAATCGATAGTACAGTTGGGTTATCATTACCAGTCTTTCGTCACTCATATTCCATGACATATGGTAATAAATTCACACTGCAAAACGACTCCCGGTTCTTACATCCTCGATTCTTCATTAGTACAGTCGATAATGCAATTATAAACGAAGGGGCTAAACGAATCTTTTCTCGATAGCTGCACTATTTCCAAAGTAGAAAATAATCCTTTGTGTTGCAAAGCTTGGCACCGATACGTCCATTCTCCCGAGCAAGTGAAGTTGTGGACAGAAAGAGGGCGAGATAGAAACTTATACCGCAGAGATACATTATCAATCGACGATCGTGAAACGTTTACGAGTCCAAGTTAACCGTAACTCTAAATCAATACAACAGTTCTTTTAGCCGTGCAGACTTTGAAGCTTTATTGCTCGCCCTCGCAGCCTTTATTGCTTGTTCTTTCACGTTTCGGTCGACGGCGCTTGTAATGCAAATCGACTGCGTAGCGAGTAGTGCGCGAATTCCGCGCGAGCGAAAAAATCCGCGTGTGTACACACACACACATGCATACAGAGGTCAGAGAATCCCAGAGGTATGGGATAGAACGATGACCAAAGGGGTTGGAAACACAAGGGGTGCCACTAATATCTAAGCACCTAAATCACAATGGCTGGGCGAACCGCGTTAAATCATAGCCCCGACCAGTAGCTCATCTACCACTTTCTCTCTTTCTATCTTTCATACTCTTCCCTCTCTCGCTCTTTCTCTGCCTCATGCAGACCACGGGACAAGAACATTCCGGCTGCGGTTAGCCGCCATTCATTACGCGGAGTAGTACTCGCTTAAAAAAAATGCGTATCCTACACGCGGACGGATCACGCTCGCACTCGCCCTCGCGCGAGATCTTTGACGCGGTTTCCGCGGTCATTAATAATGCCGCTCGAGGCGGCAAGCCAAGCGAAAAAACACGCGGACGAATAAGTGAGAGGGAGAAGGAGAAAGAGAAAGAGGCTTGGTTGGTGAGAAAGAAGAAGATAGATAGAAGCGAGAAGAGTGTATAGAGTAAGGCTGAGGGCGGCGGTAAGGGGGAGGTCGAGTCTCTGGAAAGAGGATATATCGGAACCCAAGCGAAACCAGAAGCAGACAGGTCCAACACGATGTGTGTGGAACTGTCTGTTGCGCGGTGTTTAACTGTTTACCGTGTACCGCCGACGTATGGCGATAAGTGCCGCTGTATCGGATTCTGCCCCGCTAACAAGAGCCACGTCGCGCGCGAATCCCACTCGATCTGACGGAGCATCTGCCCGACCGATTTTTCTCTCCCCCACGGTACGGCAGCTACAGTATGTAACCTACGTTGGAATCCTCGGAGAGGGTACGGGGTGAGCGTGAACGCGGGACCGAGGGCGATCGCCATCTGGAAAAGCGTGAATGCCGCCGTACCAAGCTGGATGCGACCGAGACATCGGTTCTCAAGATTCGTGTCTTAGACTGGCTTGATCGAGGTTTAATTGAGACTCAGATAACGGAGATACAGGATTAGAAGATGAAATGTTTCTGTAGCATATATGGTAGATTGCATAGGGTATGCCACCCTCTAGACTAGGATTTCCAATTGATTTCTGGTATACCGTAGAAGTCTGATACGCAGTTAGTTCACATATGCTACAAGATGAAACGAGTTAAGTATCATCATTCTAAATGGAATAACTTTTAACAATGTAAATGAGATTTATTCGAGGACAGGTTTACAATGGTACGTATTTAAGGATCACCAGCTGGATCGAATATCAATTGATCCGATCAGTCAAGAAACTTTAATGCAAAACATCGTGTAGGGGAAGAACCTTAACAGGAATACTTCGTCACCTTTGATTGATCGAGCTACCTACCGTTAAAGAAGCTTTCAACACAGCTGACATTAAGCCTCATCGAGAATCATAGCACGTGTTCCGCGAGCATTTGGCGTTTCTATTTCTACTTAATCAGTCTACAATAGCACATCCGACGATCCTTTAATCCAGTATTGTGCCGCGCGGATGGTTACAGTAGGCATACACACACAGTAGGCAAGTAGACCTTAAGAAAGGATATTGTTCCACCTCCCGCGCAGAGGGAAACTACACACGGTGATTTATAGAGAGACTGGCTTCTTCTCTCACTCGCGGTTCACTCGTGGTTACGTTCGCTTAGCGTGTACCGTACCCTATACCGTCCAGATATCCTCCTGTTCCAACTTACCGAGTCCTTGTCTTCGGAGTCTTGAGTCGTCGCACTCATGGCGCGCCTCACAGTTCTCCTTCTCCGTATGCAGAGTGCTCCAGTTCCCACGCAGCGGCGGAGCTATGCACTCTCCAATGCACTCGCCAATGCAAGACCAACCATATTGACTATCTCCGCGGCTTCTACTGTATAACGGCTTCGAAATTTCCGCTACTGAATTGCGAACCTTTGCCAAATTGATTTTGGATTGTGACCATCGGAGTAATGGAAATGGTATGGGTTGCCGATCGCCTCTTGATACACAGGAGATTATCCTTTGGTTAGTTTCCTTTTTGTTCAGATACTTATTAATTATTTAATGCGAATGTTAGCTTCATTCTGGAAATGATTCATAATTCGAGGTAATGCTTTTTGATCAATTGCTTGTTGCTTATTTCAACAATCGATTAACAATTTTTAATCACCTTGTATCAATCATGTCACGAATAATTGTCATTATGAATATTGATGGTAGATTCACTCCATTTGATGTTCAATGTTTGTGTTAATGACAAACGGCGAGCGATTAGCGAAGGTATTCAGTACGGGAACGAATGAAAACTAACGTAATATGCAATTAGCAAACGTAGGTATGCTTTTTATGCGTAAAGTTTAAGCGGTGAGTGATTATGCTGAGAAATCTGTGCTACAGATTCTGCGATGCGCGATTCAAGATATCGCGCGCGTGCACAGTTGGCGTTCGCTTGCCTGACATAAACATAATATATATCGTTGCAGTAAACATCCATTCGCGATCGATAGATCAGAAATCGGCACAATCGAAAAATTTCACGGTGAAGTGGTTGTTCCCGTGAACTACGCGATGTAAAGACATGAAAATCGCCGATACCTAGCATTATTTTACGGAGTTGAAAATTGACATACAGCTAGTCTTCTCTGCAGCCTTTAACTCTTTGCTATTGCTATTTGCATTCATACAGAATTTTTAGGAGGCGTAACACTATTAATAAACTGTCAACGCAATTTTCTCTATTATAGCATTCATTTTAATATATCATTTGTTATTTTTACTCTACATTGTTGGTATATTCTAATCGGCCATAATACACGGTTCGCCATCGAAATGCACGAGAATTTCCCATCAGTCGTTGCAATAGCAGAAGACAGGAGAAATGAGGATGCGGCCGAAAACCCGCAGGTGGGATGGGCACCCCAAGCCGGTCCAGCGGGCCTCATCTCGCGATGCATAAGCCCGAGCACGGTATACCGGGAGTATTTCGCGAGGCGAACCGACGAAAATGTCAAATCCGGCGTGTACGGAGAGAATGTGAAATCAAGACAAACCAGTAGGATAGGATGAGTCGCGGGAGAGGAAGCGGGGAGCGTCATCGATAGCCGACTGCCTGTACTCGCACGGATAGGATAGCCCGGGTATGCGGGCTTTTGTTCGACGTATACGTATATAGAAAGAAAACAAAAAAGAGAAAGAGAAAGAGAGAGAAATAGAGAGAGACTATACCTAAGATGAAAAGCACGAAGTGAGCCTCGCGGCCGGCTGGAGTCCCGCCAAATAATATACTGGCACCCTGTCCACCCCTTCAGCGCTGGAGCTGACAAGCGGCAACGCGGCCGCGTTACTATCAGCCAGGGGTACTTTTATATTTATTACGAAGCCACCAGCCGAGATTACGCGAGCGAAAGGAACAAGAGCCGCGAGGATCGGGGTTCGGGGCTGGCCCACCCCCTAGAGATGGGCAGGCAGGAACCAGGCAGACCTCTCGTTCCGAACACCCGACAGAGCACCCCGAGCATTTGGATGATCCAACCTATATTTCGCCTTTTGTCATCGCGTATAGGACGCGCTGTCGCGGCCTCTTCCTCATATGGTACCCTCGAATGCCGTCTACCTCTCTGCCATCGTCTCTACCTCCGTCTCTACCATGGACGACTCTGAAAGCCCCGGACTCGAATCTGCGGCCATTCAACGCGACGATGCGACGTCTCGCGCTTTCTTTGTGCTGTCCTTCGCCGCGCTTACCTTCGCCGTGCACAGAGCGGTTTCGACGGCTGCCTGTTTCGAGCGATGCGCTGCTCCCTAAGCCTCCGTTTCGATTGTACGGTTCGGCTCGGCGTGTGCTTGCGGGAGTTTCGAGGAATTGTTCGGCTGGAGCTGCTCATGATTAAACTCTAAGCTACCGTGCGGTTGTGGCTAATGGACCAAGGTGTTTGGGACGGTTAATGGACTCACTGGTCCTTCTATAGGTGTGCGGGGTTGTGGCTATAATCTTATTACTCTCGACCTCAACGTAAAAAGCTCTGGAATCGAACATAATTGTCGCGGAATAGAGGTGTGCCCTGCTCCACATTCGATTACGCGCAATGGTTACTCTAACGTGAACATTGGCTCTGGGAATTTGAATTTTGGCCTTTCATTAATGGGATCCGGTTTCTTGGTTCTTGCAATTTTATTCGGATTTCAGGATGAGCGATAGATCAATCTACTTGGCAGCCGTTCGGGCTTTCCGGATACCGATTCTATTTAGATTCAATTTAGTAGAGTTATCGTAATCCGATGCCTATTTAGACTCATCGATACTTAGATCGAACGATATTATTCGATTAATTATCCTCATCAGTTTTCGGCTAACGATAAGAAGCATTGTCTTTGACAAGGACGTTCCGCTTAAAATTACATGCTCCGACAAAGGATTCGGCGAGGTTCGCAATCGATTCATATCACAAAAGGTTATTCCTGACTACAATATCCAGTGTAGGGTCGTGCAGTACCACTCGCACATATTCACCGCAGTACTACCTGCCAGAACTAATTTGGCAATAGCTCGCGATAGCCGCAACAATCGAGCCGAGCTGGCCCCGCGATTCGTTCCTCGTTACAAGCGATAGAATGCAGTTCGTGGAAGCGTTCGTTTCTATTCCGCTTTAGCGCGGCAATAGGCAGCCGCGCCGCGGCGCCGCGGCGCCGTTGAAAGGCGCATCCCCTTGCGCCGTACTCACGTTGAAAGCAAGCATCCGAAAATAGCGGTTACCGCGCGCGCACACTTTTGCATTTTGACGCAGCCCCGGGGGTCGCAAGCTTTTGCCGCTTCTTTTTCATTTTCGCGCACACCCGCGTGTGCACGCTCTCAGCAAAAAGAAGCCGCACATCACGAGGGCTTGAAAGAAAGCGAGAGAAAGGAGCGGGAGGCCAGGAGGTAGAAACGAGAAGACAGGAGAGAGAGAGGGAAGGGGTGAGAAGGAGAGCGCTGAACGGACGGCCAAGTGATTGATGATCTTTCGGCGTAACGATCGCCTCCACAGCCGCGAACGCGCCCGCTCCTCACATAGGATCCGTCGTGTCCGATAAAGTCGGCGTGCAAGAGAGACCGCGCGACCGACCCGCAAACGAACGAACGAACGAACGAACCTGCCGCTCGTTATCCCTGATTTTACAGGAATTAAAGAGCTGATTACGCGCGCCCGCTCGCTCGTCCGTCCATCCGTACGTCCGTACGTCCGTCCGTCTGGCCGACTAACCGACCGCGACCGACCGTTCGTACGCCACACCCACGATTAAGATGGGCGCGGATTAAAATTGCGCTGCCGGCTCCTCGCTACCGGATTCCCGGCCGAGCGAGATTTATTACGGGCCGAGCCGCGAACCAGTACACGGCACATGCTGCCAGGACACGCGATTCGCACCTCCGTACCGCTCTCCCGCGAGTGACGCCTTTTCGCAAAGTTTTGCCGAACCGTAATGCAAAAGTGCAAGAAGCGCAAATTACCCGCGGCTCCTATTAATCCAAGGTAATCAGGCTCGGTGCCGCAGCTCTCCATGGTGCTATCGATCAAGATTTGATCGACTTTGAGCAAGTTTTTCCCCAGGCAGGCTTTCCAAGGGTGATGGTGTGATGAATAATGGAAATCTGCAGGGAGCTGTGCATCCACGAGGCTCCTATGGCTCTGTTAGCACAGGCGTATCCCTCTAATGATGTTGATTTGTATAGAAAATAATCGTTATGCGAGGGGTTGCATTTCACCGCAACCCTCTACATACTCGCGAGAGGAAAGTGCCACTGGAAAGCGAGTGGACACGATCTCTTCTCGATGTATGAAAAGTGCGGGCTTTCCGTAAGATAAATACCACTATGAATACGTAGCCGTAATCACATTCTCCGAAGGAGGAAAATCGGTTACCAAAGGTCCCCTTAAATTTCCGAAGTACTTAGCAGGAAGCATTCCCCGGCAGAGAATCACCATTCGCGCTATTAACTGCCCGGTAGTAATGAGAAACGTCTGGAGACAGTCTGGCAAGGTAAGAGAATGACGCCTCGAGGAGGACAGCGCCGGCTCGGTAGTAACTAAGCCAATTAATCGCCCCGCATACTGCCTACCTCGTCTAGTCATCCCTTCCTGAGAGAGTCTTCCGCCAGCGGGCCGACGAGCACCTTGTGCTCCTGCTTCGAACGGCCACCCTCAGTTCACCCGCCACCACCCCCTTTAACGCTCGCTCCTCTCCTCTTCT